>JADLZN010003537.1:50000-277784 GCA_018155175.1 Sinocyclocheilus anophthalmus
ATAACTCTTAACACATTCCCAAAGTTTTGCTTCAAAGTAACAGTGTTTGTTGTTGACTACTTGGCTTGTTAACCTAGTTAAACTGTTAAAATATAACCCAAGTTATGCTTTACAATTGTAACAACCGAGTCCATTCAAGCCAAGCAGACTGGAGACGCTTCATGACCGCACTGACAGAAAGAGACGCGACGCGACGCGTTATCATCTACACTGCAAGCCGTGAACTCGTTTATTGTAATAGGAGAGCGTCAGTTTGTCGCGTCGCGTCGCGTCTGTAGCGCAGCGCGTAAACAAACCAACGTGAAATCTGAGCACTTGAATATGGTGCACATATGTCATAAAAATATACCTTATTTTAGATCCTTTTCATGACAAATCCTTGACCGTGTCTTCTATCCGAGCGATTCGGAGTCGGTCGTGTTTCAAGCCGAGTCCGTGCACACAGGGATTTACACAGAGCCGCTGGATCCGACGCAAGGCAGCTGAACGGTCAGAATCACGTCTTGCTTGTCCCTTTCCCCTATTTTACTCCTGAATGGCGAAAGCAACGCCTATTTTCTTTTTGTCACACCCATAGTTCAGTCTGGACTTGCCCTCCCTTCATACTTGGAAGGACATGTAGTGTATAATGACACAGAGAGCGCTTATCACCACATAGAAAAGTAACAAATTACAGAACGATAAGAAAATAAAAGATTCATATTTGATTGTTTTTTAGTAGTAACAATAATTGTAGTAATTATGATTGGGCGTACCATGGTTACTATGGTACAATTTTACATGGCATACATACATAACAGCTGGTTGACAGTAGGTGCCTCCCTGAACGATAAACAGTATATTGTTTTTATATTATTACACTATCATATTTTCTATTAATTCGTGAATGCTCTCTACTCGTGATAAATCATGGTTATACCAGGTGTTTAAAATGTCACGATTGTTCTCAAACAGCGCCATCTACAGGTAAAGCGTAGTATTATTTCATGAAAGGACAACATGTATGTCAACTTTACCCTTTTGGATGGGATGAGCTGTTCTTGTTTTTATTTCAAAAAAAATATTTTTTTGACATAGTATGATTTAATTAATAAAAATAAAATACAGTATAATAATTAAAAAAAGAACATAGCTTGATTTCGAAGAGACCAAAACGGGAGGAATTTTATGTTGGAAAATTTGATTGGCCGTGTTGGATTTTATCGCACATATGTACGAATTGCAAGTTTGTCCAGACTCGGTGGGGGATGTTACAAAACAGATGTTTATAGAGCCATCAAGATGGATATTCAAAGCTCTCAAGATACAAATGTAATCTAAGATTTTATGAGAAAATCTTAATAATCTAAGTTAAAAGTCTAATAATAATAGTCTGTGTTCTTTCTCATTTTGTGTTCATACGTGGGTTTGGGTGTTTTTAGCCCCAAATCTGAGGTGTCAAGCTGTGGTACTATCTTAAAGGGTGTCATATGATGGCTGATTTAAAATTTCCTTTCTCTTTGGAGGGTTTAAGAACTAGCTCTTGGTGGCATAATAGTAAGATCTGTAAAGTTGCAATAGACTAAACTCTCAAACAAAGAGATATTCTTATAAAGTGAGAGTCAGCCACGCCTACCGGGTAAATACGGACTGGTTCTAACAGCTTCCTCTCTATATACCTGACACTATGTGGGAAGATTTTGCATAACGCCGCTCAAATGTTCACTCAAAGAAAGAAGGCTTAACTTTTATTATTGCTGTAGTTTTGTTGTTGCCGCCGCCGTCATGTCGTGAAGACCCTGTGCGCTTCGTCATGCCTAGAGCTGATCCGTGGTTGCTGAGGGAATACATCAACTTCACACTCTGGATCGCCGGATCGGCTTTCACCGTGGACGAAAGCGGAGTCCAGCCGGCAGCCGTTACATGGTCCCCAGTCGCTCATTCGTACGAAATCACTGGCCCGCGTTCTTCAAGCCCATGCTGCCTTGTTGTCCTCTAGGCCCTCTGGCAGTGCCTCACTCTAGCCCCATGGCCTGTGCTCACTACTAGCCATCGGCCGGTCCTCCTCTGCCCCAGGCCGTCTGTCACGTCTAGCCCTTCCTGGCCGTTCCTCACGCTAGACCCAGGCCTGCTGCGCACTCTAGTCCCTCCGGCGTCTAACGCGAGCCCCGGCTCTGATTCACTCTGCGGTCGGCCGTCTCACGCTAGCCCCCGGCCTATGCTCACTCTAGCCCTCTGGCCGTTCCTCACGCTAGCCCCCGGCATCTGCTCACTCTAGCCCTACGGTGTTCTTCCGTTCCGACTCTAGCCCGCGGCACTTGTACTCTAGCCCTTCCAGTGTGTCCTTTTGTACCTAGCGCCCACAGGCTTGCTTCACTCTAACAGCCATCCCGGCCGTCTCAACGATAGGCCACGGACCTCTGCTGCACTCTAGCCCTCGGGGCTCACTTGTTGTAGCCCCCGGCTCGCTCATCTATAGCGCTTCTGGCCGTTATCACGCGCGTATTGTGCGTGTGCCTTTCTGGGACACTCTAGACGTCCGGCCGGTTTCATCGCGTAGCCCTGAGGACTCTGCTGGTGTGTGCTTTTTAGGCCCCGTTCGGCCTGTTCCTCACTTAATATGATTCCCCGGCCTGCTCACTCTAGCCCTTCGGCTGTTCCTCACTCTAGCCCCCAGCCTCTGTTCACTCTAGCCCTCCGGTCGTTCCTCATTTTAGCCCCCGGCCTCTGCTCACTCTAGCCGCCGACCTCCGCTCACTCAACCCGCCGGCCTCCGCTCACTCTAGCCCTCCGACCGTTCCTCACGCTATGGGTGGCAGACCGGATCTGCTACACTCTAGCCCTCGGGCAGTGTCCGCACGCTAGCCACGTGCTCTGTTCACTTTAGCCCTCCGGCCGTTCCTCACGCTAGCCCCCGGCCTTTGCTCAGTCTTATGCCCTTCCGGCCGTTCTCTCAGCTGTGTAGCCCCGGTCCTCTGTTCATACTCAGTTGTTGGTTTGCCCTCCGGACATGTCTCGACGCTATGCACTCAGGGCCTCTGCTTACTCTAGCCCTTCCGACGTGTCCTAACGCTAGCCCACGCTATGCGCACTATAGCCCTCGGCCATTCATCACGCCTACGCCCCGGACCTCTGCTACTCTAGCCCTCCGGCGTTACTCAGCCTAGCACCGGCCTCTGCTCACGCTAGGCCGCCGTGTGTGACGCTGTGTATCGTTGTGAAAGGCGGAAAACTAATTTGTTTGGTCTTCCAAAAATGGACACGACTAGGAATCAGTGGTTAAGTTGTATCTACAACAACGTTACAGAACAGTTCAACCCAAATATACAGATGTGTCCAACACATTTTATGGAGGACTGTTTCCTGCATTCTGGTAGAGTAGACTACAATGCTGGCTGTTCTGACTCTCAGACTGTAAGTATGTTTTTTTTATATTTAAAGAGTTTTTTATATTTGATATATTTAAAGCGAGTTTTTGGGCAATGTAGAGTAGGGCTTCTTGTTTGTCATTTCTCCGATCACAAAATGCAGACATGGTTTTATGTTTACGCAGCGCATATGCAATGCAACATGTAAAAAGACAGTTATAAGTCATTATAATCCTTAATTATGTCCCCACTGGATGCAGCGAATGCCTCGTTTATAATGGGTTTTAAGGATATTGTCTCGTCGTGACGCTCGGACGGACAGTGGCTCACAGTATGTGAGAGGCGAAAATTTCCATTCGACCCTTGAGGTATTTGGCCAATCACAACGCACTGGATAGCTGGCCAATCACAGCACACCTCACTTTTCAGACCGACGAGCTTTGTAAAAATCGACGCGTTTCATAGAGGAGAAACATTAATGTACAGTATGTGGAAAATAATGTGTTTTTTTAACCTTAAACCGCATAAACACATTTCATTACACCAAATACACAAAATAATGTTATTTTTAGCAACACCATATGACCCCTTTAAAATAGTTAATCCATTTAGCCTGTTTGTATAAACATTACAAACAATTATATTTAATTTATAACAAAAAAGTCTCCCTCAGAATAACTGTGATGTGCAAATGAAAAGAATACACATTCACATTACATTATAGTCACTGCAATGACTATACGCTCGTCACTGGTTCAGTATGTGTGTTGCTACATGAGCACTGAGACAGGAGTTTTTGCACGGCCCATGAGCCTCTCTGTCTATAGGGGTGCTGTGTCTTTACATGTCTCTCCACATAGGGTCCCTCAGTTACAGGACCAGACAAAACAACAGTCAGTTCCCAGTGGCTTTTGAGACTGTTTCCATGCAGCAATCCTTCTCCCAAGAATGCATAGATCACAAAGTCTCTGAAGAACTTTGCATCATGGTTCAAGAAGAAATGTTGCGTGACTGAGCTGTCACTGAGCTAGACATGATCTTGAATACTAATGTTAATGTCACCAGTAGCACTCATACTAAAACTGATAATGCATAAAATATTAATCATAGTTTGTGTAAAGACAGATTGTGTATCAGTTCCTAGGCCTTCCTCAGCACCATCAGTGCTTTCTGAACTCTGTATTGCAGCTTTTATACTAGCTGTGCTACATTGTCATCTCTCACAACTCACAAGTGTGTATTTCTTGTTCTGTGGATATTTCATCTCACAACTGCAACAAGTTCCAAAGAGGCTGGAGCCACATAGACTTGCATTATCCAAAGTTATGGAATGTACATGAAACAGTTTCTCAGAAAGTAATGGTTTAAAACTCATGTTTTCCTTTAAATGGGAATTTTGCAGCATGGAAACCCGCATGGATCAAAATTCATGTTTACAATCAATGGGGAATTTTACTGTGAAGGCAGAAACAGTGAGACTGAGCTATTGATTACTTACCGCTGGTGAGTAAATGCAAGTGAAGTGAACTGTTTTCAATGAGAATGAATGATAGTCTGTATGTGAAGATGTAGAGATACAAAAGTCAGTCTGCTTCATTAGTGACTGGTCCATAAAACCAAGTGATTGATTAAAATGATTGATTTTTTATCTCATTGTGAAGTTCAAAACGTCAGATATCTTGTTTGGTGAGGGAGGTCATGAAGCATATCTGTCATTCAGTGAAGAACTTCTCTCATCTGCTTTAAGAGCATTATTCTTGAGCTTTAATGGCATTTAGGTTGAAACTGGAGGTTTATGCTGCATTTACTTTCTCATTTTTCTTTGTTAAAAACACTAATCATGTAGAATCCATTAGCAATACAAGTCTATTTCAACGGTGTTTATCTGAAAGTGGAACCCTTCAATGTGTTTTGTCACTATAAACGCTATTTCAGTCCATAGTGTGTAGTTGTATGAGTGTACACACTGTGACCAATGAGCTTTCTGACTGACCTTATAAACATTTTCCTGTGTGTCCTGTATCTGTCAACTGAACAAGCTATGCCATTAATTTTTGAACTAAACATCTTGTGTCAGTTCTTTCTTTTCAGCGTAAAAAAAAAGGGTTGAGTCACTCACTGTTGGTCTGAGGCTTTTGAAGCCTGGATAAAGTGGATATTTACCTACAATCAATTATAACAAAATGCTTTTTAAGAGGTAACTTTGAGAAACTTCAGCTACTGTTGTGGCATGTGAACACACACACAAAAAATTGTTTTGGTGCTGTTTTTCAGTTGTTTTCCTATGAGAACTTACACTAGATGGACGTCTTTGACCATTGCATTGCGTTTTTCTGGTTTAAAACATTTGAAACCTTAACCATAAAACCTTAAAACATTGATCATTTGGTCTGAGTGCTGTCATATTGAAGTGTGTAATAATGTAATAGTTAAACAAGTCGTTTTTAGCTTTACCTGAATTCATCTTAAATTTTTGATGTAAATGGCATTCCAACATAGCATTTATTATTGGCTGTGGCTCACATTCTGAGGGAAAAGATCATATTTTATCTTTTGTAAGCCACGACATTAAAACCACCTATCTAATATCATGTAGGTCCCTCTCCTGCTACCAAAACAGCTCTCTATGTGTCAAGGCATGGACTCCATAAGACCTCTGAACATGTCCTGTGCTCTCTGGCACCAAGACACTGGCAGCAGATCATGCAAGATACTGTATGAAGTGGGGCCTCCATGGATTGGATTTGTTGGTCCAGCACATCCTATAGATGCTCAATTAGATCTGTGGAATTTGAAGGCCAAAGAAACACCTTGAACTCTTTGTCATGTTCTTCAAACCATTCCTACATTTTTTTTGCAGTGTAGCAGGTGCATTATCCTGCTGTAAGATGCCACTGCCATCAGGGAACACCACTGCCATGAAGGGCTCTACAACAATCTTTAGGTAAGTGGTACATATCAAAGTAACATCCACATGAATGCCAGGACCCAAAGTTTCCCAGCAGAACATTGGCCAGAGCATAACACTGCCTCCACTGGTCTGCCTTCCATAGTGTATCCTGCTGCAATCACTTTGCCATGTAAACAACACACACACACCCGGCCATCCACTGATCTAAAAGAAAACATGATTTATCAGACTAGACAACCCCCATCTAGTGCTCTCTGGTCCAGTTCTGACGCTCACATATTGACTGTTGTGGCACATGCTCACATGCAACTAGTCTATGCAGCTCCAAATAGCAGCTGTCATAGTGGTTGTCCACTAGAGGGCACTCCATCCCAGACTTCTGCCACTCTATCAAGGACTTCATTCCCCATAATCCTCTGCCAGGTCTCATCAGCACTCATTGCTTGCACCTGTCTCATTAGCATGGTTATCTCACCCTGTTTAAGCATGGTTCTCACTGTCGTCCTTGGCTAAGTCTTGAATGTGGCATTACTGCAATTCTAAGCCTTGTATCCTGGTTCTCCCGTATCTTGGTTCCTGGTCTTGTCGTTCTGCCAGTTTTCTGGATTATTCTGTTTGCCTCAGCCCCTTACTTTGTCGTTGTTTTGGACTGATTGCCAGTGTTATGACCTTTTCCTGTTTTGGACTTTGATTGTGGATGACCCTTTTAATAAATACTGCATCTGGACCCTCAAACGTCATGTACCTGTGCAGTTTCATAACAGCAGCAAACTGCCATGCATTGTGTGTTCTGACACCAGAAGCAATTTGAGCTACGGTAGCTCTTCTCGGTGATCCGATCAGACCTTTGGTCACCAGGCTGAAATGCATCTGTTTGCCATAACAGTCAAACGGGACTGTGCCATTGAGTGACACTGCGCCTCATCACTGTACTCAGGAGGGAAGAAAAAAAGATTTTGTCTGATAGGTAAGCTTGAAACACTACAGCATGTTTTCTGTGTAAAAAATATCTGGTGTTATTAAATAAAAAAGAATGCTTCCAAAGTACAGGTTTGATGCATAATACATACCATAGAAACGTTTATAGCCAGAGTCATTCGGGAGATCCCCTCACTCAAAGTCGATCAGTTTGACCTCGAGAGTTTCGGGGTTCATCAGCAGGTTCTCCAGCTTAATGTCATGGTGAAACACTCCTCGTTGACAGCAGATGTGAGCGGCCATTGTTGCTGTACCTTGATGAACTTTGCGGTTTCCTCCTTGAGGATGGCACCGTGGCGCCTCAAATAGTTCCACAGATCTTCGCAGGGTGAGGGACGCTCCATGACCATGATGTAATATTCAAGCTGGTCCTGCCAGTCCAGCAGCTCAATGATCTCTGGAGCTTTAGGCTCTCTATTGACCAGGATTAACTGGCCGACCTCTAATGGAAGGGGTGTGGGATGACCAGCCTTGAAGAAAGATCATTGTTAGATGGAGGTACTTCCCAAATAAGGACTTTTGCTCAGAATGTAGTCTGTTAAATTATTAATAATTGTAGTTGACATGAATTGACAGCAGTGTGAGTAATGTTTGGGGTTATGGCAGTAAACTCACCCTCAGTCGTCAAGTCCACTATGCTGCTGTGAGCTGATGCTGAACTGTGGTGGACTGGAGCTGGAGGGCTTTGAACCTGCTGATCTGCTGGGGGAAGGACTTTAAGACCACTGGGAAGAGGTTCCTGAAGACCGTGATCCCCTATAGACCAGGCGATTGACTGTAGAGAAATTAGATCTAAAGGGGGGAATATATAAAAAAACATGTTTAAACAAATAGTAATTAAATATTGCATACTCAACATGATGATTCTTCAGTTGCTACATGCTATCTCAAATTAGAACTTCTTCAAACCATGTTTCATCTGTTTAAGTATTTATGTCCTGCAATAAAAATCTTATCATGCAAACTTATCACTTTTTTGGATTTTGATGTAATGTGTGATGGTGTAGATTTGTAACATATGGTAATTAATGACACGTCATCCTACAGAACAGAACAATTCCTCTAATCAGTTCATTCCATTAATTCATACTAATAGAAATGAATGAAAATTATCAGACTTTATGAAGCACATTCTCAAATGGTAATTTTTTTTACCCTCAGCGTGTCTCTCATAAATGGATGCCTGCTCTGAGCTGCTGCTCCACTTAATGGATTTAAGAGAGAGCAGCTTCTCAAAACTCTCTGTCCTCCTCCTCTTTCTCGCTGGCATCTCATTTTCCGCAGCATCAGCACAAGCGGCAGATTTCTCAACCGATTGCGCTGTTTGTTGGGTGGAAATGGTACACCTGCGGCTACCTGTGTTTTCTCCGCAGTCCATTATAACAGTTTTCATTGTACAAGTAACTGTATCAGGGAACTGCGAATGACCAACTGCGAAGTGTGTCCCATTGGATATCAAAGACAAGGCAAGTGCAAAGACCGCAAGTGGGGGTATTTGTGACCATGACCCACTATGATTTGTCCTATTATGGGACAGTACCTCGAATTGCTTCACATCGAGGAAGGCTTTTTTTCTCAGGTCCTAGCAGAGTCCATTTGGGTATATGTATACTATCCGAAAATAAAAAATGCTAAATCAAACATTAGATGTAGTTTAGTCTTTATTTCATTACAAAAGAGGACTCTCAGAATATTTTGTAATACCATGCAATACATCCCTGCAGTGACTTCAAACAGTAGAGAGTAGGGTGCAACGGGTTCACTTTACTTTTGTTCCCGTTTTAGAGTCACGGTTTCGGTACTGTTCGGTATGTGCTATGTTTAGGGAATAAACTATATTGTCAAATAAAAATAAAAGAAAATAAGAACAAATAATCTAAATACAAGCAACAGAACAAATAAATACAACCAATCAAAGATACAAATAAATAGTGCTTTTCAGATTTTTTTGGTAGGTCTAACAGTTTTTAGGTACAGAAATTAAATAATCTAATGTAAAACTTGCATATTTGGAACTGTCTAACTTAAAGATTACTCTTTTAAAGTTTTACAAAAGTTATCAATCAACAGTGAGAGATTTCCATGTGTTGCTGTTTTGATTACCTTTAATTAATAGTGCTGTCACTTTAAGATAATGCACTGATCCAGTGCACTGATACTGTATGTCCAGCCGACTATGTCTGCTAGGATACTCACCAAAACTGGCATTTTGACCATTTTTGTGTGAATTTGTCAATTTAAACACAATACTTCAGAGAGAGCTTAATATTTGCACGCGTTTCGGATGAAAGTCACACCACAGATTTCTCTGTCTCTGGCTCTTTAATATTTAAACTGGCCAGGCTTGAATGAGTTTAGTTTAAACACAGATAGCAATGTTTGCTGTTCAGGTCTCACCTGCGCTATAATCAACACGTGATGACAGCAGAAATGACAGTTATTCTGGCATAAAGCACTCGCATTGATTAAAGAATGACTGGTTTGTCCACGTATTGTTTTATTTTTCTCTCTCATCGCTCTTGTTGTAAAGTATTGGGAAGCCAGAATTTGTATCCATCAACAGAAACATGCATTAGCTGACTCAACAAAACATATTACAGATGCGTTTTCAGATTTAAGTTGAACCGCGGTCCTAGCGTGTGTGGAGAACCGTACGGTTCAATTTTTTACAGAGAACCGCTGCACCCCTAGTAGAGAGTTTTGTGTTTTATAAAGAAATTTAACCAATGAAAGCATTGGATAATGCCACCTGTTATTAGTGTTTTTAGGTCATTATTTCATAAGTGACAAAGAGTGCTTGCTGGGTTATGGAAGAATTAAAAGAAAGTGTTTTGTTAGTTTTAGCAAAAAGTCCCTTTAAGGGTATTCTATAGTCTTTGGTTTGTAATAGCCTATATTATTTAGTTTATACCTGCATTTTGGTAACCTCCATTTTTAGATTTCAAATAAAACAATGAAACCGTAATAAATAATGTAGCAAATTTAGCTGTAAAATGCTTTTAAATAATCACAGTTCTGTTTTGTTTTTACATTTTTAAATGTTATTTTATTTTTTATCATGCTATAAGTAACACCTTTTATTTCTCGCTTGCAGCGGTATAAACACCGGAACGAGTTTTCCAGAAGGTTCCAGCAACTGAAGACACTGAGCTGTCACTGTCTGTGGAAATACTCCAGCGATAAAAGTGCAACGGCTGTAATGTAATGGACGTATTATCCGAAACGAAGTCTACACCGCTTTCCATGCTGTCAGTATTCAGCTTTATACCGCCCCGAAGTGTGTGAAGTGAAGTGTGAAGACATGTGGCCAAGTATGGTGACCCATACTTGTGTAATTAGTTCTCTGCATTTACCCATCCAAGTGCACACACACACCGTGAACACACACCCGGTGCAGTGGGCAGTCATTTTTTGCTGCGGCGCCCGGGTAGCAGTTGGGGGTTTGGTGCCTTGCTTAAGGGCACCTCAGTCATGGTATTGAAAGTAGGAGAGAGCGCTGTACATTCACTCCCCCCCCTACAATCCCTGCTGGTACGAGACTCAAACCCACAACCTTAGGTTACGAGTCCGACTCGCTAACCATTAGGGCCACGGGTGCGCAGTTCAAGTCTTCCTGCGCCACTATGTTTATCACTTACAACCACGTCGGACAAAGTACTCAACTCCATTACTAGTGAAAGTACAGATACTGCTGGTCAGATATTACTCCATTACAAGTAAAAGTTTTAAAGACAGATTTTTACTTAAGTAAAAGTACAGAAGTACTTGCTTTTAAAAGTACTTTAGTACCAAAAGTAAATTTCCTTTTTTTGTCAATGCACTGTTTTTATTGTTGTATGTAATACTTGCAATACCATATGCCTCTGAAGCAACTTACAACACATTACACCTGCTGAATACACTGACTAGCTTGTAGTAGCTTTGGAATAAAGAGCTTTTAGAATGAAACCTATGGGGAAAAAAACTAAACAAAACAAAAATTAACACCCCTACCGACCCCCACAAAAGCAAGATGGTAGTGATCTCACACAGCTCTGGACACATTTATGTGTAGCCATTCATCCACATTTGAACAGAGTGGACAGTGAAATCCTGTAAATACAGAGTGATAAGGAAGAAACAAACTCAAACCTGCTTTAAAACAAAATAAAATAAAATAACTTTACAACAGCAACACTGCTTAAACAAAAAAGCAAAACAGCAACAGACTTATTTGACATCAAAACAAAAAATTTTAAATGCTGTCTAATCGCTCTCTCTGTACTTTGATGCCATACACAGAACAGTCTGTGCAGTGCTGCTTCATTCAAACACCTTTTGTGTTTTATTAGATGCACAACTTTTCCGCTGTGGCTTTATATGTAATATTTTCCACCCTGTAACAATTTAAGGCAAGGCAAGTTTATTTATATAGCACATTTCGTACACAATGGTAATTCAAAGTGCTTTACATAAAAGAAAGTAAAATAATCATAAAAAAATAATGATCACAAAAATAAAACAAGGGATATTAAAAATGTTGAAGATTATTTAAAAATTGATTTTAAATGAATTTAAAACAGTTAAAAATAGAAAATGATTATACATACCTAAAATTTAGTGCAATCAGTTCGGACATCGCACAGTGCTCGTTCAATAAATGTACAGCTAAACAGATGAGCTTTGAGTCTAGATTTGAATGTGATTTAATGTTTTAGCACATCTGATCTCTTCTGGAAGCTGATTCCAACTGCGGGCAGCATAATAATTAAAAGCGGACTCCCCTTGTTTTGTGTGAACCCTTGGTATTTCTAACTGACTCGATCCTAATGATCTGAGTGGTCTGTTAGGTTTATATTCAGTGAACATATCTGCTATGTATTTAGGTCCTAGGCCATTGAGTGATTTATAAACGAGTAAAAGTATTTTAAAATCAATCTTAAATGTAACTGGAAGCCAGTGTAAAGACCTGAGGACTGGTGTGATGTGCTCAGATTTTCTGGTTCAGGTCAGAATCCTGGAAGCAGTGTTCTGGATGAGCTTCAGCTGTCTAATGGTCTTCTTGGGAAGTCCGGTGAGGAGACTGTTACAATAGTCCACCCTGCTGGTGATAAAGGCATGAAGTTTCTCCAAGTCTTGACTGGAAACAAAACATCTAATTCTTGCAATGTTTTTGAGGTGATAGTATGCTGATTTAGTTACTGCTTTGACATGACTACTGAAACTAAGGTCTGTCTCCAGAATCACACCAAGTTTCTTGACTTGATTTTTAGTTGTTAGACCCTTAGAGTCAAGGTATGCTTTCACCTTGAGAACTTTATCTTTGTTTCCAAATGCAATGACTTTAGTTTTCTTCTTGTTTAACTGAAGAAAATTGTGGCACATCCAACTGTTCATTTCATCAATACATTGAAAGAGGGAGTCAATGGGGCTGTAGTCATTTGGCGATACGGCTAGGTTCCGATCTGGGTATCATCTGCATAGCTGTGATAGGCAATTTGGTTCTTTCTCATTATTTGACTTAGTGGGAGCATATACAGGCTAAACAAGAGCGGTGCAAGAATTTAGCCTTGTGGGACTCCGCATGTCATGGATGTCCACTTAGATTTATGCTCTCCTATACTCACATAATAACCTCCCCCTTCTAAGTATGACCTGAACATTTGAGTACCATCCCAGAAAGCCCACCCCAGTTTTCCAGTCTCTCTAGAAGTTTGTTATGATCGACAGTGTCAAACGCAGCACTGATATCTAGTAGTACCAGCACTGATATTTTGCCAGAATCGGAATTTAAGCGAATATCCTTTATTATCTTAATGAGCGCTGTCTCTGTGCTGTGATGCGGTCGGAAACCAGATTGAAAATTGTCCAGGTATCCATTTGAGTTTAAGTATTTGTGCAGCTGATTAAAAACTACCTTTTCAATAATCTTGCCTATAAAAGGAAGATTTGATATTGGTCTATAATTGCTCAAAATGTTGTTATCAAGATTGCAAAAATCAGACAATATTGTGTCTAATATATACCACAATATTAATTTCTTATTATTTAATTTTTGTAAATAAATATCACATTTGCAACTTGTCAGTGTTAAAAAATGCTGGGAAATCATTTCATGTAGCCCTACAAGAGTGATTACTGATAAATCACCCACTGACTTTAAAAGCTGATACATAGTAACGACTTTCTACTTCGAGGACCTTGATAGAAATGTAGTGGAGTGAAAAGTACAATATTTTTATTTCAAATGTAGTGAAGTTAAAGTCATAAGTTCCCAGAAAAAATAATACTCAAGTAAAGTACCGATACTCAAAAAGTGTACTTAAGTACAATACGCAAGTAAATGTACTTAGTTACTGTCCGCCTCTGCTTACAACTCATCTTTTGATAATCAAAATTACATTGTTTCTAGTGACAATTTTTTTCTTCATGCCTTAAAATGGCTTGAATGTAACTCTACATTCTTACCTCATTTATTATGCGCGGGGTCATGAATATGCAAATTCATTACAGCTCGGACCTGCTCCACCTTCACCCGATTAATAGCTTCACAAGGACAAGTGGCAATTTAAGATGAATTCAGCCATATATGATTGAAGCAGAAACTAATTTCTATGAAGTAGAGAATTCATACATGGTTGCTACATTACAAGAATGGTAATGTATTTTATGTATTGCTCCATACATAACATACATCTACATAATCAGACATGCAGCGGTAATTGATATGGTTAGCCTCTGACTTTAATACGTTATTAAACAGCTAATAATGTATTGAATATATTACACAAACCATGTTCCAATAATATGCTAATGACAGGATTGGTCACATGTCTGTAATAGTAAAATAATGTAAACAAGACATGTAAACAATGTTAAAAACGTGATTTTCACCACAGGGGGTCTTTAAAAAAAGCAACAACATCAAATGGATTTTGCATTAGATATAAAATATCAATACTAGTGGGATTTGCAAACAAATGTACATTTGGCATACATATATCTTTTACGTCTAAATATCCTTTGGATACACTGTAGATCAAAATACCTCCTGATATCATTGGACCAAGTACATATTTTCAAAATAACATTTTCTAAAACCAAATTTGTCCATTTTTCTCATATAGGCCCCAGAGAGGTCTCTGTATGACTGTTTACATCAGAGCACTGAGGGCTATGATAACAAACTCCACCGTGATGACAGAAAACATGCCAAATCCCGGGGCCTGGACATCTTCAGTGAGGTGCGCTTTTTCCCAAAACTCCACAGCGATCCGTCCATGTCAGCTCGGCAGTCCATGCGTTCTGTGTGTTGTTCTTTTTTTTAACAATGCTCTCTAGAGGAACTAGATCCCAATACAGCTCAACCTCCCATCTTAGGAATCATCTAGACCAGCACCTGTTCTGTCCTCTTCTGTGTATGGCCGGTTTTCACCGCTGCAGTACGACTCAGGGTGGAGCGTTGCTCGTGTTGCTCACATTCGTTTTGATTTCTACAGTAAGAATGGGATCACCTGGACCGTGGAGGAAAGCTATGGATCTGTGACACCCGTCTAAATGCGTCTCTTATATATGGTTACATATGTCACTGCACATTACAGACAATGTCAAAACATATGTGTAATGCTACAAGCAGAGGCGTCAATAAGTGTGGTGTAACGGTATCACTCACAAAAGGGGTGGAAGGCGTAGGCGGTGGATAGGAAAAGGTATGAATCGTGTGAAATGGCCCAAAGAAGTGAAGGAGCACTGGGTAGTGTAGTGATAGTGATTAATTATACAACGCGGATTAAATTAAGGTAATAACATCTATGGTCCACATGTCTGAATTCAGTCAAAAAAGGGATAATTCATGCCTAAACAAAAGAATCAAAAATAAGAAATTCTATGCTGCAGTATTCATTATATTCTACATATGATTTAATTAATACATGAAGCCTATTTTTAACCCAAAACATCCCAAATTCTCTTTTCTAAATACTATAAGAAAGCATATATAAGCTTACAAGTAAGAAGTGTATATAGATTATATATACTATATATAATATATTATATATATATTCTGTATATGTGTGTGTGTGTCATCAAAAATGCAAATATTGCAAAATATAGCTGTTTTGCATTCCGACATTATGGAAAAACTATATGATGTTACTAAACTTATATTAATTACTAATAGTGTTTATATATATAATATATAATAGCTATTATTCTAATATATATAACGTGGTAATATACTTTAGTATTTATTTTATACTAATTCTATATTACTTTATTATATATAACTTATAATATATAGTATTACAAAAATAAACATCTTTTTCCTATGACTTGTTTACATTTTTCTTTTTATGTGGTTTTAAGACTTTTCATATGAAGCCTATTTAAAATTCATAGACAGAGACTTTGACATTTATATATAAATTTTAATGGATAACAAAATGATAGCATCAAAACATGGCCACCTTCGTTAATTGTCTTTATTTTACAAAATCTCGGCTGCTTTAAATTATGGATTGAGCAACACACAATTACAAGTCTGAGTTACACAGAGCCTCTGAGCCATCCATTACTTATAAAGCAATGCAAATAATCTAGTGTATGTGGTGCAAACAGAATGCTGCAGAGCTCCACTACAATAGGCCAACGCTATATTGAACTGTACACGTTTTAATCAGGTCAATGACTGACTAGTGTGTGACTGAGGTTCAAGGCATTACATTCCCTTGTGATAAGGATCGTGTCATCTCAGTGTGAACGAAGAAGGTTTTGAGATCCCCTTTGCCCTTCACATTGATGATCCCTCGACAGGAACACATGTAGCCCAATGTCTGCAAGATCCGACTCGTCTCCTCTGTGACCTGTGGAAGGAAGCACACTAGATGTGATCCACTGAAAAACCCATTAACAATTCACCAGGCTTGCAAGTAGGTCAGAACAAGGATCGACCTGGATTTTCCCAAGCACCCCTGTGCTTTCCATCCTACTGGCTACATTCACAGTGTTCCCCCAGATATCGTACTGCGGTTTCTGTGCTCCGATTACTCCTGCAATTACTGGGCCATGGTTTATTCCTGGTGAGAGAAAAGCCGGAACATTTGAAACATCCCGAATGTGTGCTAAATCTCTACCACAGGCTATTATGAGACTTATTAGGAAAGGCAAACAAAATGTTACCGGGTGTAAAAGTGCTGACGGGCCCTGCTTACCCACTCGCAGCTTGAAGTCATTAAATGAATGTTTGTTGATGACGTCAAGCTTCCCGACCAAAGCAAACGCAAACTCCACCATTGTTCCAATGTGCATGTACTGCCGGTCGTGGTCCTTCAGAATAAGAACAAGGAACTCAGTACCCGGAGACTCTCAAGTGAGACGTTTCAAGCACAAATCAAGCTTTTAGCATCACAGGCAGGTCCTACAATAGGTCTTATGAGACTCTGAAATCAATTAAGTGTTATCTTTACTAGAATTCTAATTTTGGACCAAACACAAGAGCTCCAATTTGTACCTGCGCATACTCTGGTCCAGGGGTCACATTCAGCCCCGTAGCAGCCATGTATGTGCTGCCAATAGTTTTGATCTTCTCCACGCCACTGAATTTGGGTTTTGACAGCAACTGCAAACCCCCCCCCCCAAAAAAAAAGCATTAAGAAGAGAAGATATGTTAATGTATTTGATCTTGGCAGACTAGATCTGATGTTGCTTCTGCTGCTGCTGAAGTATAGACTTCATACAGCCAATACACTCTTTACTGGCATCTATGCTTCTATAAAGAACCTTTAACATCCATGGAACCTTTCCACTGCACAGAAAGTTCTTTATAGTTGAAAAAGTTTCTTCAGATCATTAAAATGTTAAGACTAAAGGTCTTTGCACACTGAGTCCGAAACTTTCGTATGCGTTTTTCCGTTTTTTTTTTTCATATTCGTCATCCTTTCCTATCAAAATGCTTGCTACGGATGCGAAAACGCAGAAAATCGAACCTGGTCCTAATTTTTTATGACGGACGAAAGTTTCGGCGGCAGTGTGTAAACGTGATTGACACAACGTATTTATTTTTCAACGAGCGAACATTTCGGACAAAAAATTCGGACTCAGTGTGCAGAGACCTTAAGAAAAAAATGGCTTTTTTTAAAGAATGGTTCACTGTGAAATGTTCTTTGGGGAACCCAAAATGGCTCTTCTATGACAGTGCTGTGAAAACAGTGCTTTGTAACCTTTATTTTTAAGAGTGTAGATACACCAGACTCACTTCAGTAAGCATGTAATATATGCTGCTGCTGCATGAATCGGCATACATAAATCCCACAGCAGATCTAGACAGGTGGTGCTGGGGGAGGTGGAGGGTTTCAGAGGAACTCTGATAGCGCTGCAGGATCAGCTTACAGCAAACACTGAACCAGACATTTAGAATGTTGAGCAAGCAACCTTATTGGCTGCAGAATCAGCAGAGGCTTGTGCCTTGTAGCAAATGATGTGATTGCTAGCAGACTGCATGTATAGGACCTATCATGTTGCTCTGTTTAGATTTGTACTGTATTTGCAGCCTTTAAAAAGAATCAGAAAGAACATGAAAACTAGTATGATTTCATTTATATGAATAAAACTCAGTGGACGTTATTTGATCCTTTGTTTAGGACCTGCCCCCATTTTTACTGTTACTATGACAAGCTTTCAAACTAGAACTTGGTTCTGCTATTAAAGTAAGTATTACATAAATGCTCTTATCTCAAAAGCCAGACTTTTGACTAGTCTGATCCACTTTTCAGCTTATTCCAGCCAAGAACCGCCCACCTAAACTGGAAGAGACCGTATAATCGTCATGTAAAGCACCCAGAGTTCATTTTATTTTTATGTGCCATTTATGGGTGGATTTATCTGAAACTGCTGATACCACAAAGACTTCTTTATCAAAGGCAGAATTTTTCTCTATCCATTCCAACTTTTAATGTTTTAACACTGTAATGCGCTATTTTTAGTTAATTTCTGAAATATTCAGTTTGAAACCATCCAAAGGACCCGAATAGGCGTACATTACATAAGATCAATTGTTTGTCTGGCAGTATGTCAGTATAATTTTTAAAGCAGGGCTTAAGGAAGGATCAGTTATCGCAGATGGCGTATATATCTTCACAAGTACTTTAGTGTAGCTTTCACAGCATCTGAAATCAAAATAGGATTGTGTCCATGGCCGTAGCCAGCAAATGAGGTCACTGAGGTCCGGACCTCAAAAATAACATTTGTTCTCTGAATGACTAATGTTACTGTTTAAAACTCATCATATGAGTGTCTGCATGCGCATGTATAATTAAGTTTAGACAATTTGCAAGAATGTTTAGCGTCCGTGGTATGAGAATGATCGCTGCGAGACGCTGGCGGAGCGAACGAGGCTGAGAGAGTGGGGCATGGGGCGCAGGCTCCAATGAGTTGCCAGATCCAGCTATTATAAGCATCTTTGGACTTGTCTTTTCTACTTAATTTCTCCAAACGTAGTCCTGGAGGGCCTGCAGAGTTTAAACACACCTGACCAGGCTATTCAGTGTCTTACTAGGCACACTAGAAACTTCCAGGCAGGTGTGTTGAGAGCTAAACTCTGCAGGACCGAGTTTGGACACCCCTGCTTTATAAAGTAAGAAGTTGCAGTTTAGTATAATTTAACAATGTTCCTCCCTCCAAAACAGAGAAAACATCTTTCACAAACATCTACATGTCTGTCTCTTTTAAAGTGTTAGTGTATATAATGTAGGGGTTATAATAGCACAATCCTTAACCCCACCCCAGACCTAATTTTCAAACCCTGGTTATGGCCATGGTTGTATCTGTGAGTTTACCTCATCAAAATCTGCTATAATCTCATTAAGGAGCCTGAGGCACTCCAATCCCTCCTTATTAACATCCGATTCTGTGTAAAATTCCTTGAAGTCTGGGATGGAGGCGAACATCACACATACCAGATCATACGACTGATGGTAGAGATCCTGTCAAAAATACAGCATACAAAAATATATCTGGTGATAAAGACACAATAGATGCACTTTTCACTGGTGTTTTTGGACATCTGGACGCCATTCACCTCATTCTTCCAGTTCCTCCCCAGGAAATGTTCTGCCACATGGGCAGGCAGTACGTTTTCCAAAAGCACCCGGTTTAGGTTCTCCATGGTCTCAATCTCCTCACACTCCCTCTTAAACTTGTTCCTCCACAGGAAGTCTAACCTACAGTAATATTCATTCTGTTACAAGAGGACACAGAGGTAAAGAGATGGTACACATCTGATCACCATAATGTGGCTTTCAAGATGACAAAGAAAGCAGAATCAAATGCACACAAGGACAGTTCATTATTTTTATAGATTTTTCTTGCATAAAGGGCTGCTATCATGAAAAATTGCTTCAATTTTCTCTGAGTTGTAGCTTTTGTGTTCCAGCAGATTTTCATCATGAAAAAGATTTCTTGAATCAGTGGAAATGGCACATTGAAAGGCATTAAGTATGCACTGATAGTCTTCCTCACTCAGTCTATATTTGCTTTTGCTTATTTTTGTGTGGTTCATTGCTTTGGAGAAAAATCAGTCCCTGGCTTACCTATCACCTGATCAACCTGAACACCGCATTACTTATAAATGAATTCACCTAACTGCACATTTCAAATACAGAGTTCATCAGACAGGCCTATTATCTAGGGACAAATAGCCTCTCATAACAGAATTAAAAGCACACACTGAAAAAAATCGGATCCACGGCCGACCTGTAGAGATGAGGTTTCAATCCAGACTGAAATACATACAATTCTCTCTATATTGTACTGTGAAAAAAATCATTTCTTAAAGTGGTATTTATTAAATGCTTTTTTGCAGGAAAGCTTTGTGTTATTCTGCAGCCAGAGGCTGATGAGTGCTGATAATAACTGAAGCCATAGAAATTGGGAACACATTTGTGCTGCAACAAAACTCTGAGCTTAATCGTAAAAGGACTTCTGAAAAATTCACATTTCAAGGTAAGAAGTGACTGTTTCTAGATTAGGCTAACATCTATTATTAAATTGTCATAGAATTAACATTCAGCCATCTTTTACAATTTAATCAATTGAATAACTGATTAATTAAAAGAAAGTACTGTATAAATTAAGCTCATTCTGCCAATTACCACACAATTACAATGGTAGTACATTCTGGAGACTTAAAAAGCAAAAATGTGATGCTTTTATTTTTGTTCAAAGGCTTATATTAACTTTTCTGTAAAAAAAAAAAAAAAAGTAAGTTATGTAAGCCGAGTAAATTTGTTTAAAATGTCATTTCAGAGGTGAAACTAAAACATGCATTACTGCTGTAATTCTTGTTGGTGGATTTTTCTCACTATACCTCCAAGATCAAAGTAAAGTGGTCTTAAGAATATTTCCCAATCCAAAAATGAAAATGTACTCCTCTTCAGGCCATCCAATATGTAGATGAGTCTGTTTCTTCATCACAACAGATTTAGAGAAATTTAGCATTATATCACTTGCTCACCAATGGATCCTCTGCAGTGAATGGGTGCCGTCAGAATGAGAGTCCAAACAGCTGATAAAAACATCACAACAATCTACACAACTCCCATCCATCTGTTAACTGCTTGAGAAGGCGAAAACTTCATGTTTATAACTAAACAATACACACCACCCCCCCCCCCACCACCCCCCCCCACCCATTAGGCATTTAAGCCATCACTTCTGGCCAAAATACCAGTCCATTATAATGCTTCCTCCAGTGAAAAGTCCATCTCCTGTTGTCCTCTCACATCAAAATCCACCCACATATTTGTTTAGATGTGTTTGGACTGTCTTTTCTTGTAAATGGTGCTTGATCAGTGCATATTTCTCTCCTGATTCAGACAAGATGACTTTTCCACTGGAGAAAACAACATTAAGGATAGAGGACTATTTGAAGTTAAAAACGCCTCGATGGATTTGTTTCTTACAAACACACAGCTTTTCACTTCACAAGACATTAATTGATGGACTGGAGTGGTGTGGATTACTTGTGGATTATTGTGATGTTTTTATCAGCTGTTTGGACTCTCATTCTGACGGCACCCATTCACTGCAGAGGATCTAATAGTGAGCAAGTCATGTAATGCTGAATTTCTTCAAATCTTTTTCTGATGAAGAAACAAACTCATCTACATCTTGGATGGCCTGAGGATGAATACATTTTCAGCAAATTTTCATTTTGGAGTGAACTATTCCTGGATCAGTGGATCTCATTCCAAATATTTCAGCACAACTCTTTAGATTAACTTCTCAAAAACAAACAGTAAGTATAATAGCAGTGTTAAAGCACATCTTTATGAAGATTTCCGATTGAAAGAGACTCACCTGTCTCGCAAGCACAAGCAAAGTGACAAAGAAAATGAACAATGACACAGAGCCCATGGTCTTCAAATCTTTCAGAACACCTGGCCTGAGGAGGAACAGACAGAAATATAAACTTTAGAAGTCAAGAGGAGTAGGATATAGACGGGATACAGAGTTTTCAGCAACATTTTGTCAGTCTAACCTTACTCAGATTTATAATGTCCTAATGCTGTTTAGGCATAAATTGTCATAATGTTGCACGGGCAGTTGCAGTGGCCTGTTTGATCCATTACTTAATCTTGCTCCATTCAGAAAGGCTTAATGAGGCATGGAAAGGGGAAAAAATAATAAAAGAAACAGAAAGAATAATACCAAAGGAAAGAATAATAATTATGAGAGAAATGCAATAGGCTTATGTTTAAAAATGTTTCTTGTCCAGCACTGTCAAATCCTTTGAAAATACTAATCCGCACACAGCCTGCCATCTCAACAGCAGCACCTGTCACTCATTATCCCTGGAGATATTGAGAGACCTTCTGGAAAAAATGGTCTCCACAGTTACCAAATGTATCTATGTGGCACAATTCTTCATTCTTTCGCTCACTGTATGTGTGCAATGGAAGAAGTGGCATCTACAAATAAAAAAAACCTCTGCAGATTATTTGTGACAATTTTGACACTGTATGTGGGAGCTTATGGGAATCCAGTACCGGTCCGTTTGCTGGGTCTTGTAGAGGGCCATGCTGTAATCATCCAGTACAGAGGCATGGGTCTGAAGGATGATGATATTATAACCCACTACAGCAGCAAGCATAATTATCATCTTCAGCTCATAGTTTATCCTCAGGAACACGGAGCATGAGATCAATCCCAGAATGCAGCTGTAGATGAAATACTGCCAGGGAAGAGAAAGCCAGTCAGATTCACATCTGTACATTCATCAGGGCCGATCAGTATCAATGAAAAGAGAACTATGAAGTTTTGATTTAAGTGCTAAGAATTTAATAACAGAACACACTTATCATGTGATGACCCTGAAATATTACAAAATGGATGTTACTAAGAAATGCAAAAAAAAGTCATATACACCAAGAGTCTTATTTCCTAACCAATGTACTGTATCATTCTAGGAAAATGCTTGAGGATGCTTTTGTCCACCATCTTAATATCTGTAGAGATCTCATTTCATGTATGCACTACAGAGCTCTCAGTGCATAACTATATTCTTCAGCTGTTAAATATCACTACAGAGTCGCCATACATAATCACGCACACAGTATAAAGTGACTTATTATATACTGACGCAAGCGTAGACAAATTGGTTTATCTCAGGACACTCACAATTCATCACAAGTCTGTTCCATCAAGGATACAGAGAACTTTTTTTAAAATCCAGATCTCAACAGAGGATTAACAACATGTTTTCATGTGGGTCTGTAAATAAAAGGTTATTCAGTTCACATTTTTTTATGAGAAGAGATTTGTGGGCAAAGACATGAGATAAGATTTATTATAACTTACTGGCAAGTAGAACTTGTTGTCTGAGGAGTCTGTGGTTTGACCATCTGGACCATCCATACTGTTGTTGGAAATGTTGAGTGGAGGTGATGCTACCATCCTCTCTTCGCCTAAGAAGAACTTAAAACCCAACAGATGGAGAAAAACAAAATTTAGAGAATTATAAAGAAAGACATCATCATTCTTAGCTAAACACATCTGTTGCATATTGTAACAAATATGTTTCTTAGAAGTTCACAACATTTTTTTTTACACAAGTGCAAAATTCAACAAAAATCAACGAGCTGCAAGCAGATGGGAAAAGCAGAGAAGATGAATAATTGCCAACTTTGGCAGAGCAGAAGCTTCTGTGGATACAGTTTTTGTTTACTTGGTGCAGGATTTAATTGAAAAGTTGCTGAAATATTTGACGCATGTTGATCTGTGGTGTTATGTGACTACTTAAATTAGTTTATTATAGAAATACAGTGGTGCAAAAATGTTTTGACACATTTAAGCCACAATTAAAAATGCATGACTGTCACCACAAGAGAACAAAATATCAACGTTTTAACAAGCCCAGCTGAACAGTGTAACATTTCATCGTAGATGTGTGAAACCGAAAACCCAAGTATTCAGTCACATTTCTCTTGTGTTTCTCTCCCACAGGGACAACAAATCACTTGAGCTCAGGGATAATATCATTAGATCCAAACTGGACCAGAGCCCTAGTACAGCGATGCTACAATGATGAATCCAACCAGACAGCTGACACTAATTCTACTCTGCCCTTTACTGTGAAACACCACAGATTCCATAGCTAAAGCCCTCCAACTGGTGATTGATTTATCAGCCAACTGTCTAAATGAATGTGTCATGTAATATATTGTGTAAATACTGATAAGTTTATGTATCCTAGGAATGAAAATCATGCACCGTTTAGCAAAAAAGGTAACTGGCCTTTATATCACCGGTCTTATGTTGCAGTCTTCGACAAAAGTAAATCACTTGATAAGAGCTTAAATGTACCACCACACATGTATTTTCTTTCAATTATTTTGAAGGTAAAATTATTAAAATTATTTTGATGTCACGTCAATTACTTGTGAGGTTCCTCAGGGTTCGGTACTTGGTCCCGTCCTATTTTCTATATATGCAAAACTGGGACTTATAGCAGAGTTTCAATAGTGTAGTGATATTTTGTAATATTATTTGGGGAAAATATCCTCTTATAGGTCACAGGAGGTTTGAAAAACTAGGCAAGAGCAAAATTTTTAACAGAACCCTTATTTCTAAAGAGTTTCTTGAATTACTGAACCATAAAGCCAGCAATCAGTTCATGATATTGACATAACCACAGCAAGCAGGGAATATTTCTCTTATGAACATGCTCATAATGAATTATATGTGAACATAATAAATGTCAGTCATTTTAAAAACAGTCCAATCTAGCTGACAGACCAGGTATTAAGTAGTAGTGATGCTCACCATATTGAATACAGCCATGACTAGGATAAGTGCAGTGGTTGCCATGGTGAGCGCAAGTCGTATCCAGGGCTTGTTGGTGATGACTTTAGAGGAGCCAGGGAGCCAGGGCATTGTGCAGGAGGCTGCTTTGCCCCATTGCTACGGCAACAAGAGAGAAAAAAAAACAAGCTTTACCTCCCACCAACATCATTAGCATATTTGCTTCTATTCCAAATGCTCAAGGTTATGATTGTGCACCACAAGTCAGAGACACATTAATAAACATAACTTCACAGTTAGTGAATATATAACAATAAAAAAGCCATCTATATCAACTTTGAGATAAGGCAACATGAAACGGCATTCACAATCCATTTTACTTACATAATTTCCATAAAAATCCAATTGACGAAATTAAGGACTCCTTCCCTTCTGAAACATAGCTGGTATAGTTTTTCTCCCCCCATAGAGTTTGATCCTCCTTGGATCCCAAAAGCAATTCCATTGGCTGAAACAACTTTTCCCATTGTTTGTGTTTTCAACTAGTATTTTCAATAAGATTAGTTTAGCATAGTAGCTTAGCATACCACTACTAGCACCCACTTTTGAGGCTTTTGCCTCTGAATGTTTTTATCTGAAATAAGACTTCATGGCCTTGAAGAAAGTGAGATCTGTTTGTAAAACTCATCCTGTACTGATTGCAATACTAATGTAATGTCTGTAGAGGCCGTGACCTTTAGTGAGTTTATGCTACATTGTCAGGATGAGTATTAACGGAACTGCAGTGGAACAGCACTTTACAAAACACTTAACCTAGACCATGTGCAAGAATGCTTCAGGCTTAAATCAAAAAGAAGTAAAAGAGGTAGAGGAGGTAAAAAAATAAAAAATAAATAAAATAAAAACCTCTCACAAGTCAATCACACGTTAGTTACATCACCTATACAAAAAATAGCTTTCAATATTTAAACACAGCACTTCGACTGGATAACCTTTACCCCTCTTTCATATTTGTGAATCTGTGGGCCGAATGTGAACTCTCACATCAGTTAAATGGGAAACAAAACTGAGAGAGACTCTTAACTAAACTCCATAGAGCTCTAATCACTCATGACTTTGACAGTTGTTTGTGAAACCAAAAGAGAGTCCTACCATAAAAGAAATTCAAAATATAAGTGCCAGAGCTTTATAAAAATGGCCCCTCATACCCGCAATCCCCAAAACCATGGGGACTTGAGTTTGCTGCACAAAAATAGATGGCAAAAAACCCAGTAAAAAGTATCATCATTCGAGCTGCTTTTCTTTTGACACAAAAACAGAAAGAAAGAAAAAAGGTTTTTGGGATAATGCAAGGTTTCCATTAAGTGTGGCCTATTTTTTTTTTATCATCGTGAATTCTAAATCTTCAACTGAAACAGCTTGGTTAATTGATGAACTGGGGACAAATCAAGTCGAGCTGGTGGGTGAATGGTATGCAAACCCTTCAAGTTCTCTGGAAGGTCGTACCTTCTAAAAATATAACTTTGATGCCTCAATACACAGAAAAACAGGTTACACTGATAATAGTAGGAATTCCATAGAGTGTATGAGGTTCAATCTCACACATGTCAAGGTCACCCCCCCCCCCTCCCACTGAAAAATAATTCACATTTATATCATATCAAATCAAAGCCTATTTTAAACTAAGCAATAATTTTAGTATTGTCTGACTTTTTGCATTACCAGCCCAACTTGTAATAATCATTTTTTCAGCAGATGTTTCTCCAAACGGTCATACCATGGCTACTAAGTACTAAACTACAGGTACAATTTTGAATTCAGTGGAAATAATTGCGCTAAATAGTTTTTTGCCCCCCCCCTACTTAGTACTGTACATTTAGTTCTGGAACTAAAGCGGTGGGAAAGGCCCTTATAATAACAGTTTCTGTAATTACATTAAACAGAATTTGCATAAAAATTACACGCCGTACACAATACTAACATGATGATACACGACTGGTCCAAAAGTTTTGGGGTTGGTAAGATTTTTTTTGTTTTTGAAAGAGGTCTCTTATGCTCAAAAAGGCTGCACTTATTTGATTAAAATTATGAAATACTATTACAATTTAAAATACTGTTTTCTATTTAAATATATTTAAAAATAGAATTTATTCTGGGTTGCAAGCTCATCATTCAACATTCCGAATAATCTTGATTACTGCTCGCAATAAAATGATACTTATATGCAAAGCTGGTTGAAAACAGTTCTGCTGCATTACTCATTTGTGTTGTGGAACCATAATACATCTTCTATTATCAGGAACAGTTCTTTTGATGCACACAGTTTAAAGTACAGCAATTTGTTCTGAATAACGGAACTAAAGTATACTATATAAAAAAAAATAATAATTGTAATGTAATATTACTACCATGTTAAATAATATTATGCGTGGTCATAAAATAGACCCTTATTTATACATCAATGGAAAAGCAAACCATTCCCTTATTCATATGTCGTTTGATTTATCGGGTGGAATCTGTACTCACCTGAAAGCTGCAATATTCCAGATAATCACCAGAGTATTCCAAGGTGAGAGTAATCATACAGGCCTTGTGAAATTACGTAAATAAGAGCTCATTTCGCTACTCAAGCTGCACTAAATCTTATATAATATAGACAGAAAGAAAGAGCGGGGAGACGGCGCCAACCATACAATACACTGGCGAGACCTACAGGTGACATTTACTGTAGGTTGTGTGTTGCTCCACACAGGTCCAACATATGAGACTAGGGTAAGTTAGATTGAATAGACAGACGCGCCATCTTAAAGCGTGACAAAAAGATTGTTGTATGAAAAATAATAAACCTGCGTGTTCAAAACAAGGAAGTTCAATCTGAGGAGTTTTTTTGCCCGTGTACTGCTTAGTCCTCGCGGGGGGGGGGTGGGGTGGTATATACCTCCGGTCATGGCATTTTCTCCGCATACTACATAACACTGGCGGAATTATGTCACAAAGGGGCGATGCTCACCTCGACTATTACAAATTGAACTATATTCCGTACAGTTACTTTCCGTTTCAATGCGAACCCACATGTTAGCAAGCATATGTTAACATTTACAGTCCGAATAGACGACTTGGACACAATAAGGGCCCGCCTGGCCGTCGTCACCTGGCAAGTCACTCTAAAGAGAAGGCTACTTCAACTTTACTTCGTACCGGTGAGCACCACTACCAGGGTATGTGACCAGCAAAACAACTGGCGAGGCTCAAGGCGAGCAGCAGGAAAGTGCCATTCCGTATCAACTCCAAGGACGGTTAGTTTTTGTCTTCTACCCTTGTAGAGACAAAATCATAACAGATAAACCAAAGGCATATTTACTCACATCCCTGTATGCCTGCTTTAAATTGTGTCTCACACTCACCACTCTTTATTGCAAGTCTCTGAACATGAAGAGCATAAATAGATTAAATGCCATATAGGCAGTTAATAACCTCTGCCCACCAGTGTTTGAATTTTGGTAGATGTTTTTATAATTTTTGGTAGTACCTGCACCTGTAGTATCACCTTAAAGGGGTCCCCTATGATGCCTTTTACAAAGTCTTGATTTTGTTTTGCGGTGTACTAGAACAGGCTCTCATACTAGATTGTTCGAAAAAACACATTATTTTTCAAATACTGTACATTACTCCTCTAACACACTCTCTCCAGTCTGGCATGAACGGCTTGAATAGTTTCTGTATCAAATGAAGGCACGCCTTCTGAAATGTGAAATGTGCTGTGATTGGTTAGCTGTGCCAGTGTTTGTTGTGATTGGTTAGCTGTGCCAGTGTTTGTTGTGATTGGTTAGCTGTGCCAGTGTTTGTTGTGATTGGTTAGCTGGGCCAGTTTGTGCTGTGATTGGTTAGCTGGGCCGATGTGTGCTGTGGAGTGGTTAGCTGGCCAGTGTGTGTTTGTGATTGGTTAGCTGGTCCATTGTGTGTGCCCTGTGAATTGAGTTGCTGGGCCATGTGATGCTGTGATTGTTTAGCTGGGTCCAGTGAGTGAGTTTGTGACTGTAGGCTACTGTGCGCAGTGTGTGCTGATGATTCGGTTAGCTGGACCATTGTGTTCT
The DNA here is from genome assembly GCA_018155175.1 of Sinocyclocheilus anophthalmus. NCBI lineage: Eukaryota > Metazoa > Chordata > Actinopteri > Cypriniformes > Cyprinidae > Sinocyclocheilus > Sinocyclocheilus anophthalmus. The sequence continues at coordinate 78,605 of JADLZN010003537.1, forward strand.
GTGATTGGTTAGCTTGGTCCTTGGTTAGCTGGGCCCGTGTGTGCTGTGACTGGTTAGCTGGGCCAATGTGTGCTGTGTGCTGGGTGATTGGTTAGCTGCAGACCACGTGGTGTCCTGTGATGGTCGCTAGGGGCCTTTTGTGCTGATGATTGGTTAAGCTGGCCAAGTGTGTGCTGTGTGATTGTTTAGCTGCGGCCAGTGTGTGCTTTGCTTGTCTTAGGCTTAGTCCAGGTGTGTACGCTGATGATTGTCAGCACTTGGCGCCTGTTCGGTGAAAATGTGATTCCCTTACCATAGCCGCCTGCGAGCTTCAGTGTAAATATTGCATCAATACCAAATCAATTTGAGCGCGATTAAAACCCGGATCAGATCTGGTAACAACGGTCAAGTTCGTCTCGTCTTGGAGCTCCAGCTTACGCTGGTTCATTACCGCCATAAGTTGAATAACATCAGGTAAGTCACTTCTCTAGTGCAAGCTCAACTTTTTTAAACCATTGTAAAATTAAATGATAACGTTTTATTTTGTAAGTCATAATAATTATACATGTTTATATTATTTTACCATTAATTTCAGTAATTTAACTTAAACTTATTTATTTCAGTTAGTTGCTAAGGCAGCAGTCACATTTTTAAAGTTTTTTATTTAATAATTATATTTTTGTTTCCCTTTAATTCATTTTAGTACTTCAACTTAATGTAACTGTATGTCCCTTCAGAATGATTCCAAAACTAATATTTCAAGGTAAAACCCCCTGAACTATTAGTTTCAAAATCATTCTGATGATACATTGACTTAATAAGGCAAATGTCTTCTGTTTCTTTCCCATGTTCCCTCTAATGATTTATTCTGGAAGTATGCAAGTTTGGTGAGCAGGTATGAAATAAATGTTTTTTGAGTTTACGCTTCTCATCTATTTTATTTCAGCTTTCAACTTCTCAGCAAAACAATTTTCAATAGCTTTAGTAGTTTCGTTAACAGTAACAACACTAGCTCAGATGCCTTCTTCAGTGTAGATCTTTGGGTTTTTTCACCTGTTTCATTGTCCAGTAGGTGAAAAAGTCTGTTTGCTTAGACAAATAGAACATCTTAGAACATCGGTTTTCATTAAGATAGGATTTACATTCACATAGAACAAACAGATGCTGAAGTTGAGGGTTTTGGGGATGGCGAAGTTTAGGGAATTGAAATAAACCCAAGCAAGCATCACATATTTTAATGGCTTTTTGAATATAGGAACACAAATGTTTAGTTCCAGTCTTTGCGGTGCCATATCTCACTATAAATCTGTTATAAAATCAATGTGAGGAAGTGAGAACTGAGCTTGAGAGAAAGCGCTGTGCTCTCGGCTCTTGTGAATGTGTTCTCGGTCAACATGAGCAGTAAATTAGGGTGACGTCTTGCATAGATTTTTCTGTCTGACTTCATACAAAAGGAGACATCATTTCCAAAACCAGATTGGCCTCTGATTCAAAAAAAAAATCTATAACCGTCTGCTCAGGGCTGTCTTTTTCAGGCAGGCATTGATGCTCCCATGTCCCCGTTCTTTATCGTTGCACTCATTTTCCCTCAATTGTGTAGATATATATATGTATATTATTAGGGCGTCCACTTGCGGTCTAAGCGTGGTGGGAAAGACATGCTACACGTAAATGCGTGGCCGCAAGACCACCGTTGTGCTGTTGAGAGATGGGTACTTAACTTTGGCGACCGACTAAGCACACGTGCACTATAAAGAGACAGCAGAAAATGAACGAGCACACGTAACAAGACTGAAAGTGTGCCGCAGATTATGTGGCTCTGTTAACGTGTTAGACAGGGAAAAAGAAAAAGAAATTATCATCGTGTGCTATCTCTTTATCATCAGGCTTTTGTTCTGAAGGTGGTTGTTTCCTGCAACAATGAAGACGACATACAATCACATCTCAAGGTGGAATGTACCTCTTTTTCAAGTGTCTTATTATGAAAGAACAGAGATATCCTTTGAATGTCCTCTGACTTCAGCACTGTCTGGTGGAAGAAAGCATTAAATGAAAGTCCATTTAAAATATAACAATTAATTCTCATGTACGATGAAGCACTATTAAGTATGCTTGTTGGGGATATTGATGCACGTGAAATGCTTCATGAAAGTGAAACCTGAAAAATGACAAACATGGGGTTATAATTTTATATTGAGCTCTCAAATCGACCACTAATGACAATGATGTCCTTTTACATATTTGATATTAAGTATAATATAAAAGTAATTATCTTAATAATAATTTCATTGTTTTAACATTTTATTATGTAATATTATATAAATAATTGCATTTGTATGATTAATTTCCCTATTATGTTTTAAGCTTTATGCTTTTAACTAAAATACATTTTAACTATGAAATTATAAATCAAAAAAAAAATCATATCTATATATATATATAGTATATCTATATATAATAAAATAAGAATAAAAAAGTTATTTAATAAATTGTGAAAAATATCTATTTTTCAAAATCGAACAAGTAAGATTTTGAATCCCAGATTTTCATTGTGAGGTCAGACGTGTTCCTTGTTATCATTTAGCTATTTCTTGTGTTGTTTTGCAGGGAATTCACGAGTTCCTCCTCCATATGGATACAGAGCATTAGGATGCTCACTTCTGTGAGTTGATGCCATCAATAGTGCGAATGATTCTTTCGTTCAACTCCTCTTCAAATCTCTTTTTCTGTGATTTTGTTCTGAAAGGGAAGAAAAAAGAGGGCGAGAGACTAACCAACCATGGAAATGGAAGTGAGGTCAGTGTGAAGGTTCTGAAAGGTTATTAACTTGAATTTAGATTTTTTTTGTTAGACTTTTTTTGTTATATAAAGCAATGAACAGTAAAAAAAACCCAGACCTTTCAGACCTTTGTTGAAAGTTGTACTGCCCTAATGGCACATCCTGTAAGAAAAAAAATGGAACAAATGTAATTAATAGAGCACTATTAAATGCTTACAGCAAAACTAGTCCTGATGACTGTAATCACGATGACTGTATTTTTTGCATGTGTGCTCAGGTTGACTCACGTGTGTGTTGATCTTGCCGTTCTCGTTGGTCATGCTGTCTCGATGGTGGAGGTTAGCAAACGGTTTGGCTGCTCCCCAGGACTCAAGGTACTGCGTCATGCGGACAGATGCCCTCATCTTGACCCCATCCAGAGTGGTGCGAAGACGAGCAGGTAGCGGGGGACTCCGTTTTTCTACCTACGCATGAAGTACAACCATAGCATGAAGTACAAGTCTAAATAGGCTAGAGGTGTTACGGCACAGAAATCCCCAAAAATCGGACAAGAATATGTAGTGGTTTTGTAATACATTTTTTATTCAAGTGCATTAAGTGATCTGATACTGATTTTCAGTAAATGTTTGTATACTATGGATCCTAAACAATTGTGGTACTGTGTCAAGTCTGTATGGTCTACTTTTTACAGCAACTTGACTCGTTGGAAGTCGGTCATTAGAATAAATAAAAAATTGCAAATTGGCATTAACTGAACAACAGGGTGATAAAAGAAAAGAGAACAACTAAACAAACAAGCAAAAGCCCTCCAAACTCAAATGCAGTCATCATAATGGCAGTGTGGAAAGAGTGGGTGTGCAGTGGGTTGTTCTGATAAGAGGGCCGAAAGGCTCAAACTGAACAGAAATAAATGTATGAGTCTCTTATGAGAAAAAATGTGCTGCTTTTGTTACCTCGGGCAAAGCAAATGCATTGTTGAAAAGTAAATAAGGCACCGGATAAATAATAAAAATAAATAAATAAAAGAATAGGCATTGTTATTTGAATATATGGTGCCAGGCATTATGATATCTGTGGGCTGAAAAGCCCACACACATCTGAGTGAATGGATATTCAGGAATCTTCTGGGTCTTGATGCCAGTTTCCTCGAACTTTGTATTTTGATAAACACTCTCCCCAGGGCTGTGAAATATGACCACAAATGCACGTTTGTGTAACCGCAAAGTCTAAATACGGGAATTATGCTAATTAGTGCTCAAGGTGAATTGAATGCAATGCTAATTTGAAAAGTAATTTAACTGCTTCAGTTGCATAACTAGACACATTATGATATGATTTATTAACATACATCATACAGCAGGTGTTTGTTCGGCTATGATTAATAATTTTCTGGGTAATAAACAGACATTTTTGTTTTTTATAATTATGTTATTTATTTAAAAATGGTTTTATTGTTTCCACAATAATTATTATTATAGCTGATGTTTGTTATAAACCCCTAACATGATTAGAGCCAGTAAAAAACCTCTAGCAAACACAAAGCAAGAAAATGTAAATGTCTAGTTATTTATAAACGTGAAAGCTGGACTGCGTCATTTTTTACCTTCGGGTTGATGACTAGGTACGTGACGATGCCGTGCTCTTTCAGGTAAGAATCTCTGCTTTGTCCGTTGCCTGGCTCGACTTGATACGCTCCTTTCAAATGTTCCAGTGTCACAGAAGAGATGTGAACTCGTCTGGAGAGGAGCACACAACTATTACAGGCTGGCGAATGAAAGAACACTTCACAAAAACAGGTGTATTATGTGAGTATTTCACAAATGTTCCAATGCCCGCAGAGACAATAGAGTCGAGATATGAAAAATAAATGTAGTGCTTTGCGTTTCTGTTATTTTTTTGAGTTATTCAACGAACACTCATTAGTAGCACAAAAGCACATTCATTGTGCTCTCAAAAAAGCATTTCTATTAACGTCAAGAACCCTCCACGAGCATAATAGCACTTATGGCAAATGTGAACATCATGAAATGGTGAAAAACAAAAGTCATATGCTGATCTTACCCAGGTACACCCCCCGCTTCCATGTGATTGGCCAGGGTGACGTCATGTGACCAAACATCATACTGCCATTTCTGGAGGCCGATCACACCGCAGAGAACATTCCCAGAGTGCACCCCAACACGCATGCTAATGTCAACCCCGGTAGCATCTCTCACCTTCCTGAAATAACAAGTAAAGTTTGCTCATTGTTTACTATTACTGTACATTTTAATAAAAAATTTTTTTTTGCCACAAGTGTAATTTAATATGTATTTATGAAATTCATTTGGATAAATTTGATTATTTAATCAGCATATTATAAATTGAATTATCTAATAAGCATGTAATTAATTTAAAATGTATTTTAATCAATTATCAGAATTAAAATGTATACAAAATATTCTTAAAAATCATATATAAATAAATATTTATTACAAGTTTTTAAAGAAATGTATGTGAAGGCACAGTTATATATTGTCCTACTCCAACTACTTTGCAGCTAAACCTTTAGATCGGTGAATAAAATCCTCGAGAAACTACAATTTAGGCTCTCTTGACGGTTTTAACAATTATTATTAGGTCTAAGGCACTTTTTTTTCGTCCATCTGTCTGTGAAAGATATTTATTTTACAGCATGTACACACTTCAGGCTCTCCCTCCATCCTTTGAAATGACTGAAATAGCACCATATTTCACTGACATAACTCAGCTTAACACCAGAAATATTTATAGCAAAGTAAATATCAGAAGGTGCCATGATTGTGGCAGTACATGTTGGTTTATGAGGGAGTGTCTCTGGTGCCTGTGTATATATTCATTCAGCACACAGAACGTTTCATCTTGTGTTTTAGATAAGCTAGTTTGAATGTTAGCATGTCCCTGCTGCACAGAACAGTTTAGACACGCATCAGGTTTTATTTCAGGTTTTTTATTACTGCGGGCTGGATTCAGCTAGTTGTGTGTGTGGATCTAGGTTGTGGACCAGTATAAAATCATACTATAACCTGCTAAAAAACAATATATAGATATATATATATAATATATAGATTATTATATCTATATACTATATATATATAATATATGTATACATTAATCTATAAAAAAGGGGTGCAGGCACCCCTGGAGGTCACTGTGTGTGTTTCTGACAGATCATTTCAGTGAATCTGTCACACACCATTCTTATTTCTAGGAGCCCCTCAAACTGAGCTATGTTATGTTGGAAAATACACTGAAGGGTTCTCAATAACCCCCTAAAATTGATTTGTGTGTGTGTGTGAAAGAAAAAGATTGCAGTAGCGTAACGGAAAGCAAATGTGTGGCAGAAGAGCGGAAGAATGAAGAATGGGTGAGGAATCGTGAAAGGGACTGGAAAAAGGGGCTGCACTTTGAGCTGGAGAAAGGAGAATGTGTGGGTTTCAGCAACATCACACATCTGAGCCTCTTGAGTACGAGTGTTATTTCAGCCTCAGAGAGTAGTGCTTGAAAAGACAGACAACATGGGATAAAACGACACAGAAATGGTCCCTTGTAGATGATGAAAGGCCATAATGTGACAAACAGCTCATGTGTAGTGGTTTTCGGGCTTTTAAGCAGATCTAACTCTGTGACTTTTTGTTCTAATGAAGAAATGGAAAATGGATAATGTGCAGCTGGTCATTATCTCAAAATAAATCCTGATAAGCACTGGCTTATGGGATGCCCAGCAGGTGTTCCGCAGGCTGGCAACCTTACGGCATTGTATGCCAATTATATTTAGGTTAAATTTGCCTATTAAGACCGAATTTTACATGGTGTTTGCACAGACATTTAAACAAGCACAGCTATGTAGGAAACTGAAATTTCCTGTGACAAAGGTCAATTATACAGTTTAGTGGTTATTATGCAAACATATTTCAGTGCAGATTGCTGTGATGGACCAATTATAATCTAGTTTGAGAAAGACAGCGTGCTCTTTTACTTGATGGCCTCACACATGTCCAGCCCCATCTTCACACAGTCCTTGGCGTGATCAGTCAGCGGGTCTGGCAGCCCTGACACACAGTAATAGCAGTCGCCCAGGATCTTGATCCGCATGCAGTCGTTATCCTGCATCAAACAAACCATCAAGGCAGCAAGTGTATTAGACATTATATTGTGTACAGGAAAAAATATGAATATTATATCAATCATGAAAGCACGCCATTTTTAGGAGAGACTGGGCCTAGGTGTCACTTTAAAGTCTGACAATTAAGTACTGGTTTCTCCTATGCCCGTTAGGCCATATAATACCTTGGCTATCTGGTCAAATTTGCCAAAGAGCTCATTGAGCATGTAGACAAGTTCTCCAGGTGAACAATCACTGGCCAGACGTGTGAATCCAACAATGTCTGCATACAGAATGCTGTGGAAAATATTAAAATGTTGAAGAAAAAGAGAATTATGCAAACTGGTAAAGAGCATGAAATGATGCTTTTCGCAATTAATACACACCTTGCAAATAATTATTTTCTAAATAAGCATTTTTCTTGTTTTCCAGTATCGAAAAATCCTTAAAAATACAGCAGTGTAGACCAACAGCATCCGTGATACTGCTCTTATACAACAGTTTATGAAACTGAAAAACTTCTAGATACAATATTGGCAGTTATTTTGTCTATTTTTTCTCACTCAAAGGAAACAATTCTAAACAAAGCCACAGCAGAATCAACTGTTTTGTCAAAACTCAATCATAAAGACAGTCACTTGTTTTGTTCCTAAATGAATATGTATTTATATTTTTCAATGATTTGTTGAGTGAATGATTCAATGACTCACTCATAAAGATAGTTATTTGTTTTGTTCCTGAATGAATCTGTGTTTTTCAATGAACTGTTGAGTGAATGATTCAATGACTCACTCATAAAGAGAGTTATTTGCTTTGTTTCTGAATGAATCTGTGTTTTTCAATGAATTGTTGAGTGAATGATTCAGTGACTCACTCATAAAGAGAGCACCTTGTTTGGTTCCTGAATTAATCTGTTTTTCAGTGAATTGTTGAGTGAATGATTCAATTACTCACTCATAAAGAGAGTTATTTGTTTTGTTCCTGGATGAATCTGTGTTTTTCAATTAATTGTTGAGTGAATGATTTAATGACATGTTCTTGAATAAACAGTGTTTTTTAATGAATTGTTTCAAATGATTCAATGACAAAATCAATCACTTGTTGTAAGAGTTTTTACCCAAAAAATCCTCACCACTAACACAGACTGACTATCTGTTTGAACACAGAAAATGACATGAGTGTGCCGCCTGCCCTGGAAGATCCTCTGTGAAATCCATTGTGACTTAGAGATACAGAACATTATGTAGATGCCAAGAAAATATGATTTGCTTTTTCCTTCAGTCAGTTACAGTTACAGAGAGCAATATTGCTTCCAAAAACAGCAAATGACTTGTCCTTCAGTGCAATGAACAAAACTACATTTGTGTTTCAACAGTTTGCCCTGAAGATTGTGTTTGTTTTTACTTTTTAGTAGAAGCAAACAAAAGTGTCTAGGCACTTTTAAATGAGAGCTACTTATATCTAGGTTGATGAATAGCTTGTTTTTGTGTGCAGACTGAAGGAGGGCAGGATGGTTTGACAGGATCTATTGAGGGTATGAGCAGGTGCAGAGAATAGGATAGGGTACAACGGGGCTAAAGGCCCACCTTAAGAAAAAATGTGACATTCACTGCGCCTAAAATGTATAATTGCAGAAAAAATATATACGTTGTATTGAACATTAATGGAGCAACAGATTTTGTGTCAAAATAAATCATTCAAGTTGTTTATTTTGTTTAAAAATTGTATAAATGTATGAGGTGTCAAGAGGGGCCTTTTACCCCACACACGAGACAAAAGGCTCACCAGCATGGGGTAAAAGGCACGCGGTATTGATACAAATTCTTCAGCTAAAATAAGGTTTTTAAAATCATGTCTAAGTTAATACTTGTTCAAAACAATCACTTTAGGAAAGTTTGTACTATTTTCTGCTTATTTTGAAAAATTAAAAAAACAAATTTTTCATTAAAATGTTAATATAACAAATATATTTTAATATACAGAAACAAAATCGTTTTAATGAGTAAAGATTCTGAAAGTATTGAAGGATATTTAATAATAATTGAATATTTATTTACAGTAGTAACAACAAATTATATATTATGATATGATCAATATGTTATATCATGTTTTTAACGGGTCATATTAATGCATTTAAAATCATGTTTCACTTTCTCTATATTGGAGTGGTACAAGCTCTTGAAGACTAAAGTCTCAAATCCAAAGAGATATTCTTTATAAAAGTTAAGAGTCAACCACACCTACCTTACAGGCAGGCCCATGCGTTCTAACACGCCCGCCACATTCCTACTCACGCATGTGGGAAGCTTTGCGCATAACGCGTCCCAAATGTTTCCCTCAAGAAAAAGGCGTAAGCTTTTATCTCGCTGTAGTACTGTTGCTTGGCCGGCTGGCCATTTGCCGTTAAGGCGCTGTGTGATTCAGTTGTGCAAGCGTGAACATAAGGTCCTCATCTGAATTAGAACCTTGAGGGCTATCCATCTAATAGTGCCTATCAAAACTTATTAACAGTAGAAGTCGAGTTAGGTCCATCCAACGCTACACGTTGCAGTCCCAGACTCATCGCCGCTGTACGGGTTTCTTTTTTCTCTTTTGTTTGGTGTGGTCCCCCCGCATCTTTATGCAAACACCGCAGCTCACCTTAATATTTTCATGGCACTCTCGTTTTATGCGTATTTGGCGCCACTTTTTGTTGTGGGTGTATTATTGACATGTCACAGTCTAGACTCTGAATATAAGACGACCGTGTTTTTTTTCAGATGTTTTTCCAAGAAAAAAACATAGTCTTATATTAGTCCCAGGACTAAATTTACTAATAAAGTACCGATTACATTTAGTTTTGTACTTTCCATAAAGAGGACACGACTAGAAATCGGTGGTTAAGTTGTATTTACAACACTGTTCCAGAACAGTTCAACCCAAATATTCAGATGTGTGCAGCGCATTTTATGGAGGATTTTATTTCCTCTTTATTTAAGTTTTATGTTTACGCGGCGCGATGCAACGCGTAAAAAGACAGTATAAGTCATTATAATCAGTAATTATTTCCCCATTGGATGCAACAAATGCCTCATTTATACTGGGTTTTAATGTTTTTTTGTGTCTCCTCGCTCCGGCCGGACACGGCATCACACAGTATGGTGAGGGGCGTAACATTTTCATCACACGCTTGAGTTATTCGGCCAATCACAACACACTGGCTAGCTGGCCAATCACAAAACGCACTGGGTAGCTGGCCATCACAATGCACTGGATAGCTGGCCAGTCAGAGCACACCTCACTTTTCAGACCGATGAGCTTTGTAAAAATCGACACGTTTCAGAAAGGCGTGGCATAGAGGAGAAACAATAATGTACAGTATGTGGAAAATAATGTGTTTTTTTAACCTTAAACCGGATAAACACATTTCATTACACCAAATACACAAAATAATGTTTTTTTTAGCAACACCATATGACCCCTTTAAATATGATGGTTTCATTTTAAACATGGTGATTATCTCTAATATGGACACCCAACATAATATATATTTACCATCTGAATCTAACCATGTCGTGTCAACAAATGGAAAAGTCTGTCATCTATTAATTATCATGTTAATTACTGTGGCTTTAGCCCCAACAGCAGCTCTTTGGACCCAAATACCATACTTTTACATATCGTTTTCGTTATTCAAAACTGTTTGCTTTTATTTATCTTAACAAACTGAAATCATAAGAAGAATTTGTCTCAAATATATGCATTATTGGCAATTCTCAGTTGCTACTTAAATCTACAACTTTAAAACAAAAACATAAATAGAGTAAGCCAGAATCAACTTTGCAATCTTTGCGCGCGTCCGGCGGCAGGAGCAATAATATACACAATGCACTGAAAAGCGACTTTTGGAAATCCACGCCATGTTTCTGTCCCATAACTAGTGGTTTAACTAATGAAAAATAAATATCAAAAGGCAAACCTTTTACCCTCGGGGTGCCTTTGCCAACCGTTTTATCCCTATTTATCTAACTTTATTTTCTAGGCTGCCTAAAAAAATCAGCAGGTCCTGAGTGCACGGAATTTCCACTACATTATATGTGATACAAGTCCACCTTACATTGTGTGCTGTCTTGCTGTACGTAAGGTGTGGAAGTTTGTTGGCGGTTTTCCCGCCTTCCCAAAAGTTAGGCCGCCCTTCAGTCTCCTGAAGGTCTCTGCCTTCATGCACCCTCGCAATGCCGGCGCGGGACAAGCCAAATACGCTCCTATTTGTTGTGACATGCGCGAGGCAAGCCTCATTTAGACTGCATTTCGAAAGGATCATGGGACAGTGTGAAAGACTGGAGTTAATGCATCCGCTGTCGAAAATGTCGCCTCGCATCACCACGACGACATTACATTTTATAAGTATATTCAAATATTATTTTTTAAAACGTATAATATTTTCACAATATTATTGTTTTAGTGTTTTGTATTCAAATAAATACAGTGAGTATACGATAACTCTTTCTAAAAATCGGTACATACACACATATACATACGTTACTCGAAGACTCTGGAGCCCCGTGAGGATCCAGATCCCGAGGCGTTTTAACGGTCGCAGCAACCCAGACACGAGTCACACCACTTCTACACATCCCAACCAATGTCATCTGGCGCTACAAGCTCCAAATGACACCGGAGGCGAAAAGGCCAACCAGGAAACTGTTTTCACACGGCAGAAATACACACAGGTAATGCTCCAGAATTGTCACGAGAACGACTCGTAACAAGTACTCTTAAATACCAATCTGATGTTGTAGCGTAACGGTGAGGGGCAGAACGTGGGCGTTAATATCCTGGAGATGTGTTTGGGAGGGCGCAGCACGGTTGTGCACGCAGTTCGACTGTAATAGACAAAACTGTAATACTGTTATATAATAATTTTTTTTTAAGGACTGACCGAATAAGAAATTTCACATAAAGACATTAGTCTTACAAGATAACAATAGTTGAATTATATAAAGTTGACCCTGTTACGCTGTATGATCCACATCCTTTTTGTTTTGTGATGGTTGTTCTTGAGTCCCTTGTTTGTCCTGAACTGTTAAACTGCCCTCTGTTCTTCAGAAAGATCCTTCAGGTCCCACAAAATTCTTTGGTTTTCCAGCATCCTTTCCAACAATGACTGTATGATTCTGAGATCCATCTTTTCACAATGAGGACAACTGAGAGACTCATCCTTACAAAAGTGGTTTCCTATGCTCACTGTTAGCTCACAGATGCTTAAGACCAGGAGTTGTAACCGAACATTGACTTTGAAGATAGGATGATTGGAATTATTTGTATTGAGGAACAGGTTAGGACTTCTGTAGTTTCCTGAAAAGCCTACTATGAAAAAAAAAAAGACCTTTGGCAAATAAGAAAAATGTACACCTTCAATCTCTGTCAAAAGTGTAACCCCTGGCCTTGATGTCGTTTTCCCTCCCTTCAGTGAGTGTCTATGCACTTTTGTAATTAGTTTGCTGTAAGTCCCTCAGTTCCCTCAGTGTGAAAAGATGGATCGCTAACTCATACAGTCATTGTGGAAAGGACTGTAAACCAAAGAATTCTGTGGCTACTGAAGGATTTTTCTGAAGAACATGCCCTACGCAGATTTTAACCTGGTTCACGTGACAAACAAGGGACTCATTTAAGCCTCACTCTATCACAAAAACAAACAAAAAAACAAACGCTGTGGATCATCCAGTAATCACCCAGGATTAAGAATCCACGGACGTAAACTTTTGAAATGTCCCTTTTTATATTAGTCAAGTATATTATTTTCTTTGTTGTTCACTATTACATTACACCAAGTCCTTTTATGTGAACTATCTTATTCAGGTCGGTGCTAACTTAAAAATCCCTCTTACTTTGGTAAAATAATTAACGTTGGTGCAGAATCCACTGCAAAATGGATGTAAAATTTTTGACCATACAGACGTGGGTATATATACAGTACTATATATATAATAAATAGGTATATATATCACACACATCACACACCATAGGCTTATAATTCACAAATGGTGGAGGGCTGGTAGATAATGACAAGACAAAACAAATATAGATACCAGGTGAATCAATAGCAGTGTTCTACAGATGACCTGTCTCTAATACACTTTAAAAAAACAACCCTGATTGTAAATGTGTCATAATGTACTTCCAACTGTGAGACCATATGTGACGTTATTTGCCATAATGCTGTTCTGGATTTTATTAGCTGAAATCGATGAAGCTTTACCCCCCACGTCGATTCTTTTTAAACCATGTATTCTAGAGAGCGTATCAACCAGCGGATTAAATGACCAATTTTGGCGTTTTTTGTTATATTTTTGCATAAATCGTAGACTGTGCACAGTTGGGGTTGATTAAACGAAGTGGCCAGCATGGTCCATGAAAACTGAAACACATGTGTTGTTTTTGTTATTTGATTGTTGTGAATAATTTTGTACTTTATCATCCAGCAGCTACCCTTGTCTTTTAGTTATCGCATTCGATGCCTCTTGACCACTGTGTACTCCCAATATTGGTCACCCCTACTTAAGTATCCAATATTTAACCCTGGGGTACAAGTAATGCAACAAAACTGAAGACGGGGTTGGCCACAATGGGGTTAATGTGAACAGAATAACCCAAGAAAATTAAGAACATTGTGAAATTGGCACCAGATGGTGGTGTATTAGGTTTGAAAAGCATGTTAGTCGTGTTTTTTATCCCCGTCACTTTTCAACGCATTTCCGTGTGTGCGTTGTTCTCACTGACACACCCTGCATAATGCTGGGGATGTGTGATACAAGGGCTGATCTCGCTGACCTCTCGAGGAACAGAGGTAGACATTACTTTATATCAAACTTCCGTGTTACTGCCGAGATTGAAATGCTTGTGTTTGAATAACAGCCCCTTAATGTTTATAATGCAAAATGAGAAACATAATGCAAGGCAGTTTTCCACACTAAGGATTGCATGTCTGTGGTCTGAAAGAGTGAATGCTAAAGGAACTTATGTCATTAATCCATCTTGTATGAGTGAATTAATGTCGGCCTCGAAACTTAACCCAATCATACCGTTGTGTGTAAACAAACGGGAGCGGCATGGCAAAGAAACACTACTACTCGAACTAAGATATAGCTCTTAGTGTATCTATGTTCAAGTGTAACACTATATCTGAGGAAATTCTTGCCACAATGCCAAACCTAACAGCAATATAAACAATAAAAATAAATACATTATTTAAGATATGAAATGTGACCGGATCCGATGCAAAACCAGCGCTGAAACCGTTATATGAAAATGATCGTGAGCGGTTAGTGCTATCCTGCACATCTTGCCACTAAATGATGAATTACAAATTTACATAGACATACAATGAAAAACTAATCCTGTGTGACTGAACACGCTCCATCCTGGTTGAGTTTAGGTCAAGAGTTGTTGCTGTCAGTCATATTGGTTCCTCCTGGCAGTTAGGGAATAGTAAGATGGCGGCGGTCGAACATCTTCCAGGGGCGGCGTTACCACCTGAGGGCAAGTTTAGAAAGCAATGGGCAATCCAGTCATCTATCACTACGACAGTGGATAAACGCCAACGTTCATTAGGCACTGTCTATCTTGTCTGTTCAGCCATCCATCCATCTAGTGAGGATGGGCGGGACAAATTCTCACACCGACCAATCCGTCCCACACCCCCTCCTTTGTATCACATCAACAGTACAACAACACGCAAGCCAACACTGGACTCAAAAATCATAAACACAAATACAGGGCCAAGCACAACAAGGTTACAATTAATGCTAGAGCCCTGCTGTCCCTTTACTTACTTAGTAGTACAACTCCCCGCGTAGGGATGCCCCAGCCATCGGGATGTGGTCTTAATTATACCTTAATCACCACCTAGAGGGTTAGACCACTAGCTAGTTTGTATCCTAAATCTATACTTCTCATCTTCGGTTTGCAACCAGTTTTTCGTGTAAGGCAGGACATAGTAAGTAGTTCGTAATCTCTCTGTAAAGTAATGCGTAGTTGCATTATATGACGTTTACCCTAAATCATCCAACGGAAACCGTCAAATACGCGAGCTATGAATTTTAATTTATCCTTCATTCTAACTTATTTTGCCTCACGTAACTAACGGTAAAAATAAGTTTCCATTAAAAATGATACTTAATCATTAGTTCTATATTCAAGCTTTTTCTAGCTGTAAGCATATTCACAACTGTAATTGAATTAAATAAGGTTCAATAATACTGAAAGAACAACAACATAAGAAATGCATTTATTTATATTAATCTGACACTCGCGCACACACCTGGCAAAAAGCGCCCGAGGGCCCACTTGTTAGAGTGTCGATGAAAGACGCGCTAAAAATAGTTGAAACAAGTACGTTATTCACATATTGTTCTTTCTCTTTAATCTTACATGGAGTGGTAGATGTCATCGCATCTATATTGGCCTATATGCCATAGGGAGGCAACTGTGGCGGCTGCTCAGAGTGTCCGACCCTGCTCCTGGAGAGCTACCTTCCTGCAGACTTAAGTTCCAACCCTGCTTCAACACACCTGTCTGGGATTTAAGACCCTGAACTCACCTTTTCCATATACCCTGGTCACAGATGCTGTATTGATGAGGGATTGTAGACCGAACATACCTGCATATGGTAGCTCGCGCAGTAGACAGCACGGGGTTGGAACACACCTGTTAAGACTTTGTTACTGCGAACAAATCTCTTACTACTACCATCTGTCTGTGTGGCCGAAACGCCACAGAAACAACCACTGAGCATGCTGAGTATAGTTCTCGTCGATTCGGTTGCCGTTGCGAGAATCCGTGTCCTACGGAGATCTAATCTCCCAAACTGTCCGAATTTAAAGCAAAACATGTAAAAAGTAATTGTTGTGCCGAAACTACTCATGTGCCCTCAGGTCAGTGGCTTGTTGCATCAGACACCTACCAAGGTTCGTTCCTACACCAGCGCCAAGCTGTGCGTGCTTTGTGCCTTTTTGTGGCTAGTAGAACGCTCTGAAGAATTGAGCTCGAGCCAAGTCGTGGGCCAGTAGCGCCCTCACTGCAAAACACCAAGATCCAGGGGGCGGTGGTTTGGGATCTCACATCTAGACTGGGGTGGTGATGGGTGGGTTTAGGGGTGGAGATGTGTGGGTTTAGGGATCAGGGGGTGGAGCCGGATATTTTTAGGTATATGTAGGTGGGAGGAGTTGGATCTGGATGCAACCACGCCCCTTGGATCTTGTGTTCTACAGTGAGGACCATCTCAATTTTGGTGAAAATTAGACAAACTGTCTAGGACGAGTTTGAAAAAGTAAAATTCAAAAGTGCGAAAAATCTTGACCCATAGAAATTTACATTTTGGAATGCATTCAACTCGGCATGAGCCAAGGAACCAGAGTAAAAAGGAATTTTGCTTTTAGACCTTACAGTTCAAAAGTTATTAGCAGAAATATGAGTGCAAATTTGGACAAGTGGTGGCGCTAGAGAGTTTGAGATAGAGACTCCAAATTTGCTATGGTTAATAGAGACTGTCCTCTATAAGTGTGCCAAATTGGCTGGGCTGCCATTTTGGAGAATATCCGCTGAACGCAAGCAGCGTACACCCTTTTGTGGCAGCCGCGCCCACACGGATGCTCTGTTTTCACTTCAACATCAAGCGTTACATACTCCATAGACTGTATAAAAACATGGACATAGTGTCCGTGACGTCACCCGTGGATTTCCACCTGATTTCCACCTAGATTTCCAATCCACCTGTCACTCAAGTGGCCACGCCCTTAATTATGCAGAACTTTAAGGCTGATTAATACTTTAAGGACGGATGAGTTATAAAAATTCACCCCGCCTACAACCACTCATATTCATCAAGGGCAAAATTATCTATAAGACCAAAATATTTTTACAATCAGCTGTAAACATTTTGTTTTTCTGCTGTATAAGTTGTGGCATGTGTGTAACAAGGGGGAGTACTATGGGATTGACTCCCTTGGTGCAGCCTAGCTTCTGAGCGGCCAGTTGAGAATTACAGTTTATCACTTCCTTGTTTGCTTCACGAGAGAGAGCGGGAGGTTGCCGCTTGGTAAATACACATAGAAAATGTATCCTTGTGTCGCAGCTGACACAGAATTCAGCGGATATTCTCCAAAATTGGCGCTACGTGATGCTGAGAGGGAGCCCCGTGTTAGGGTCCAAGCCCCTAGGGCGTGTGGCCCCTATTGTAGCCATTTGGTTCTTCTTCTTTCTTCTTCTTTTTTTCTGCTCTGAGTCTATGGCATTCCATAGAATTAACTTGTTGAAATTAAGAAATTTGCACAGAAGATCACAGAGGAGACTAAAAGTCGTATTTTTTGTTTTCTTGTTCGCTTACAAAAGTATTCTCGTCGCTTTCAGAAAATTCAGACTGAACCACTGAATGGCAGATGGACTAATTGCTGACTGAGGTTTTCAATACTGTTCTGTGGACCTTGTACAGTGTATTTGATTTGGCAGTACAATGGTGCGATCCAAGCCTCCGGTTTTCATCCAAAATATCTTAATTGTGTTCCGAAGAATGAAGGTCTTACGGGTTTGAATTGACATTCTGGTGAGTAATTAATGACAGAATTTAATTTTTTTTGGGGTGGATGTAATCCTTTACTTTCATCCTTTCAAAAAGGTAACATTTTAGGTTACCTAACATGTACTGGTTAAAATACTGATATGTACCTTTAAAGTACTAGTAAATACTATTTAGTGGTAAAAAGGTACAAAGATGTACCTTTTAGGATAGTACCTTGTTTCTGAGAGTGTAAGCTGTCAAAGTTTACATTAACTTAAGATTTTTTTTTTTTTTTTACATTCACCAAATGTTTTGAATTAAAAAACATTAATATATTTGGGCTGGATACTTTTTTGCTGGTCTGTTTTGATTGTGAGATACTCGCCCTTTTATGCAATCTCTTGGCTTGATTTTCTCACAAATGCAGTTGAGCAACTTCCTCTTTTTCTTTTTTGAAAGAAATTAATACATTTATTAAGCAAAGATACATCAACCTAATACCTACATCAGTATACCCCCCACCCCCTGAGCAAAGGCACCAACCTTTCCCTAGCAAATATTAATTACGGCCCTCCACTCCGGCTCCCGTATTTGATATGTAAAAGCAACTGAACCCAATAAAAATTGCCTATCCTGTGAAATAAAGAGTCTGCCCCCTATGTCTCAGTACACTTACAGTATAATGTTACAAAAAAATTCTAAGATTTCTATTTTAAATGCAAATACAAAAATGTTTTCCAAAAAAAATGTTAATCAGCACAACTGTTTTCAACATTGATTATAATAAGAAATCTTTCTTGAGCAGCAGATCAGCATATTATACAGATTTCTGAAGGATCATGTGACACTGAAGACTGGAGTAATGATGCTGAAATTCAGCTTTGCAATCACAGGAATAAATTACTTTTGAAAATATTTTCAAACAGAAATCATCTGTTTTAAATTCTAGAAATATTTTACAATATTACAGTTTTACTCTGTTTTTAATAACATCAATGATCGCCTTGGTGAGCATAAGAGGTTTCTTTCAAAAACATTTAAAAAAAAATATATATACTGTATATTTAAAAATAAATATTTATGGTATCATTCATATAACACAGAGTAACAATTCGGTTTAGGGGTTTGCAAATCCTGTGCTGTGCTTTTTCAAACCTGAACTCTTTTCATCACAAAATATATTTTTAAAGGTAATATTTCATTTACCCTTCAAATGTAAAATGAGGCATATCCGTAACTAGGCTGATGGTCTGTGCTGAACTACTGTTCTGATTGGAATGACCAGCCAGCGTGCAGCCCTGCAGGAGCTAAATGAAGGAAACGTGCCAGCATGTTTTACAATATGTCAAGAACCTCACAGCACACACAACATACATACACGATTCAATCACACCGAGCAGTGAGTGAGTGAAGCATTGTCTTTGCCCTGTGCTCCGTAATTGTTCTGCCAGGAAAGCCAAAAAAAACAACAACTTTGATAACATTCATAGAGTAATGGAGCCGAGGGCATGTGCTCGAGCAGGGGGATATTTCATCGAGTGAGAGTGATAACTCCTGATGGAGCGGAAGTGCCGCCAGTGATCTGCCTTTATCTCACCGCTCATATTTCACTCACTCAGCCATCGCCACGGAGATACACTTTATCATTATTTCACACAAAACAGCAATAAGCACAACTAACCCAGGCAAGCAAGAGGCCTTGTACAGACTTCCGCCCCACCCGTATCCAACAGGAAACACAGCGCTGGGGGGAAACAAAGATATTTTGGGACAATGTAACTCTCGGCCCCCTCTGCCTTCGGATATTAGCCTCCTATTGTGGTGATATAATGATCTCTTCGATACAGCTGCAGGAATGACTCACACTCAAACCTATCCGATACCTCCCCAAACGAGGCCTACATTAACTTCCCGTTCCCTGAAGGACCGGGCACCACGCAGTTCAGCGCTGTTTATCCGTTCTTTGAAAGCAACAGGCAATCAGTGCATTCCCCTCCCTCGGTCGTTTGTACCTGTCTGATGCTTATATACTCGAATTCCAGGTTTTGATTGGGAGACTTGAGTGCAGTTGCCGTGTCCGGGTAGGGTCTGTTTTAGACACATCCAGAATCCATCAGGTGTTTGTGATTAGGCTATCAACCGCACCACATTTTCACAGAGGAAAGAGGATGATAGTTAGTCGCCAGGTGTGTACACACACACATAACTACAACGCTTTTAGACACGAGTGCATATCTAGACTGTCATGCTTCTTGAATGTCAGCCAAATACTAATATAAGATTACAAGGAAAATATTTATATTAATTTATCTATATATATATAATATTATATTAGATAGATATATATATAATATATTATAAATACAATGAAAGAATTAATATTTTTCATTACGAAACAGGGCAATCAATTGGATCAAAAGTGGCTCAACAAAGAGTGTTATAACTGTGACTAAAGATTTTTATCTTCAAATAATGCCATGCTTTTGAACTTTCTATTCATCAAAAAATCCTGCAAAAATCCACAAAATTATTTAATATTAGATCAACTCTTTTCAACCACCGACTGATAATGAGTTCCTGAAGATGACGACCTCTGTGTTAAATGATCTCGAACCAACACCTCTTCTGCTATTACAGGAAGAATTACATTTAAAATCTGAAAGTAGTTCCTTCGAAATTTTAGTAAAATTTTTCACCAATAGTCTTTTACTGTAGTGTGTGTGTATATATTAACGACACGCACACACACAATTTCCTTTTTTTTTTGTTGATTTATGATATACAGATTACGAGATATAATATTGTTTACATTCAATATGTCAATATTATTATCATCAATATTATCATAAATTTAACAAAACAGGCGACCACAATAACATTTCTCTGAAAAATTATCACACAGTGTCAACTGTAATCATATTGTTTCAAACATGTTATTGAAATAAAAATGTAAATAAATAATTTAAATAATAATTTGATAGTACAGTAATAAAAAGGGGTGTGTGATAAATTTGTTATGAAAATAATGCAACAATGCAATAAATAATTTTATGTTTATTGCTAACTTTTATTTTGTGTAAATATATTACATTTCTTTTGATTTCGGGGTGAAAATAAACCTTAATTGATAACTAAATTAAATTCAATAATAAAGTTCTCAGAAACCTTAATTCCAAGCAAGTGTTTATAAATGATCAGACTGGTAATGGATATGTTTAGTACTGAATTAATGTGTAATCAATACAGCATTGGCATACAGAATAAAACAAGTAATGAATGCACTTAATTGCCTCGTAGGTACAGGAAGACATTAGTGTCAGACCACAGACACTTCAGGAAAATATGCACAGTAAGCCAAATGGCTTTTGACTGAGTTTCATATGGCAGAGGCAAGCCCATTAGCACAAGATAGAATCAGTACAAGGATCCAGAGAGGGATGTGGCTCTACACTGATTTGAAAGATATTGATCGTCAGGAAAAGTGAATTCAGTCCAGCCCATGAAAAGCTTTCAGCAGCCTCTTATTATGTCAGTCTGAACAAATGTCAGCACAGTACAGAATATGGCGCTCTTATCTTTCACAAATGGAGAGCAGGATGTGTTGGATAATTGGGTTTAATTGCAATAACTGAAACTGTAGACACAATAAGGCATGAGAAATTTCGAATCCTACAATAATGAAGATTTGGCTCATGAATATCAGTTCTGTCTGGAATGTTCAAGATGATTAACAACAATACCATGATGTAAAGATAATAAAAAATATTTTTATAATGTAAATAAAAAAAATCAACAAATACATTTAAAAAGGCTTCATTTTCTTTAAGTAATTGCATTTTGGCCTGATGTAATTATATCATTTTTAATTATATTTCATAATTCAAATAAAATGATAAATATATAAAGAAATATCAAATAAATATAAGACAGGCTGCTTTTTCAAATAAACCATTCGATTTGATGTAAATTATGTAAATATCTCATTTAATTATATTTTATAATTTAAATAAATAAATAAGGAAGAAGCAAGCAAACAGATACATATAAAACGTGATTAATTTTTGAAGCAAATTTTATTTAGTGAAACTATCTCATTTAATTAATTTTACAGTTCAAATCAAGAAGATATATATATCTAAAAGAAATAAACAAAAAAATGATATATTAAACAGGCTCTTTTTAATAAAATTGATTTTGATGTAAATTACTGTAAATATCTATTTTTTTACATTTAATTGTATATTTTAAAATTTAAATAAATGAAGACATATGTAAAGAAATAAACAAATATAAAATGTGCTTAATTTTTTAAGTAAAATTTAATTTTGACAATGTAAATTATATAATTTATTCATATTTTTAAATTGAAATGTAAAACTTTATCACAAAATGTATTATTTTTAAAAGAAATATGATCTGGCCAGGTTCTTGACAATTTATGAGAACATTAGTTAAAATCAACACTATTTTGAAGGATTAGCTCATAAATATTAATTAGGTTTATGGTAGGTTTTGATGTCATGGATAAATAAGTTTGATACCATGAATCACGAAAAACGAGTCTTGTAGTATTTTTTGTACATAATGTTTTTGTTTGTTTGTTTGTTTGTTTGTTTGTTTTTTACTCTGCTCATGTACTTAGTGTATTTGCATTTTATTTTATTTTTTTACAAAAGAGACTGAGGGACAAGTCGAAATCATGTTCTGTTGTAATCGACAGTATACCATAAATGCTGCCAATAAAACATAATTTGCATCTGAGCGCGGGAAAATTTCTTTAATTTGTTCCATTTATGTGGTCAATCTAGTCTGAGCCTCTTTAAGATTTATCAAATTTGCACCTTCTCCATGGCAACCTCCACACATGCGTCTGAGTTCAGCGATGGAGTAAGCACAGCCAGTTAGAACAGACAGGGTTTATAAGGTTCACCCCAGACTGTGCAAAGGCCTCTGTCATTTTAATTAGACTACAACCTTCAGCTAATATCACTCAATGACATTATTAGCAGATTAAACATCATCCCCTGCAGACAATTACACAACACTCTCCATCAATTAGAAACACAGTCAACAAAGAGCTCCTCAATAACCCCTCAACTCATCTCAAGGTACATTGTTTGGCTTCCAGAAAATGATCATGACCAATCGAACATTAACTTGACAGACCACAGGAGAAGCGCTGTTTGCCTTGCAACACTGTCTGGCTGTGTCTATACTGAAGACAGCTGTGACTTCATCAGAAACAGAAAAAATGCTTTAAACAGGCTTCCAATGCAATATAATGTAGTGTTAAATAATCTAAAACAAATATTTAATGATTTATTGCATATTGTATATATGCATATTAGTTCTGGTTTATCAGTTTGATTGGTTGACATTGATTATAACATCATAAATAAAGAGCTGGTGAAAGCTTGTGTTTTCTCTTACTCTGACTGGGGTTCCTCTCGCCAGCGAGAGGGAAAATAAAACATCTGGAGTGGATCTGCAATGGAGTGATTGGTATATGCTTTGAGCATGGAAGGGAAATTGCTCCACTTACGTCATGTGTTCCAGACCGGATTTTAAAATGTGTGTTGCTCGGTGAGTAACATGGGAAATATTGGTGCTTTTTCAACTAAACTTTTGGACTAAAAACAACTCATAAAACTAAATTCATTTGTCCACAATCAATGTTCAACAGTGTATGTACATATATATTTAGATTCTCTCAAGTAAAGACAATTTGCACCAGTGTCATTTCCTGCACACCTCAAATTATGTATTGCATTGAGTTTAATAGCATTGGGAGCTGGAAATGAAGGTAGTAATTCAGCACTCATTTATTTTTACCTTTTCGTGAATAACTGACTGACTTCTTTGTCTGACTAGGGCTTAATTTCTTCCAAATTATAATTCATCCCAAAACAAACAAACAAATGAAAAACATATAATTTTTTTTATTCTATGTGCTTTTAAGGTTTTTTAAATTTATATTTATATTTAGGCTTTTTATTTTTATTTAAGTTTTAGTTTGAGTAATTTTGCTACTTCAATGTAAATTCATTTTTATTTACAGATGTTATAAATGTATTTGTACTATTTATCTATCTATCTATCTATCTAATCTGATGATTCTATCTATCTATCTATATATCTATCTATCTATCTATCTATATTTCTGTCTATCTATCTATCTATCATCTCTCTCTCTGTGTCTGTCTGTAGGTCGCTCTGGCTGTCTGTCGTTCTGGCTGTCCCATACTCGTATCATACATCTATCTATATATTATCCTATCTATAGAAATCTATTATCTATCTATCTATCTATATATCTATATATCTATCCATCCATCCATCTATATATATATCTATCCATTTATCTATCATCTATCTATATATCTATCTATCTATCTATCATCTATATCTATCTATCTATCTATCTATCTATCTATCTATCTATCTATCTATCTATCTATCTATCTATCTATCATCTGACTATCTATATATCTATCTATCTATCTAACTATCTATCATCTATCTATCTATCATCTATCTATGTATCTATCTAATTTATATCTATCTATCGATCTATACTATCTATCTATCTTATCTGCCTGTAGCCCATCTATCAACTATATGTCTGTCTGTCTTCTATCTATCATATCTAATCTATATATCTATCGATATATCTAGCTATCTATCTATCTATCTATATATCTATCTATCGATCTATCTATCTATCATCTATCTATCTATCTATCTATATCGTCTGTCTGTCTGTCTGTCTGTCGGTCATATCTATCTATCTATATTCGATCTATCTATCTGTCTGTCGGTCTTGTCGGTCACTATCTATCTTTCTGTCTGTTTGTCTGTCTGTCTTTCTTTCTATCTATCTG
The DNA here is from genome assembly GCA_018155175.1 of Sinocyclocheilus anophthalmus. Classification (NCBI taxonomy): domain Eukaryota; kingdom Metazoa; phylum Chordata; class Actinopteri; order Cypriniformes; family Cyprinidae; genus Sinocyclocheilus; species Sinocyclocheilus anophthalmus. The sequence goes on from JADLZN010003537.1 coordinate 102,904, forward strand.
TCTGTCTATCTATCGTCGGTCTGTCTGTCTGTCTGTCTGTCTGTCGGTCTGTCTATCTATCTATCTATCATCTCTCTGTCTGTCTATCTATCTATCTATCTATCTATCGATCTATCTATCTATCTATCTATCTATCTATCGGTATATCTATCTATCTATCTATCTATCTATATATCTATAGATCTTCTATCTCTCATATCTCTGTCTGGTCTATCTGGTCTGTCTGTCTGGTCTGTCTGTCTATCTATCTATCTATCTATCTTCATCTCTCTGTCTGTCTGGTCTGTCTGTCTGTCTGTCTGTCTGTCTGGCTGTCGTTGTATTCTGCGTATATCTATCTATCTATCTATCATCTCTCTCTCTGTCTGTGTTGTCTGTCTGTCTGTATCTATCTATCTATCTATCTATCTATCTATCTATCTATCTATTATCTATCTATCTACCTGTCTATTCTATCTATCTATCTATCTGTTCTGTCTGTCTGTCCATCTATCAAACTATCTGTCTGTCTGTCTTGTCTATTATCTAGCTATCTATCTACTATCACTCAATACATCGCATCCACACACCATCAGTCCATCATCCATCAACCATCTTTAGGATGCTATCTATCTATCTATCTATCTATCTATCTATAGATCTATCTATAATTCTAATCTATCGATCTATCTATCTATGTGTCTGTATGTCTGTCTGTCCATCTATGCATCTCTCTGTCTGGTCTGTTCGTCTGTCTATCTTCTATCATCCAATTACTATCTGTCTGTCTGTCTGTCTGTCTGTCTGTCGTCTGTCTGTCTGTCTATCATCTGCCTGTCTGTCTGTCTATCTATCATCTATCTATCTATCATCTATCTATCTATCTAGCTATCTATCTATATATGTGTCGTCTGTTGTCTGTAATAATAAGCTCCTGTCTGTCTGTCTGTCTGGCTATCTATCTATCCATCCATATATCATCTGTCTGTCTGTCTGTCTATCATACTGTATATCTATCTATCTATCTGTCTATCAGTCCGTCTATCTATCCATCCATCCATCCATCAAACTATCTATCTATCTATCAATCTATCTATATGTCTGTCTGTCTGTCTATCTATCATCTATCTGTCTCTCTGTCTATCTATCTATCTATCTATCTATCTATGCTATCTATCTAGTCTACTATCTATCGATCTATCTATCTATCTATCTATATACTATCAGCTCTCTGTTGTGTTTAGTCTGTCTATCTATATATCCGATCATATTATCTATCTACTATCTATCGATCATCTCGCTTCTGTGTCTGTCGTCTGTCTGTCTGTCGTCTGTCTGTCTGTCTGTCTGTCTGTCCGTCCGTCCGTCCGTACGTCCATTATCTATCAATTTCTCTGCCTGTGTCTGTTGTCTGTCTGGCTCTTATATATCTATCTAGTATCGACTATCTATCTATAATCTACTATATTATCTATCGTCTGTCTGTCTGTCTGGTATGCTGTCTGTCTGTCTGTCTGCTGTCCGTCGTCGTCCGTCCGTCCGTCCGTCCGTCCGTCCGTCTGTCTGTCTGTCCGTCCATCCATCCATCTATCTGTCTGTCTGTCTATCATCTCTCTGTCTTTGTCTGTCTGTCTGTCTTTCTGTCTGTCTGTCTGTCTGTCTATCTATCATTCTATCATTCCATCCATCCATCATTCTATCATCCATCCATCATCCATCCATCCATCCATCATCCATCTATCGTCTTTCCTGTGCTGTCTGTCATCACAACTATCTATCTATCTATCTATCTATCTCTCTATCTATATACTATCTATCTATTTATCTATCTATCTATCTATCTATCTATCTATCTATCTATCTATCTGTCTGTCTGTCTGTCTGTCTGTCTGTCTATCTGTCTGTCTGTCTGTCTATCTATCTATATGAAAATGGCATTTTTACAATATGTCATGTATACAACATGTGATACAATTAAACACAATTAAATAATATTTTCACACATTTTGGAAAATGTTACAAATTTACAGCTTGATTGGAAATGGCACCGCTCACAAGTGATATTAACCAAATTCAGCATGTTGTCTCTTTCTCTCTCACTCTTCAAGCATATGCTATTTAAGGACTGGTCCACCTGCCATGAGACACACCTGTATCTCACTGGGAGAGCTTTATAGGACAGGTCCTTCGAGAGCGGCCTTAAAAAGTAATTCTTCTGGCTGTAATCACTGAGCGGGAGGAAGAGGGCAGTCATAAAAGTAAACGAGCACAGAGCTGGGTCTGCGGGGAACCATAGCATAATTACAAAACACTGGCATCTGACATCATCTCTACAACTCTGACCCAGACAGATGTGACCCTGTTTTCAACTTTGTTATTTTTTTAGCCTCTGATTAACACAAGACCTTCGTTTGCCGAGTACGTCAGCGGTAAATGTCCTGAAAGTGACGTACGAAGCCTTTAAAGCCTCTAACAAACAAGGCATGGCCCACAGCTCTCGAGAGCACCTAACATAAAGAGGTCGTAACGCTTCTAATGAGAGCGCGGAAAGCTTGATTAACTGAGAGTGCTGAATGTGAAGGGTCGTTATCGTTAAGGTTGGTTTTAATGAAGCTCTATACTGTTGGAGAACAGTGTAGAGGACTGACCGCGGTGAAAGTGTTTACCGTGCCTAAAGAGGATTATTTTTAAGGTTTTTAAATTGGACTGGACAACAAGCTTATAATAACAATCTACGCTACTGGGTTCTTGAACCTAATGCTGCTGCCTCTTGAACACAACCTGACAGCCAGTATTTTTGTGTTCCTGTGGACCATATGACTAGAGTGTTGCCTTGGTTACATGTGCTGTGTTTAGGTCTGGTCTTAAAAACATATCTGCTTGAGATCTGCTTAGGAAAAAAAAAAAAAAAGGTTCTGGAAAATCAATAGAAAGGTAGGCATGAATTATTATTTAGAGTTATGTAAGACTCTTTAGTATAGTAACAGAACAAAAAGCAGTGCAAGGAAGTGCACTCTGTGTACCTGTCATGTATTTATGTAGGCTAGCTAAAGAGAGAGATATAGTGAAAATATATATAGGCGAGACTGGGGCAAGTTGTCACACCTTTTACTCCAGTGAATATTTCTCAGGAATGTTTCATATTTAAAGGTGAGCGTTTGCATAGACACATACCTTATAGTCTTGACAAAAAAAAAACTATTCTACATTTTCACCGTTATTGCCTAGGAAAGAAAGGTACAATTAATTAACACACGCTGACCTTTTGTGACAACAAAATTCCAATAGCTGGACATGCAGTCATGCTACATGAAGCAAGTTGTCATAATTGGAACCTGCTATTTATTGATTTGAGAAAACATTGTTTTTATTTTATTTATTTTTTTAATATGACATGCTAAATGAAGTTGGTTATTCACTTGTATTTCAGCAAAATTAACCAGTATAATAATTATAAAACACAATAATATATTAAAAACAGGAAAAAATGTCACATTTACATTTATTAATTTGGCAGACACTTTTATCCAAAGCGACTTACAGTTGAGACAAGAAATAACTGCACTTGTGAACTTTCATGATGCATTTTCAACGGGACACTTACAGTTTTTAAAACAGTGGTGTACAGAGCTTTATTTACATTCCCCCCTCACTCTTGCCACTGTAAATACCTGTTAATATAAGTTTAGTTGGTGTTCTTACTATTTGTAACAGTACGCCCGAAGTTATTAATGTGGGTCATTCTAATTTACGAGATAAGAAAGGTAGTGCAAATGCTTCACAACATCCCCCCCCCTGTGCCCTCCTTTCTGTCTCGCCCTTAAGTTGTCACTCTCCTCTCTCTTCGCAGCTTTTCCCGTTTTCCGTCCACCTTCTGCTCTGGCTCTTTTTTCCCCGTCGTCCGCTACACCCTCCGTATACGCTCTAGTACGTCAGTTTTCGGCCGTTTGCCACTACCAGACACCCCCCACCTCAACCCACCCCCCCCCACACTTACCACGGCTCGTGCCTCAGCCGGTGTTGTTCTTTGCTGAGGCATCAAGCACTGAGTGACAAGAGAGGGAGGAGCTATGGAGACACCGAAAGTATTCACAGCCATCCGAGGTAAAGTGCACACGATGAGAGTGCCGCGCAGAGGAGACGCAGAGGACGCAAGTACCCAGTCCTTCTGCGCCAGCATTGCTAGGCCCAACGGCCGCAGATACTTTGCTTAGTAACGGTAGCAAACTACCGTGTAGACAGCAGGCGTTGGTACGTCCGTAATTCGCGTCACTGATTGATATATTTACCAGTAAAACAGAAAATTATGAACAAAAGGCCACCAATGCCTACAGGCATTTTTTCTTTAAACATTAATAGTCACTAACGGAAAAATTATTGTTCCAGGCGTGTTGACTTGTCACCTTTACTGACTGTGTAGCTACTTTATCACACCCCCCACCCCCCCCCCCGACAAAGTCAAAAATAAAACCCTTCGTTTTGGTGTTCATTTTACACAATTAAAAGCCATATTAATATGCGGGTGGCAGCCAATATGACATACCGATAGGATAGATTCATATCATGCATAGATTCAGAAGGTGGTATAAAAAAATATGAGAAATCAAAGGACTAAAACCCACCCTTCTCATATTTTTGTTAATATGTACAGTGTATGTAGATGAACAATAATAGCATTCTACAAGTATAAGTCTAAAAGTACACTCTTAAAAATAAAGTGCTTCAAAAGGTTCTTCAAGCGATGCCAGAGAAGAACCATTTTTGGTTCCACAAAGAACCATTCCAGTAAAGGTCGTTAAATTCTTATCCATATTTTGAACCATCTCTTTCTTACCTTTTGTAATCTGAAGAACCTTCTTTCACCACAAAGAAACTTTTGTCAAACAGAAAGGTTCTTCAGATATTAAAAGTATGGAACCATTTAGACAAAAAGGTTTTTCTATGGCATCGTGAAGCACCTTTATTTTTAAGAGTGTAGCTATGAGAGGCTATTATAGTAATAGGAAATAAAGCAAAAGCAAAACATTCAGTCAACGGATGCTTCAAGACAGCAAAGCTACACGTGGTAAAGTAAATAAATATACAAAGTTTATGTGCTCACCCCACCAGAAAAAACGATTATCGACCAGGAACAATACTAGCTTCATGAGCCCTAACATGCCTGTAGATATACCTAAAAAACGAATTACTATTTTATATTCTAAACCACTACAGAGACATGCGAGGTAGCAGCAAATGCAAGAATGACTAGCCGAGTAAGGCGGCCTCTCTGTTAGATGATATGAGCCCTGAGGCCATGTGACTCGCTTGGAGCGCAAATCTCAGAAAATCAGCGCAAGCAAATTTTCAAATAGAGGCATCTATATCTATATCAGATATCTAATAAACAAAGTGACGATTTGAGTGTGCATATATTAAACAACTAATTCTCCCCTGAAACACCTATCAAAACTGCATTCATGACACAATAAACAGCCGAATTTTGAACAAATTAATGCTGGATGGTTCGTGCGAACTGCCTTGTGGGCTCCCTGGGCTGCTTCGCATTACGCACAGAGTCGACCTCTTGACTGCACCTCAATAAAGGGAGGCAGAGAGCTAAAGAACCAAATCCGGGGCGATGTTTGACCTGTACTGGCTAGATGGTGGAATAAACTTTGAATGGCGAACAGTACTTGAGGTATTGACTGATGGACAGCGATAAAACTCAAAAAACCGTCAGTTGAGAAAGGCTTTACTTGTGTTTTGCTGAGCTTCCTATCTCTTACCAAATGATCTCAGATTTTAAACTTGAGCAACGCACAGAGTGCAATGAGAGGGATACGTTTGTTGCTATAAGCTGCTGCTGCCTCATACACTAAGTTGTTGCCAGATTTTGTTTCAAGCCGGTTCCATGTATGTTTTTGTTTACTTTCACGTGGACTGCTTGATCGGACATTTTAATTGGTCCACTTAAACGCATTCTGCATTAAAACATGAATACATTTAGAAAACAATGAACTAGAAGTTCCTATATATTCTATGGCCACTGAGTCGTTCCATCAGCAAGTACTACAGTGGAATGTTATGAAAAGAGAAGGGACGGATCAAGGACCAATGACTCTGAAACAGCAAAACCTGTTAGAATTCCCCTGGATGGTAATCTTGTGACGTTATTCTGGAAAGGAAATGGGTCATTTAAGTGGGAAAAGGGACATATGATGAGCAAAACAAGGCCAGGCTGCAGTCGGAGGATTCTGGGAAGTGGCCCTCTCAGACAGCCAAGCCCTCTATAGGGATCAGGCGAACCACACTTACACCTGCACAACCCCTGCAGGAAAAATCCTTCCCACATATCACTCGCTCTCTCTGACTATCTCAAATTCCGAACAATTCTCGTGCCTCGACAACCTTTTATAGGAAAAACGATTTGGTCTTTTGTGTCATCTGGTGCTCAAAGATGTCGCTGTTATCTTAGATTCTAGCTGTTCCGTTCTCGCCCCACACGTAGTTCGGAGTGAATGCAACGTCAACTGGAATGAGTACCCGACCATGGCACGCACACATGCACCCAGCAACACCCACACACCACAACATTTACTATGCAGACATTGCAGAGAGACTCATGTCGGGCCCGTACGGTTTGAGAGCCAGAGACGCACGAAAGGAGAACGCGAAGGACCTAGAGTTAAAGGAGATGTGTGGGAGGAGTGGCAGAACGTCGAAAAGGACGACATAGTGCGCTGACGGAGCATCCCTCATGGAGAACGGAAGGGCGCATGGTGTACACGACAAAAGAACAATAACAGAAAACGCCACACCTGTCAGACAGAGAGTTAAATGGGTGTGCCATAGACTGCCGATTTAAAATGTCTACAGCTCACAACACATAGGACAGAGATCAGATCAAGAGAAAACGCTGAAATTCACTACATGACTTTCACCCAGACTTTTGCCCTGATTTACGCTAGTTGCAGAAAGTCAAACGCACGTCTGCCGGATGTGATTGACAGATTCACAGACATTTGCGTTCGCGGTCTGATGGGTCACGAACATCCTACGGCTAATAAAATTTGGCAAGGCATAGATGCTAGCCTAGTGTTCTTACACTCCATTCAGATTTTCAGTAGATTAGCAGATGCATAAATTAATGCACGCACCAACATTAACAGCATATACTGTAAATCAAAACTACTAGCGGGAGTATATCCGAATGAAAATCGAACCAGGATCGGGTGGATATAGGGACTGTGACAAAGCTCTGGGGGGGCTGAAGGAAGCGATCTACTCCATCTGTGTTTTGATCATCATTCTGAATGTAGTCTTTGACAAAAAGCGCAGCTTTCTCAGCTTTTTGTTCACTCAAGTGTCTTTCTTTTGACATATTGCATATTCAGATATTCATACAACACAATATTCTGGGGGCCATTACATTTTTGTGAAAGTGATCAAAAATGTTGATGGTGGCTGGCAACTTTCTTTAAAAATGCTGGCAGGGAAAGAGTTAAGTGATAAAAAGTAGTTGCAAATGTTTTAAAAAATACACACACTCATCTCTGCACCAATAAAAAGTTCAACACTTTTTACTGCACGTCTAGAATGAGTTGGAAGGAGAGGAAACACTAAAATGACATTGCTATGTTTCATTCCAGCATGAAAATGGTAGATTTAGGCATTTGGTAGGCTATTTCTTTGAAATTTGCTTCATCGAGTAACTGCATGGCGTTTTCATGATGATTCAAGACAAGCACTTCAAAAATTGAGCTGATACCATGATGAAACATGGGTCGTGAGTGTTGGTTTGCTTTCCTTCGCCCACAATGCTGAGAGAGTAACAGGCTCTCAATCAATGCTGACAATTTGACATGTTTGTGCACAAAGGCCTTTATTACAGGAGAGTTTTACAATTCATGTTGAGGTGGAATGGAGCTCATTCTGACACCGACAGTCTCGCAAACGCCAACCATCCTTAACCAATCAACCACTCAACATCAATAATGGACTCAAATATGCAAAATCATCCGTGTATATTTGTGTAATGTATTTTTTTTGTACATTTTGTAATGTATTTATATAATATACTTGTGCTCTGGCTCGGCTGTCCAATATAGTATACATTTTTAAAGTGATTTTTATGTAATACATTTTTCACCTGTCGTAACAGCCTGTTTACAAAGCAATCTTGCTGCACAAAATGTGCTGCTCAAACTGTTCATACTAAAATGATCAGGGACACTGTTAAAAATAAACTTCAGCCACTTTTTCCTAACACTGGGATCCTTTAGAATAATATAAAGAAGGCTGGAGCTACACTCAGCCAGAAGCAGCACAGGGTTTGGCAAACTTTCACAACATTTTACTCTTATCATTGGTTTATGTGGTGTGCAGGAAAAAAATATCTATCCTGCTTTTATCTTATTATCTCAGGTTTTTGATCATCCAATATTCCTCATTGACGTAATAAATGTGGGAGCTCCTGAGCTGATGCATTCATCATCAGAAAGTTACGTACATTCAGTTTAGTAAATGCACTTTTTTGACTGGAAAGATAGAAAGGCTCTGGAAGTTTCAGTGTACATCAAGCTCTTTTATCTCAAAAGATCAAGGAATTTGTTTGAAATGTGATTTTCATCTTTTACAGAGGTGTAGCATACGCTGATAAATTAATGAAGGTGAAGGAAAGTTAATATAAAGAAAATAATATATAAAAAGAAAACGGGACATATGCTGCACTTTTTTATATATATTATTTAGGTCACACTTTAGTTTGGGGACTAATTCTCACTATAAACTAACTATTAACTACAACTTTTGCCTCAATAAACTACTAATTTGCTGTTTGTTAATAGTTAGTAAGGTAGTTGTTAAGTTTGGGATTGGGGTAGGATTAAGGGATCTAGAATATGGTCATGCAGAATAAGGCATTGATATGTGCTTTATAAGTACTAATAAAAAGCCATTATGCTAGTAATCTGCCTGCTAATAAGCAACTGGTTAATAGTGAGAATTGGTGCTTAAAATAAAGTGTTACCAATTAAGTATAAGTTACTTAGCTGTTGCTACCTTAATTTTAATACTTCTGAAATAACATCTGTTATCATTGGTTAATCTGTGTGCTAACATATGCAGACATTTATCAGGATAGCAAAGTTGCTAAATACCGAACGAGTATTAATATGCAGGAACGTTGCTAAGGGGGGAAGCAATCAATTGTACAAGAGGGCCATAAAACCTAGCGATGCCCAATGCCACATTGACCCAGTCTTCTTCAGTTTTTCTTCTGTTAAACACAAAAGAAGAATCTTGAAGAACGTGGTAGTTGACGGTAGCCATTGACATACATAGTATTTTTTTTCCATTCTATGGAAGTCAATGGCTACCGTCAACTGTTTTAATACCAACATTCTTCAAAATATCTTATTTTGTATTCAACAGCTGAAAGAAACTCATACAGGTTTGGAATGACCATTGAGATGGGAGTAAATGACAGAATTAAAATTTTTGGGTAAACTATCTCTTTAATATGTAAATGAGGGCAGTATTTTTGAAAATGTTTTGCACTACCAACATTCATATATTTCAATAGAACAAGAAAAATTCAGCTTTTCACAATATGTCCCCTTTAAATGATCTGTAGTCTTTGAGTTAGTGCCAAACTGCAGGTTTCAGCAGGTTTTTAACGCTTGAACGATGTAATATGTTCATAAATATTCCAAAACTTATGTTTTATATTTTCTTACACTGAGTGCTGTTTTTTTGTGAGCGAGGGCTCAATATAGCACTGGAGGAATGACAGAGAGGGCACTGGACGGCAGCAAAGCCTAATGGATTTCTGGCTTGGTCAGCCTCACAGACCACACACACACACACAGCCAAAAAACAAACAGATTGCAGGGCAATGATTTTTCCAGACACAACATGTCTTGAGCCTTATCAATCGCCATTTCCACTCTGTCCGGCGCAGAGGAGGATCAGAGAAGCCGTCAGGAATGGTTACATTTGGCTTGTGAAGGAGAGAGAATCCCCTAGCAGACAGAACGCTCCGCTGGGCTCCGAGCCGAGGGGCGTCTCGCACTTTCACCCCGGAGTGGACAGACAGTTTGTGTTTTCGCTAAAGTTTTGAAGCGTCAGAGTTCAAGAATTGGCAAGGTTAGATGCTTAATCTCTTAAATGAACTGACTGCTTGCCAGATCCATGCCTGCTTAAAGTTCTGGTCTATCTGCTAGCAGGATTAAGACCAGCAGTTCAATTCAGTGGTCTTATTCTACATCAGACCAGGTTATACGGCACTGAATCCTAAATATTCTCTCTTTGGCCTCTGGCTCCCAGTACATGTATGGGAACTAGAGCAATCAAGCATGATACAGCATTAAACTGACAGATCAAGTGAAAATATAAACAGTTAAAAGGTGTAAATTACAATTTCATGGAGAAATAAACACTGTAAACAAAAAATATTCAAAAACAATAGGGCACCTATTATTGTTTTTTATGCCAATCCTTCCAACCTTTTTTTTTAACACGTTCTTATCCATTAGCCATTCTGTACCAAACAAGCGTAGGTTCAATATTCCCTGGACCCGAACCTATCACTTGCCATCACCCATCAACCGCACTGCGACTTGCGTTATCACTTATCTCGCCCAGATTTTCGATGTGGACTCAGACATTTGGATGTCACAGTATCTTTCCATATGGCTCTTGTTCTTCCAGCCAGTCTTTGTGATCATGACTTGTTGGGCTGAGAACAAATACAGTCACAGCTGGTTTGAGCTCTGTGAAACTCTCAGACCACATTTGGAACGGTTTGCCGGTATTAATTGGGTTCGAATTATCACACACATGCAGTACCTGCCAATGAGATTTGCATTGAGGTTTTGACTGTACGTCACATATTTCTCATTTGCACTAGATAGAAAAAAATGCTCAGCTGCCTAACTCAAAGCCAGGAATCCCAATATCATTAATCCAGTCTGATGATATTTTAAAATATTAACAAGTTTAATTATAATTTAGCTCATTATTAATGTGTCCCTGTAGAGAATCTGATTATTTGAGTAGATAAAAGATTTTATAATCATCTGGTGCGTCCAAATCTTTAAATACATTTTCAGCTGAACTATTCCTGGATTGAGGTTATTATAGTTAACTCAAACTAAAACCACTTGGAACTAACACTGTTACTTGGAATAAAATAAAATATTTAACAGGGTCTATAGCCCACTTGTCAATGTCCACAAGTTTTCCTCTCTTTCCTTTCCGGACGTTCGTTACTTATAGCCCTGCTGTAGCTGCAATCACGACGCAGATACCACCTCATAATGTGCAAACACGTCCGCACTCAACCCTCTCAAAACCAAAAGCGGATATCTTTATAAACCAGTCAATTGACATTGCTCCACCCGCACTCCTCATTACAACAACTGTTCCGCGTTTTAACACACCCGCTCTACCAAACCTATCTCCGTTCACAATGTGGGAGGACTTGCAAACGCAGCCAAAGGATAACGCACAACGAAAAGAAGGCGTAACTTTATTGTTGCTGCCACCGCCATGTCGTGGAGTCGCTGTGTGTTTCGTTGTGAAAGCGAAACTACTTTGTTTGGCTTTCCAAAAGAGGACACGACTAGAAATCAGTGGTTAAGTTGTATTTACAACACTGTTCCAGAACAGTTCAACCCAAATATTCAGATGTGTGCAGCGCATTTTACGTTATTATTATTTTTTTTTTCAATTATAATGTGTATTTTACTTGTGTAATTTTCAGTGTTGGAACCAAAATTTACTACCAGAATTAACCTTAACGCATTAACTGCATTGATTCCTGACTGACAGCAGTGGCAGCTGGTGATTTTCAAATGTAGGGATGCACCTACCTGTCACCTGTCAATGACAAAATGTGTATTCACATATATAATTTTTTTATCATAGTGACTGTCTACAATGCTGCTAAAAGCGGCTTCCTACTTCTCACTACTTGCTTCCCGCACCATCTTAGAGCAAGTGCCATTGATTTACACAAGAAGGCATTTTTCCTTTGCCCTCCTACTTTTTAAAAATCTATTTTTCACCTGTCTGCCTCCTTCACTCTCTCATCACTTCATTAGTTCCCCATCATTCTTTTACATCCTTCATAAGGCATTCAATCAGCACCTCTGGAAACACCAAATTGTGGGAAATGAAGATACGCAAGACTGTGTGTTTTTGGGGGTCTTTTCTTCTGATTTGCCCTCAGGCTGATTGGCGTAAGGTGAGTATGGCTGCCTTTTGTTCCTATGCTGACTCTGAGCTCAATTATGTTCTTTCTTCTCTACAACATACAAAGGCTGCTGGCTTTTCACGGCATCTCTAATGGAGAACTACTGCTGTTGGTTAATGATGCCTGCATTACAGACTTATGTGAGGAATAGTGAGGGCTTTTCATCTGCAGTAGTACCTTGACCCATGCTGGTGACTCTATAGTAGGGGACTCTATGGTTTTTCCTTGTAAGTGTTGCAAAGCGACTCCAAGTGTATAGCTTATTATAGCTCAAGCAATGTGGTCGTGTAGCTTGTTGCACCTCAAAGAACATAACCAGAGAGAAAACTGTACTAGGAGCACAGTGTGTAGCTTAAAAGCTACAGTAAAAACAGGAAATTAAATACGGCATAGCCTAATAGAGCTCCTTAAGTCTTCAACTATTGTAGACGTAGCTACTGTGCCATTCAATTCCACTAATAAGCGCACACATGCTACTTCAAGTCACATCCAGAAACATTCAGAAACTCTTTGCTAATTAGTACTTTGCTGCAGTATTCTGAGTGCTAATTAGGTGGTAGCTTATTCAGATTGCATGAACCCGACTAGTTCTTCCCGTCACGTATGCGAAGCCTTATTAGCAGGCTTATCTGAATTTCCTGCACCAGACACCTGGTTCCCTCTAGAGCTAAACCTTCGGTAACAGCTCGTGAACTCAGACTGCACTAAGCATATGGGAGTAAATTAGCATAGCCCAGTATCATGATTTTCTATACATTAATTGAATTGTGGCTCACCTAAATGTGGACCAATACATAACAGAGTGAAAGGTAATTTAGTTCCTTTAGCCCCTTTGTCTCTAAAACAGGCCATCCAGAAGAAACAAAACAAAACAAAGCAAAGCAAAGCAAAACAAAACAAAACAAAACAAAAGCAATGAAACACAACGCAAAATCCACGCCAAGCAAAACAGAGCAGAAAATAAAAAATATATAAATAAAAGCAAAGCAACTAAACGCAAAGCAAAGCAAAACAAAACAACAGAACAAACAATACAAAATAAAAGCAAAACAGAACAGAACAAAAAACCAAAGCAAAGCACAACAGAACCGAACAGGAAAATCAAAAGAAAGCAAAACAAAGAAAACTAAAATCAAAAGAAAGCAAAGCAAACTATAACAAAACAAAAGCAAAACAGAAAAAAAAAAAAATGAAAGCAAAGCAAAGAAAACAAAATAAAATTGCAAAAAAAAAAAAAAAAGATATTGAGGGAGCACGATCAAATAATGCAACTATAATTTTGGGCCATTCATTAATATGGTATTCATAACCTCACTTCTGGATCAAATTAGTGTCTAATCATCGTTATCCAAGGAAATGTAATAATATGCTTTTTCAGTTACATGAAGTATAGAAAAACATGGGTTACTTTAGAGTTTTGCTGTATTTTTATGGCTTTTCTAGTGCTTGGGAGGCTCAAAGTGTAGGGGACATAAGAACATTCATAGCTATTCTTAACCAACGATTGAAAGAAAAAGCACACGAGGCATGGTATACATCAGTTATAGAAAATAAAAAGTTAAATATATATTTTACAATACAAATCTTTCTTAGTCCAAAAAGCTACACTGCGTCTGCAACATGCAACTGGTACGATCATTGTTCCTTTTTAGATGTTCAAGTCATCATTTAGCTATAGAAACGGGCAGATGGAGTAATACATCAGTGGCAGAGAGAACCTGCAATTACTGTGTTAACATCAAATATTTCTGTGAGAGAAGTTGAGAAGCATTTCTTGTATGATTGCTCTTTGTATGTGGATTTGAGTAAGAAATATTTAGGTGATCTTGTTTCTTGTTGGTGATGTCTGTACTGATGTGTCAAGTGTTTGTGATTCGGAGTATGCATGGAGATTGCCATTGTATATATACCATAGAATGAAGAAAAGAGTATCTGCCATGTCATTGTGATCTTGTGGAACTATGGGCAGAGAGGCCATATATTCCTGAAAATAAACTGAACTACAAACTACCTCACTTCTGATGGTGACATCTCTCCAAGATAGTGGGCATATTAATTGTTTAAAATGGATGTCATGTAGGTGCCACCTAGCTTTTACTGAAGTAGTTCCTAGTGAAATGTTGCCACCCTTTGACCAAGAGCCAATTTGTGTCGTATATGCATATCTCATCATTTCCAGATCACTGAGCCCATCTGAGTTATTAAGTTATTAAGTCATGTCGAGCAAACAGCCTGGATGACTCACGGCGAGCTACATTTACTCGTGCACAGAACAGCCGATCTCTCCTCCTACAGCCAGCGTAATATCATAACTCAAGAGCTGTTTATAAAAGACGACCAAACCGTGGATGTTTTTGCCATCTTGTTGAGTGGTGGCTGGGCTGATTGCACCTCCTCCTCGCTAACGGAGCAGAGCGGGAAGAAGAAAAAACAAAGTGTGCGTACAAGCTAAGCAAGTCTGTTTAATACCTGATTTGTTTTATGGAAGCAGAGGCGAACAGAAATAGCGCCAACTGTCATAATTACTCTAAGACATGCATTTATGTTGAGACTGTGTCACAGTCATTAGCCAAAATCCTGCGTTAAGCAGAGTTCAATGGACTAATGAATGATTCAGTGCGCAGAACAGCTCGCACACTAAAATTCATGAATTACTGTGCAAATGACTGGAGGAAAATGACACCGTGTTAGTGAATATCTGCATGATTGTGCAGCGCTTTCATTGCGTCTGCTAGCGCTTTCCATCCGAGCAATTTACTTCAACATCTACATATATAAATCGCACTGACGCAAGTCATGTTTTATGCATGGCGTATACTTAATTCTGAGCACTTCAGTATGATAAAAAGTTAAATTAGGAAGTGATAGCCATAGAGGTCACTGATGAACGATTGCGGAGAGTGATGAAAGTGCTGTCACTCGAGTCTCACCTGGTCCCATGGACAGATGATCCCACCGAAGAACATGAAGAGGTAACCCATGGCAACCAGACAGCCCCAGACGAGCAGGGAGAAGAGGCGGAGAAGCTTTTTGAAGACCGACTCAATGCAGACGAGGATGAAGATGGCGAGAAAAATGGCCAGAGTTGTGGGCACAGTCATGATGAAGGCCATGTGCTCCTCCATGGTCTGTGGAAACACAATGACAGTTCACGGGTCATTCATTGATGCATTCGCTAGCTGATGAAGAAGATAACTGTCTATTGAGATGTGCTGGAAAAGAACAGACAAGGCACATTTAGAGCTGGATTTAATACAAAGAAGAACTGAAATATATATTCTTCTATGATCTTATGACAAAAACTCTGACCCTAACCTTATACTTTGAACCAGAGTTCAGTCCATTATGTCCAAACTTTTCCATTAGCATAATGTGCTCTGTCAAAGTGTATTTTGTGGGACAGTAGTGTTTTTACGGTTGAATTATTAATATGGACAATTAACATTTGAAAAACATTTTATATCGTTATATGGGGTTGGCGTTCATAAAATGTAATCAAATCAATTAATGTATATTAAAGTCAACATGAAACAACATTTGCAACCAATTCACTTCCATTATGTGGCATATTTGAGTGAAACAGGATATGCAATGAAAAATGTGAACATGATAAACTGATTCATTGTAAAGAAAAGCTTTGTGGTCATTTAAATATGTTGTTTCGAAAGACAGTCTCGATTTATCTGCTCACCAAGGATGTAGATTATTGCTTAAAAAAAAAAATGCAGTACTATAAACCAACGCCTTCAGTAAACCATTGTGAAATATATTTAGAATGTAATAACCGTTCTGAATTTGACTATATGTGCATATATTAATATAATTTATTCCGCTGATGGCAAAGATAATTTCCTAGCATCACCTCACACTCCAGTTTTAGCAGTCCCCCGATCTCAGAAATCATTCTAATATGCTGATTTGCTGCTCAAGAAACATTTATTATTGTAGGTCAATTGGACTGATTTAATGCATCCTTGTTAAACAAAAGCAGTAATTTCTTTCAAAACATCTTGACCATTTTATAGTGCTTCTGTGTTGTTTTGGAGACTTGAACGTCTACAATAGTCTGTAGTAAATGTAACTGGAAAGGAGTGATCAGTACATTCTTTCAAATTTCTTCTTTTGTATCTCACGTTACGAAGTAGGTAATACTGATTTGGAATAAAAGATTGAGTAAATGATTTATTTCTGGTAGGACTATCCCTTTAAAAAAGGTAAATATGGTCAATTTAATTCCATGTTGATTTGAAAGAGGCAACCTGTGAGCTTTCATAAAGTCTATTTCTACCTGTAGCTCTCATCACCATTCAGTAATTCTCTGTTTGACTGCAAGAGTGTGAGGGACTCAGTCTAGACTTACAGTCACACACTCACAGACTGTTCATCTACTACAGACGGAGACAGAAATAGACAGAGCCGCGGCAGGAGGGTACAGTCAGAGAAGAGAATTTTAATAACTACAATATAGCTACATTATCTATGCAGATTTATTGGAGATGACTCATGACATATGCCATGGAGGGTTGATTACGGTTTTAATTGAACAAAGACGACTTATCGGGCCATCCTTAAAGCTATTCAGCTAAAAAAAAAAAATTCACAGATTACAACCACATAATGCAATTCAGGTACTAATTATTTATTGAGGTGTGTGTGTGTGTGTGTGTGTGTGTGTGGCTTGTACGGGTGCTGTAGATGTGGCTAATGTGGTGTTGCACCATCGGTTCGGATGACTGTGTGTGTGTTTTGTGAATGATGAGAGAGCACTGAGCTGGTAAACTCACAGTAATATAATGCCAGTACCACAGTATGACTCACCAGCCATAAGAGGAGACACCCCAGGGAGTACTACAAATTCAAGGGAACTCTGGCATGCAGATCGATTCTCAATGAACTCTTGGGGAACACATCCTTTCAGTTTCCATTAGCCATAGACAGACAAAGAAGGGCCCACACCTGCTTCACTTTTTTATGCACCGAAATAACTCAACATAGATTATAACTTGAAAATGAAAGAAAAAGTGATGCTTCATTGTGAAAAAGTTGCTGTCACAAAGCTAGGGAGTTCAGCGTGGTTGCTAGGGGATTGAAAGATGGTTGCTAAGACATTCTGGGTGATTGCTACAGGCTCACGTGCTGCAGGGAACATGTATTTTTGTAGGCCAAAACACAGAAGCGAGCTCACATTTTAGGTTTTTCGGATCCATTGTCATGAAGCCAATTGGTTTTTTGAATGGTATTTTGGTTAAATGTCTTAAATAATGTCTGTATTTTTACCTGTCTTGAAAAAGGCAGTTGCTAACAAGTGTCTAAATGTGACTACAGAGATTGTCATTAAACATCATCACACTGAATAGGTAAACTCATACTCGCTAGTCGCTTTCACAGCCTCACTGTTTATAATCACACTCTTGCAAACTATTCTAACTCAAACTTCCAGGGAAAATGTTATTAAAAAAGACTGAAAAAAATTGAAGGGAAGCGTTGGCATAGTTTGTTTAGCTTACATTTCTACTTACTAGTGTTCAAAATTCATATGTTGTGTTGTGAACAAAACATGTAAGAATCATAAACTTTTGTTGGGCACAAAGCTTATTCTTATGCAATTAAAAAATAAATAAATAAATAAAATTAAATAAAATAAATAAAGGAAATCTATTGGGTTTTGTGGAGGGACCCAAGGTGATGCCAACAAAGTAATTTTTTTTATTATGAGAAACACATAAAACCATATGAAAACTCATACCACACATTATCTTTATTTTTGTATTTACGTTTGAGTAAGTTTTTTGTTTGCCTGTCACCAGACCCATATTTTTTTTATCTAAAACATTTTAAAAGCCATCAAATTAAATTAGACATTTAAAAACTATGATAAACTTAAAATAATAATAATAATCAATAATAATGTAATTTTTTTCATGTTGGATTTAAATTTTCAAGAATTACAACAGATATGGTGTAATTTTGAACACATTGAACACATGTACCCACATTTTTGGTGAAGTACTTCTGGACGGATACTCACCAAAATTCTCTCTCATTTACTCGCTCATGGAAATTTCAGAGTTGTACGTATATGTCTTTCTTTCTTCAGATGAACGCAAATATATTTAGAAAAATAATCCATCAATAATCCATGGAGTTCACATAATGGCCAGTACAAGCAGACCACAAAAGCTGATGCTTCAAAAACAACACAAAGCGAACGCAATAGTAACCGATAGGTGTGTGTGAGAAAAATACTCATATTTTGAACCTTTTGAATGTACCATTGTTTCAAGCCAACTCTCATATGTGCATTTAAATGATTAGTATTTTTATCAGTAGTTCATCTACTGGGGTTTTATGAGTTATCATTGTGTTCCCTTTGTGTTGCTTTTGAAGTGTCAGCTTTGGAGGTCCCATACACTTGCATTATATGGATTCACAGAGGTAGATTATTTGTCTAAAGGTCTTCATTCGTGTTCATCTGAAGAAAGACATTCTTATCACATCTGAGATGGCATGAGGGTGAGTAAATGATGAGAGAATTTTCATTTTTGTGTGGAGATCCCTTTGACAAGAAGACAACATGCAGGAGATTTGAGATGTGATGTGTAAAGAACAAGAACAATCAAGGTAAATATCACTTGCGAACAGAATTGTGTATAATTTCCAATCAAGCTGTAATTTTGTCAAATTATGACAAAATGTGAAAGTATTCATCATCAAAACAAAAGAGTGTCATTTTATTCCAAAAATGTTTAAAATGTCATTTCCACCACCGTCATTTCTATCACAGAAAATAAAAAATATCATTTGAGATGTGGTTGAATGATTTTCAAAAACAAAACAAATCAACAATATAGACAGGATAATGATAATAATCGGTGTATCATTCGCTCAGTCGTTTTTTTATTTAATATTTAAAGTAGATAAATTTGAAAACGGCTCCTTTTTTAGAAAACAAGAATTCAGATACATTTTTTTGTTTTCGTTCATGGGTGGAAACATAAATAAACAGCTTGAATATTCGATTTCTACATGTGGGCGGGAATTAAATGCTCCTTTCTGCTGATTGGACAGCCGAAGATCAAACCGTGCCGTCATCAGCTCTTCTGCAGTATCATGCAGCAGAATAATAGTCCTCCACTGCTGCGGTTGTATGGATTAAATAACCCATTTTTCTTTCTAATAAAAAACATATTTTATTTTTCTCATCACAACCGACTAATGCCCCACCTACGCTCCACCGACCAAACACTCATAACGGGGCAGAGCGTCTAGCCAGGGCGTAGCTCTTCTGTGTAGACTGCGGTCTTAAGTGATAGGGAGGCCGCGCAACTAATTTGCTTAGCCGAAAGTCGTATTCCAGGCCCTTTACGTGTTTTTTCTCAGGAGTACATAGGCACTCCTGTGATTATATTCCACAGTGATTATAGAGCATTTTAACGTCAAATAATCTAAATGCTGGTTCATGTTTGTGGCATGTGCGGGAAAGATGCCACAAGGAAGAAGAATCTTTATTTTCAAAGGAACCGTAACGGTACACAATATAAAAATATAAATTTTTACCATACGCGGACTTACATGACAGGTATTAAGTTTATTCCCCCGCTGGGGGAAAGAAAATCAAAGCTGGAACATCAATCAGTAGCTTCAATATTAAGGTAAACTGACTATTGTAACTAAGTGCTGCTTATTTCCTGTGCACTTCTGCGTTTGACTGTAGTCTGTCTGCTTATTGACTTTATTTAACCCATCACAATTTATTGGAACTGTGAGAACTAGAGTGACTACTCACCTTAATATTGTTCCAAAGGCTTATTACTTAATAACACAAAAATGTTCTGCTCGCACTTGCCAATTTAATGGCAGAGAATGGTGACAATAGGTTGTTTTTTTAAGCGGATACATATCTGTCGTAAAATAATCATATGCATCTCGTGCCATATATTCCAAGCATTCTGAAGGTATACAGAGGGTTTGGTGAGAAACAAACCGAAAATGGCAAGTTATTATATTTTATGAAAATCTTGCGTTGTAGTGCGAGTGCGCAGCAGCTCACGCCGAGCACAAGTGCATATCCTTTTGAGATATCTATTCTATTATAATCAATTTTAATAAAACACATGATTACATTATATAACTCTAACAGTAGGCGTTTTAATATCTGTTGTTCTCCGGTTGTCAGTTAGAATGACAGTTCTTGAGTGAACATAGGCCTATATATACCCAAGCCAATTTATAATTCTTTCCTTTTTGTCTTAGTGTTTAAAATATTTATTTTGAAACAAATTAATTAATTAATTACTTAAACAGATTTACTGTGTGAGCAGGGTAGGCTATGACAGCTGACATATCATACCCTGCCATGCCCAGCTAATGCAAAGAATATAATTTATATCTACACAGAAAAAAGCCCTGTCTAGACAATGCCCTGGTACGAGTTGTGTCGAGCTATACATTAGTCTGTTTGATGAGAAAAATATTAAATGTAGTTGCAATAAAATGAGTTATTAATCCATACAACTGCAGCAGCAGAGGACTATTATTCTGCTGCATGATACTACAGAAGAAGAACTGATGACTGCACGGTTTGATATTCGGCTGACCAATCAGTAGAAAGGGGTGTTTAATTCCCGCCCATGTGTAGAAATTGAATATTTAAGCTGTTTATTCATTTTTCCACCCAAATAACGAAAAACGAAAATTTAAGCTGAAAAAAACGAAAAAGGAGCCGTTTTCAAATTTTCCTACTTTCAATATTAAATTAAAAAACGAATGATCGAATGGAATATCGATTGCTGTACACGGATTGATAATGTTAGTCTACAGAGTAATTAATTCTATTTTAATTATTTGTTATGTTCTAGAAGAATCCAGGGCCTGGATTTATAAATCTATGTTCATTTCTTGTTTAGCATCTTTGTCTACTTGACAACACCTATACACTCTCAGAAAAAAAAGGTACAAAAGCTGTCACTGGGATGGTACCTTTTCAAAAGGTACACTTTTTTATCTTATATACAGCTAAAGGGCATATTACCGTGGTATCGCAGAAGTACCTGAAGGTACTTCTGTCGTATCATTCAGTGTCCGTACATTAGCATCCCGTGGCATAGTGCGTTAAGAAGAAGGCACGATCACGGTTATATTAGGATTTGTTTAATTTACATGCAATGATAATGCTTGCCTTAGCAAACACTACTAAACAATGTGCATCCATCTGACATTCCCCTCCCTCTTTCCAGGGCAATTATAATTAAATGTCTACATCAAAGTGCAGATTCACTGCCTACATGATTAGCCATGAAATCCCTATTTTAGGCCCATTCCCATCAGCCCTTCTCCTTCCTGTTCTCCTACTCTCCTCACTCTTTCATCCCTCACGGCATGAATCAGACTTGGCTCCTATCAGTCTCTTTTCTTCACGCTATCAAGGGCCAGAGCTCATATAGCCAGCTGATTGTGCATGTAAGCCCATTTAAATCCATTTAACTCCATTTTGCAGGGGCCACGAAGGTGCTTTGTTACAGCACTATCCCTTCCACGGGCACTTCCTGTTCATTTGTCTGAGCATTTCAGTTTAATCTGAGTTTGTGTGTGTTTACTGTGGTTTTGCGGCCCTGCAGACTTGCTGATGGGGCAAAAATGTAAAACATACCACTCACCGTCAGCAGAAAGCAAACTTACACCGTTCCCACATACTCATGTATTTTTAACTGTCAAAACAGAGCCACACTTTCATTGTCTCACAATTGCAGTAGAAAAAATAAAGATTCTTGTATTGCATTTTGTGATGTGCGTATATAATTCCACTAGTGCACCTGTCATTTTTGGAACGGTATGGAGTCATGCATTTTTCATACTCTTATTATTCTTCCAAAGTACTGACTCTCATCTCACACAAGCATCTATTACAGCTTGCTCATCAGTTCTGTATCCATATTTACACTCAGCTTTATTAATAAAGAAACGATTACAGTTGTGGCAAGCAACTTTAAAGATTTGGATAAAAACATGACAAACGTTATGAATTGTTTCCACAAATTTTTTAAATTTGTTTAAAATTGAAACTCCACCATTAGGCAGCCGATTGTAGATGCAGATTATTGGAGACATTTAAGCATAACATCACTTGATAATCAAATGATACTCTGAGTGAATGGTGCCGTCAGAATGAGAGTCACAAACCAGCTGAAGTAAAAAACATCACAATAATCCACAAGTAATCCACACCACTCCAGTCCATCAGTTAACGTCTTGTGAAATGAAAAGATGTTTTCGTAAGAAACAAATCCAAGTTTTAAGTTTGTTTGGCCAAACTGCGTCAAAGTAATTCCGAATATGCTCTTCTCCAGTGAAAAGTCAGTGTCATGTTGTCCACTCACATCAAAATCCTCCAAAATATTTGTTTAGAACTGTTTTGGAAGTAATATTTGTTGACTAACGGGATGCTTGATCTGGCAGAATTTATATCGATGATTCAGACAGGAAGGGACATTTTTCAAGGAGAGAGAAAGCATATATTATTGTAGCTGGAAAGCCATGATGTAAATGTTTAAATTGCGGATTTGTTTACAAACACACAGCTTTTAACTTCACAAGATGTTAATTGATAGACTGGAGTGGTGTGGATTACTTGTGAATTATTGAGATGCTTTTATCAGCTGTTTGGACTCTCATTCTGACGGCACCCATTCACTGCAAAGGATGAGCAAGTGAGGTAATGTTACATTTTTCCAAATCTGTTCTGATGAAGAAACATATTCATCTACATCTTGGATGACCTGAGGCTGAGTAACAAATTTGTCATTTGTAGCAAATTTAAATTTTTAGATGAACCTTCATGAAAGCTGCTTTACTATCTTCTGTTAAAGAAATCAATCACATGACATTCCCTTTTTTGTGTGAATTTATAATTTTATTCAAAAATGCAATTCATACATATGACTCTTGTTGGTGAGCATGGTTTTAATTTAAGATTATAGATTAATTTGCAATTGTAACATTTTAAATTAATTAAAAAATACTTGACAAGAAATTCTTAAGTAGTTTGGCAAAATTATTATTTATTAGAAAAAAATATTTTAACAAAACTGTTTCATTGGTAATATGGGGAAAAACTTTTGTCCACCAAATCGAAGTCATGTGGTTTGACCAACAATGTTATGTGGTTCAATAAACAACAATAAAATGATACCATAGACAGGACTCTTACAGGCCCTCATTATTGTTCGTCAAGTTTCTTAAAGCCTAACAACATAAATAATTTGACCTTTTTATGACAAGGCTATGTTAGGTTAGATTATAAAATGTCATGTGGTACAAGCCCCAGAAGTTTATTCAAAATATATTAAAAAATATGATTTTGAAAAGGATTTAGATGTATACTCTTGCATGTATTAAAGGTGTAAGAGCTTGATGCATTCAATTCAAACATTCCTTCAAAATGGTATAAAAGCTAACATGAAATCAACACTTTCTGGTTGTCGAGCACCAAGGAACCAGCACATCATTTAAAATGAACATAGGACCTATTAGCAAAGCTAAAATGGCAATGAAAAACATAATTTGTTGCAGATGCCACTTGGTATGATATTTTGTTCCTAACGCAATGACATTCATACATTTTTAAGTGTGGCTTAAATGTCCTAATACTTTTTTGGTGATGTCAGAAATCACTGTTTCATGTCTTAATCGGGCTCTTCAGCGTTCCTGCACAGGGTGGCTGTGATATACAGCAGCCTTTTCAAATTTATTTGCTTTTACTACAAACCATAGTGCAAGTACAACGACATGCTCATCTTACACTGCATTTCTAATTAACTCAGCCAAGCAGAGGCCAACACATTTTTACAGATGCTGTGGAGTGTGCCAATGACTGAATTCAATCAACGGCACTATAACTCAGCGCAAACGAGACAGGAATCTTATATGACCCTAGGACTCATTACGTGAGTGAAGTAAGATCAGCTCAGTGTGATGCTGTCATCTCCATAACTCATCTCATTGATCAACCTGCATGTTCGCTTCATCCCAGTCCACGTTATCATATTTCTGCAGTGTAGGCATCAGGTTTTTAACATTACCCCACCCTGATCTCACCCAAATCCTCCTTGAAAACTCCCAATGACACGCTACACAAATGATCCTGAGCTGTAACTGAATGGGAGGTTTTTTTTCTGTATGTACCGACTTCATGTGCTTGTTTGTGTTTGCTGATATAATTGAAGCATCAAGACGATGTGGGTCTGTGGATCTTGTCCAAATAGTCTGTTCCAAGATTTGGCTCTCAATGTAATTTGAAGAGGTTAGAATCGGAAGGAGTGCAGCCATTAGAAATTAAATCTCGCTGGTAAGAGGCTTATCATCAGCATTAGAGAAAAATGTGTCCATTTTTGCCTCACCATTATTGATTAAGATGGTATCAAGTGTATTACATAACACATAAATGATTGCCTGATGGGCTATTATTCATTTTAGTTAAGAAGTTGCCCATTAGAAGATGCTTTTTAAGTGAACAACTGAATCAAACTATATAGTTCCTACGTCAAAAGCACAATTCTAGTAGTGTGTCCTCAAACCATGTGGCTTGTTGAGGAGAGTGGCTTGTTTTCTTAATTATCAGACCCACGATTTTCACCTGGTGGATCATAAAACTGGCAAAATAAATAAATAAATAACTGGGAACACCTTAGGTATAGCTACACTACTCTTGCACAGTCAAGCACCACTCACATTTTCTTCAAAAATTAATAAATGTATTTTTACTTTGATTCTGTACAGTAAAAGTAAAGTAAACTTTTCAAGTATCTGTCATTTATTTTGGGATACTTTTACTTCACTACATTCTGAAGTATGATATTGTACTTTTTACTCGACTACATTTAATAAAAACATAATTGTTATTTCAAAATGAAGAAATCAACACCCGCTCTGAGACGTGATAGTGATCGCAGACAAGCTGATTATATTCAATTAACCTGTTGAATTGGTTCGCAAAGCAGGAACCAATTCAAATTCGCAAATCGAATGCTACAAAGGCAAATTGGACTTATCCAGTTTTTGAACTAAATCTGCTGAAAAAGTGTATGTTGAAACATGGAAATGTCTACATTTGCATGTCACCACATGTACTTGTAGTCTACTTTAGATAAAAACTACAAATAACGTTAAAAATCATTGATCAATACATTTTACATAAAAAATCAATACTTTTTCACACCAGTATACATGTTTTTCTGTTTTGGTAAAGGAAAAACTCCTTTAATTAACCAGTGCACCTGAGTAATGTGGCTTTCCAATCGAGTGAACTTTTGTTCTTGTTTTCAGCCGTGTTATCGCACGCCTCCACCAGCCCTCCATCAATCTTTAATCTCTCAGGACAGTGCAGCAGCAACACAATCTTTAGACAGATTTGCTGTGAAAAAACAAGATAAGCCTTCAAAGAGGAGAAGGCAGAACTTCCTGCCCTGAACTGAAACAAAAAGGCACGACGGACAGAGAAATGCCGATAAAGCAAAGTTTGTGTTTCATGACATTTTTCGGCCCCACAAGCCAGCCTGTGTAAAACAGACTGCTGTTTCCAAGATAAGAGCCTCAGCGCTTCAAAACAACATACTCGCGGTCAAACCCCGGACTTCCACCACCCACCACACAACACACACACACACACACACGCACACACACACACACACACACACACACACACAAAATGAAGTATGCTGAATGAAGGAAATGAAGGAAGCGGGTCCCTGCGCATTGGGCAGTATATGTTACCATCTGAAAGAATGGGGTCTAGGGATGATCACGAGCGGCTGCCTAAATGATAAGCGAGGTCGATGAACTGAGATTTGTTCTGTTTTTGTGGCAATGCTTTAATTAGCATGCTGACAGTGTGCTGGGCTTTAGCTGATGGGGGATTCAGTCTACGCTTTTGATCTCAGCCCTCCAAAAACTCTGCAATGGACTGAGCTATCAATTCCCTTAAAAACTGGTGATTATGTGATCATGATACAGTAGGTGATCTTTCTTTGGGATGCGCTTTATTTCTCTAATCTGAACTCTCCCCATTCCAGTGAATTCACAAAATAAAATGCAACCATTTCTGATGAGCATCAGCCGACACAATATACCAACATACATAATTTTGTTAATAAAGAAACAGCCTTTTTCAAATAAAAATCTTTTGTAACATCATAAAAGAGTTCGCTGTCAATGTTGATCGATTTAATGCATCCATGCTGAATACAAGCATTAATTTCTTCCAAAAAATAAATAAAAAAAATCTGACCTTATACTTTTGAACCCATTACACATAAACACAGACAACTGAGCATCTGGTGAGAGAGAAAGAGAGTCAGAGAGAGAACGAGTGAAACAGCAGGTGAAAATGAGGGTTGCAGAAGTGGCGCTCTCAGAAACAGCTCTCTCACCAAAGAGATTCACACAATCTGCCACAGAGAGAAAAAGAGACACACACACACGCAGACAGAGAGAAAGAGAGAGTGCTGCACTCCACACACAAGGGTAAAAACACTCTCTCATAGACCAAAACCCCATTTCTGCAGCGCTACCACAACCACAACTGTGGGACGAGAGAGGAAAATGAATGGCCTCCCATAATAGGAACAAAACAAAAACAACTTAAAGGGATAGTTCACCCAAAAATGTACATTCAGTCATTGTTTACTCGCCCTCATGTTGTTCCAAACCTGTATGACTGTCTTCCTGTTTACAATGACTTTCTTTTGGATGTGAACGGAAGCCTTCAAGCTTCAAAACTGACATAAAAGTGTCATACAAGTGTTTTTTATGACATATGCCAAGTCTGCTGAAGTCATATGACAGCTTTGTTTGAGGAACAAGTCTGGAGCGATATGTCAGTAAATATGTTAAAAGATTTGAACTATACTTAGTATGAAATAAATGTATTTTAAATATATTACTTTTTTTTACTAGGGACCGTCTATTAAGTATTGACTGATTGTCTATATTACTCACTAAAAGCTATTGTATTTTAATGTAATTAAAAGAAAAAGAGCGACCAGAACATTCTTCACAATTCTTCACAAACTTCATAACAACATGTGTGAGTAAATATTGACCGAATGTCAATTTTAGGGTGAAATATAAAGAGTGGTTCTCAACTGGTATGTCTTTTCTGATGGGGTCTCAGACAGAAGTGAAAATGCAACGTTAAATGCAAGTAACCACATAATTGTGCATAGTTTATGTAGACAAACAAACAGACTTATCAACTTTTAAGAGGGAGGAGAAAGCGCTACCCAATTTCTTTTACTATTGCCATCAAAGGCCGTGTGAACAATCAAACTCTACGGTATTTCGGCACAAATTCATCGGTAACTTTGCAGAAGCCAGTCAAATTCAACAGATGCCAATATGAACTGGTTATATGACTATATGCCCTCACCCTGAAAACCATGGACAAAACTAAACAAAGTAAAAGAAAAGCATTTTGACAGAGTGAAAATTCAGTTTTGGGTTCAATAGTTGGGTCACAACTTGATGTCCAATGCAAAGTCCTGAAGCAAAACCAGTTGAGAACCACCTGAGAAACACTGTGGTCCAATGCGAGACAGAAAAGTACAGAAGAGTAGGTGGATAAAGAACAGAGTCTCACCAGTCCGGAGGCAAAAAACACGACGAGCAGAGCCAGGCATGCTCCCATGACGATGAGCAACAGGAACACGATGAGCGGATGCTGCTGGCTCATACGGTAGTAGGACTCGTACACCCAGTCTGGAGACTTCAGCCCCCCGGACGACGCCACCATGTCCTCCGGACCCTCCAGCAGGTACGCCGTCTGTTGGGACATGGGGTCCGGCTGGACCCCAGAGCCTTCGTCTTCGTCCTCTTCGTCCTGCTGCTGCCGTTCCGGCTCGTCCTCCTCCGTGAGAGTGCTCAGCTGGGGCGGGTGGGACAGATGCGTCCCGCGCCAGGGCAGGAGAGAGAGCGCAGCCGCACGCAGCATTCTCCAGCCAACATGATGAACTGAGCAGCGGAGAGCGACTGAGACACACACGAGAGAGCGTGTGAGAGGAGGAGGAGAGAGAGATATCTTAGATATGAGATAGATAGTAGGAGAGAGAGATAAGCACAATTTGTTTGACAGCAAGGCAGAGCGCGAGCTCTTATAGTGACTTCGTAGAGTCTGTGTCGGAGAGAGGAAGAGAAAGTCTTCAAAAGAGATGTCGCCCAGTAAGAGAGGAGCCGAAAAAAAAAGAGACTCAGAGAAATGAGTGGGTGGACTGAGGAATCAGCAGGCGCAGTATTATAGTCTGCTATTGTGTCAGGTGTGTGGTCAGTTCCAATGATACGAGTAATCAATCATAGATGACTGATTAGTACACCCAAAGAGAAATTTATGTTGCTCAGAGGTTGCTCTTTCATAGCTCAGGAGACTTTCGCATGGTTATGCTTCACTGAAGTATCAACTCTGATTCTTCAGATATTCCTTGGATGGGAAAAAAAATAAAATAAATAAGTGATATATAATACACACACACAAGAAAAAAATAATAATAAAGAAAGATAAATAATATAAATATAAACAAATCTACATCTAAACATTAATAAACGTAATCATAATATAATAAGAAAAAAACTATTTTTAAAAATGATTAGTTGATATAATTATATATATTATATATATATATATATAGTCTATATATATATAATATATATATAAATATTATTGCTGTCAAACACGATTATCCAGCGATTAATGCCATCAAATAAGTTTTGTTTATCCATAATATATTTATGATAGCTGTGATTTATTTATGATGTATATAGAAATACCACACTCAGTATATATTTGAAAATATTTACTGTATGATACATTTATATATTTACATTATATTTTCTATCATATATAAATCTATTTAATATAATAAACAATATATTTTGTCTTAAATATATACCTGAAAATATACTACATTTTTTTTATTTTGATGGCGATAATTGCGATTGATCGTTTGACGAATGAATATATTATATATGATAAATAATTTAAATATAAACCATCTAAAATTCGCTTAGGGTGAGTAATCAATAACTATAATAATAATAAATATAATATCTATAAGTAAAAGCTACAAATCTCTTGTGTAGTATATAGTAAATACGTAAATTAATAAAGAATATCTATATACTATCTCTATATGTATATAAAATAAGATGAGATTTATTAGGTGAAAAAATTTTAATACATAAAATAAATCATACATCATAATATAAATCACATTTAAAAAAAAAAATAAATTAACCAAAATAATAGGCCAGTATAGATTTAATATCATTTGGTCTTGAAGAATTGGATATTAATATCGAGTGACTTCTGATTTCAGACTTTTGAGAACCTTGGCACAGTTCAAGACATTGAAAAATCTAGTATGAAACTCTAGAGACAATATGAATTTGCTTTCGGACAGTTCGCTTTTCTGGCATCAGAGTAAAAAAAAAAAAAAAGTAATAATAAAATAAAAAAAGCTCATTTTGATTTTCCTCCATATTATCTCATTGCAATCTAGGAGAAACAATGGGGATATTAAATAGATCTCCTTAATTTCCCTTTCCTATGGGGAGAGACTTACAATAAAAACAACATGAATGAATGAAAAACCAAAGACAACAGACTGGGTGAAAAGAAAGAAGAGGAAACAGGAAACATAATAAAACGTTTCCTTATCGCTACTGTCACCAAGAAAGACAGGATCCAAGATCCTTGTTGGTCCTGGAATAACATTCCAGTCAAGGTTTAGCTTTAGAGTTAAGCTGTCTTTGCTCACCTAGCAAACCAACCTATACTTTGCCTCTGATTTTCGAGGCAGCTAATGCTTAGGAATAACGGATAGGGTTAGGACTTGACAGACGATCCAAGAACTCGTCATACTTGTTAAAATCACTGTCACCAGCTGTTGCTCTTTTACCTGCGAGTCTCTCAGACGACTCTCTTTATGTACTAAGTAATCCTGCTGTATTCCAGAAGGTCTTGTGAAGCTGCGAGGGGTGACTGGGATTACACTCTCCAGAGGTAATTAGACAATAAATGGTCTGCTTCAGTTGAGTCAGCAGCCGTGCCGGTCAAGAGCTCTGTGAAGAGAGAACCTCCCAGTTCTTCTCAACGTCTTTAAGTCGAGGCTGCACTTGCGAAAGAAAGACAGATTGTTCAAATAACATGACTGAAACATCTTTCACCTCATTAATAACAAAGGAGTCATTACAGCTGACCACCAGCACTGTTATGAGAGACACTTGAGGTGAGAGTGCACTTGTGGGTGAAATCATCACTGCAATCAATGATTAAACATTTAGCTGAAGTGAATAATTCAGAACCGAATTATTGAATCAAATAACACCGGACTATAATCCACATGCCTTGAAATAAAACAAAAATAGATGGATATAAGGGTAATAGATCAAAGAGAAATCAGATCTGGTCTTGAGGCCCTGAAGCACTGACTTGTGGAAAGAAATGTCACCAATCCAGGAAAAATTGGATGTCAGAAACCACTAAACCTACAGGAATAAAACAAATGCAAATTTGACTCTACGCATGACAGGTAATCATATCTATAATAGACTATTTTAATTCATGTCATCCGTATTAGAGTGATGTGGCATGGATCACTGAAGATAACCAGAAAATTGATGCAACATTTGAGCCTTGTTCCTTTCCTCAGAGCGATTTTCCGTGTAAAAAGTGTACCGAAATTTACTTTGGATACACACTACCATTCAAAAGCTGACTGGGGTCGGTAAGATTTTTAAAGAAGTCTATTATGCTCAGCAAGGCTCCATTTATTTGAATAAAAATATAGTAAGCGAACGACTATAATCGATCAGAACTATAAATCACCGTCACACTGTTTTTTTTTATATATTTTAAAATGTAATTTATTCTTGTGATGAAAAGCTGAGTTTCCAGCATCATTACTCCAGTCTTCAGTGTCACATGATCCTTCAGAAATCATTCTAATATGCTGATTTGCTGATCAAGGCACATTTCTTATTATCAATGTTAAAAACAGTTGTGCAGCTTAATATTTTTGTAGAAATCGGAAAAAAATAAAAATTGGAGAAGTTCAAAAGAACAGCATTTATTTGAAATAGACATCTTTGGTAACCAGTGTTGGGCAAGTTACTCTGAAAATGTAATCAAATTACTGATTACTCCTATTAAAAGTTATCGCATTACTGTTCTGATTACTTTATTTCAAAAGTAATTAGTAATTAGTTACATTACTAGTTACCCGCGTTTCACCTTACTTTTTTGCACCATGAAACTTAGGAATCCCAGCGATAAAGTACACCGCGCGTGCCGACGACTAAATATGTTTATTAAAGGTCATCAACTATTCACAGACACTGTTATTTAGGGCTGAAAGCAAGCGGCTGGCTGGCGTGGCGATGGTTTGGACACCGAATTTATAAATCTCTAAATTCACATCTCAGTTCAACGCAATCTCACAAAATCTCTGTTAGCACACAACAGAACTAATCCCAATATATGCATAATGAATCTTTCATAATGTCTACAATTCGTGTGTTATAATGAGAGGATTCGTGAACACACACATTCAGCACTGCATTGCTCAACTCTGCAAACACGTGTTATAGCCTAAATAGAAACTCTGCATACGCTTGCGCCTGTTAATCGTTTATAGTAGTTCATGTAGCTTTTGCGCAATAGATGCATAACAATTTATTTGTTTTAGATAGTTTATGTTACTAAGTAATGCGTTACTGCCCAACACTGTTGGACGTAAAGGTCTTTACGGTCACTCTTGAAGCATCATTACTGAATAAAAGTATTAATTTCTTCAAGATAAATAAATAAAATACATCAAAATCGTTTGAATGTCAGTGTCTTCTAAATACCATCCTTGCTCCAGTAACACATTCTTATTTGCTTGCATTATTCTCCAAAACATCTGCTTGTTGTTGTCAGCCAAATCGCCATGCAGGACAGGACCTGAAGCATTGAGGTGAAATATTGAGACAATCTAAGTTACACTTTTTAATAATAATAAAAAAAGCCTGCTTCAGCACCTTGCAACCCATATGGAGTCCAAGTCTGAGGCTTTTTGTTCAGATGAAACACATGCAAAGTACTGCACAGTTGAGAATAAGCACAAAAGACCCTCGTTAGACAGCCTCCATTAAAGCGGTCGCGGCCTAATGGCTGTGCGAGACTGTGGCACTCTGCTGAATTTTGACTCCACTGAGTCTGTCCAGTGAAATGGGCTGATGATCTCATTAGACGTGCACATCTGAAGAGCTCCACAGCCAAGCAAATGCATGTATACATAAGCTCGCTGAATTTAATGGAAAAAACCAGCCAGTGCAACCTGAAGCATGACCTTCGTTTGCTGGTGCAAACCTCATCTCACTGAAGTGCTCGAGGCATCGTCAGTATCCCTAGCCTCCGGTAATGGAGGTGGCATCTCTACATTGCTCGAAGCTCACTGTCACCATGTTGTGTGGTATTATCATCAATAGACTTTGATTGGAGAGCATACAAGTCAAATTGTTGTCCTAAGTCTAATTCCCAACTATCTGGGGTACAACACCTGCATCTCAAAGATCCTATGAAATCAATGAATTTTGTGTCTTTTAGTGTATGCTATAGCATTTCATGTTAATGTTTTTGGAAGACGTCTCTCTCACAACGGCTACATTTATTTGATCAATATTGTGAAATGTTATTACAGTTTAAAATAACTTACATTTTTTCAAACTTTGTTTTATTCAAATTTTTATTTCTTCTATTAAAATTGAAAACCTCTCTATCAATGTTGAAAATAGTTGTGGAAACTGACTCATTGTTTCAGGATTCTTTGATGAATAGAACATTTAAAAGACTAGCATAAATTTAAACATTTTTATCTTTAAAAAAAACTGAACCCAAACGTTGAGAAAATTCACTTTTAGCAAACTTACTGTTTCAACAGGATAGATCAATATTCCTGTAATACATCAATACAGGAAAGTAAACGGCACTTGCCAAAAGATTTTTATTTTTTGCCATCATTTACTTTCCTGTGGTTCCAAACACTGATGACTTTCTTTCTTCTGTGGAACAAAATGTGACCCTGGAGCATAAAACCAGTCTTAAGTCGCTGGGGTATATTTTTAGCAATAGCCAAAAAAACAGTGTATGGGTCAAAATTATCGATTTTTTCTTTTATGCCAAAAATCATTAGGATATTAATTAAAGATCATGTTCCATGAAGATATTTAGTACATTTCCTACCGTAAATATATCAAAACTTAATTTTTAATTAGTAATATGCATTGCTAAGAACTTCATTTGGACAACTTTAATTTTGTCAGTAATTCGATTTTTTTTGCTCCCTCAGATTCCAGATTTTCAAATAGTTGTATCTCGGCCAAATGTGTCCTGTCCTAACAAACCATACATCAATGGAACGGGGGGGGGGGGGGCGTATATTCAGCTTTCAGATGATGTATAAATCTCAATTTTGAGAAATTTATCTTCATGACTCGACTGTTATTGTGGGTCATAGGTGCACAAATAAATAAAATTATATTTTTAAGAACCATCGCACAGATTTTATTCATGCAAAGACAAACTCCTTAGAAATAAAGCAAAAATAAACAAACAACTCTTTAAAAATAATTCATATGACTACAACTACTGTACATTCCAAGTCGTCTGAAGTCATTCAATAGCTTATGCAAGGAACAGGACCAAAATTTGCCCTCCACTGAAGCATTAACTTGAGAACAAATGAATATTTGAGTTGAAATCAGATTTGTGAATGAAACAGTCTGATTCATTAAAACCAGTTGTTTAGTACGATGTGTAAACAACAGGTTCATTCAAAAGAACAATTCATGCACTCATCCGCTTCACGAGGTAAATTCACTGACTCCGGTCACAGCTGCTTTTGAGAAAACAGCTCCCTGACATGGAAGATTATCAATAAATAATAATGACATTTTAGCATAAGTAATATGGACTACACAAAAATCAAACAAACAAACAAACAAAAAACTGGAGTAGAATTTACTTTGAAACAATATTCACTCATATTCAATATTCAGTCATTACAAAGAAATGGCAAGTTTGAACAGAATTAAAGTTGAAATCGTATTTTCTTGTAAAATGTGCTCAACCCTTTATTTCATTCACAAATTCAAAAAATACTTAGTATACTTTTATGGTATTGCTTTTTTATTTAGACGAAGTTGAAATGTCATTGTAGAACTGCATAAATGTTCTACATTTTTCTAAATATACATATTCCAAAATCCATCTTTTTTGTTCCACAGCAAAAATAACAACATACGTGGTTGTTAGGACATGCGGGTGAGTAAATTATGCCAGAATGTTCCTTTTTGAGTGAACTGCTACTTGAAAGCAGCAGCAGGGGGCTTAAATCATTAAGGGAGGCACAGCACTATCTCTGGCGAGGTTTGAAAGTCTAACTTCTAATGTTCTGTAATATTTCAGTCCCTGCTCGAGTCTTCAATTTCAGTAATAATCTGTCTGAAGAGTCTCTTATCTGCAAGGACAGACTGCAGGCATCTCAAGATGCTCAAATCAGAATCTGTCTGTAATCTCACATACCAAATCATTACTAGTCACCGCACGAAGCGTCCTCTCGATATGGACAGAAAGCACTCATGAAAGCGAAAAGGTCAATGAAGCCAGACAATCTTTCAGGATCCATACAAATGTCAACCACAGGTCAAGATGCCAATTCCAGAGCCAGCTAAAAAGTTCAAGCCATTGTTAAACTGACCGGTGTTGGAGCCGAGAGCGCTTGGAAACATTCGGACCATGTGATTGGCGGCTTTCAGGCATTTTGAAGATGTAAAAGAGGTAGGTGTCTCCAAGAGCCAAAAATAGACCTTAAACAGGCTAACAAGCGGCTGGGATTTTAAAAGTGGAGCATTTTGTCGGCGTATCATTTTGTTTGTCATACACACCTTTTGGTAATTTGGAACTTTTCCCCGAGTGTTTCATTTCTTTTCTTCCTGTAACTGTGAAGTGATGCATAACACCTGCTGGGTGCGGATGACAGAATGAGAGCAGGGGAAAAAAGTATGTGTACATACACAGTATGTGTGTGATAATATATTAGCCTTCTTGTATATGTGCATATTCTGTTGCATGCACATTTTAGATGTTCAATATCAGCTTAACACAGTGAAGCCCTCTCACGTCGGTAACATCACAGGTTGTTTCTCACGGGTTAATGCCCCTTAAAGCTCAACATGCACTGATACACTAACTAATTTAAAATCTGACCAACCCTAAACTTTTGTACCTTCCTTTAAAATAGGCCCATATGCACGGACGAGCACATCTGCTTGAGAATTTAGCTAAGAGAAGCAAATTGCATTCCCTGGGTCACTCACGAACCCCCAATGCCATTAAGTTTGCTCCAGTTGATGTTTCCTGTTGATTTCACATCATGTTTTGATGTAACATGTTTCTTGTAATTGGGTAATTTGATGTAATTTACTATGGGTTATGCATTTGTGTTTATGTTTCGTAACTCTAAAAGAATGTGGAAGGAAAACAATGTCGTTTTTAGTTTCACGCATAAGATAACAGGATTTCAGACTGTGACTTAAATGGCCGCATATGAGACTACTGTAAAAAATTTGCAACAGTCATTTTAAATCTGGCTGCTATTGGCAAGAGCCGCAAAGCTTATGCAGTTTAATCAAACATCAACACCCAAGGTGGACTACAGGCCCCGGAATGCTCACAGCGAAGTTCATTTAGGGGTAAAAAGAAGTCTTTGCAACGGTATACTGTAAGCAAGCATCCTGGTGCCATCCGCGCTGCTGATGTAAATATGTGCTGCCAATGTCTTCTTAATAACAAAATAAACACACAACTAAAATGACAGCAGTGAATAACCAGCATTTAAGACTTCTGATCATCTGATCATAGCCATGTGGATATTTGGCACTCTGATTAAGTAAAGACTTTTCCGGAAAGTTCACTTTGAAAAGTTGTTTCAAACTCCCGAAATGAACTCCAAACGAACGTTTTGGCCTGACGTTGTTTGAAATGACGGCACACTACACTTAATTTCATTTGAAGTATAATGGGGACTTAAAGCGCCAGTGTTTCCTGCATGAAACAACATACACAGCACAAGCCGTGATGTCCGATTCACCAACAAATGACTTATATGAGCTGATCTTTCATATGACTTATATGAGCT
Organism: Sinocyclocheilus anophthalmus; assembly: GCA_018155175.1. NCBI lineage: Eukaryota > Metazoa > Chordata > Actinopteri > Cypriniformes > Cyprinidae > Sinocyclocheilus > Sinocyclocheilus anophthalmus. The sequence continues at coordinate 139,345 of JADLZN010003537.1, forward strand.
GAGACTCGCTCAGTCAGCAAATTGTTACTGAGGTATCGGCGGACTCCCCTACTGAACTCTGATTCATTTTGGTTATGTCTGATTTAAAGTGGGAACCGTTGCTGAGATTTATACTTTAGGCTTCTGAGACTTCAGTCTCTTTACTGACTGGTTGTGTATACTAGAAATACAGTGTTTTATTGTAATACATTAATAACAGCATTCCAATCAAGAAATCAATTGATCAATCAATCAAGAAATAAATAAATACTGGTTACTGTTTAGCATTTTTAATGCCGTTATGTCAACGCAGCACAACAATTACTTAGTAAAAAGGAGATGAATTAGGCACCAAGATGATCTAATATAATATTTAATATAAAATACTATACTAACATTTAATATTTAACGTGGGTTTTGCCTCAATGTTTATATTTCTAGATAAACTAGCCTCAAAAGAAAGTAGTAATCAGACATAATCAAATACAATATAATACATAATATAGACACATGGGTTATGTATCATGTGTGTTTATGTTTCTAAATAAACCAAACTTTGAAGGGAAGTAGGAGGAAACATAATCATCACAAAAATGAATATAATCAAATATAATATTTAACATGAGTTAGATGTCAATGTTTGTTTCTAAATAAACTAGACTCTAAAGGAAACTAGGAGGAAACGTAATATGTTATATAATATTCACATAAAATCACATTTAATATAATATTTAACTTGGGTTATGCGCCAGTGTTCATATTTCTAAAACTAGACTCTAAAGGAAAGTAGGTGGAAATGTTATATAATAGTCACATAATATAATCAAATATAATACTTAACATGGGTTATGCATCAATGTTTATGTTTCTAAATAAACTAGACTCTAAAGAAAAGTAAGAGGAAACTTATTACATAATATTCACATGCAATATAATATATTAGACAAACAAACTACAAGACCAACCCTCTTTGTAAAAATCAAGTAAGTGTGTATATAAAGCCGAAGTTAATATATTTGCCTCCATGGTAACAAGCTAGAAGTAATTCTTATCAGGGAGCAAAAGAAGCAACGTCTCCTGCGAGAACCTCTTTTGTCTTTGGCTTGCCACGTTCGAAATGTGGAAGAATTAATTGGATTCTCGAGGCAATTTTCCTGACTCTTTTCACCCCTTATGTCAGTGATGCCGAGTAACAACAGTGATGGCATATCTGGATGGATGGTGGTTTTGTTGAACATGTAATTGGGGTGTCATTAGTTAATTTGGAGTTGCTTTGTGTTTTATCCCCGCAGGCAAAAATATGTCACAATTATACGTCACGGTGACCACGTCTAGACTTGAAAAGACCATCATTCCGCACCTGCACTGATAGATAAGAGCCTTCCAATAAATCTTTCAAGATATGGCCTAGTTGCCATATAAGCCTCCTCCTCATCACCAGGTCCACTGTCAGAAGAGAAGTAATTACAAGTGACAGGAGCATATTGAGCCCAACCAGAACTCATTTCGCTCCAAAAAAAGGGAATTGCTCTCTTTTCCAAGGAAACAAGTACAGCCATAAAATATAATGCGGTTACATTTTGTGTGACAGCATTCAAAAATAGACATGATGGCAGAACGATGAGAAAGGACATTTTAATGAAGTTATATCAATTGTCTCCCAGCCGCAGGCTTCAGCGTACTCTGAAAAATAGAGCAGTAACAATCTGGCCGGCGTGAGGAAACCTTCATCTTGAGCTTCTGAAGATTTGCGTCGATAACTGACAACACCTCAGCACCTCAATTCCTTTGTGCGCACTTGCCGTTCACATCGTTTCAGATGACACATCTTTTGTCATTGAGAAGTTGTGGTTTTGTGTACTCATGAGGAGAAGAGACAATGCCAGTACTGGAAATCTCATATTTACTATGTGTTCCAGAAAACAGGCTGTTTCCAGCTCATATGGTGACAAGCCCATTGTTTCATGAAATATGATGCAAGTCTGTTTATACAAATTTCTGTGCAGAAAGGAGGCCAAATCTATCCGCATATACAGTTTTGATTTTTTTTCCAAATACGTCTCTCAAAATAGCAACGCATATTTTATGCCTCAGCAGCCTTCGTTTCGCAGGGCTTCATTACTGCTGCTCGGAGGTGTTTTGGAGAAGACTTTGGTTTGTCTCTCTTCCCTATCAGCCCGGGTCCAGTTGCTCAGTCCTGTGAGCTTTGACTCCATCATCTCTCTGGAGTTCTTCAAACATCATCTCACATCATGAGGGTGCAGCGATTTCTATCAACTTCAGTCCTTTTCTCTTAACCTCTTCGTTCCTATCTCAGTCCCTTAGGTATCTTTTTACACATTAAAAATGTTGGGGTGTTTAGTAAGTGAAAAGCCTTATTTTCTGTCAAAATACCATCAGTTTTTATAAAAAAGGTGATGTGATGGTAATATGGTATAATATGATTAGATTTTTTTTCGTCTGCCATGACACGTAGTCGTACTTAAGATGAATTGTATTTCCTTATTTGATGACAGTTGCGTCTACTTTCCAGTTTTCATTAACAACTGAACTCCAGTTACTATGGTATGTTTTGCTTAAATTATAGTTACCGTGGTGATGGTACATTTTTGTGAGGGTTGTCGATGTATGGCAAACATTCACTCTTATCCCTATAAAGCCTACTGGATCATATTTGAAACACAAAGGCCTCAGACTGATCAACATGAACACAACTTCGCTGAAAAGCCTGTTGCTCACAATCTGCTGCATGCCTTCTTTAGTCTGATTGATAGTTTATACTTATGTTCACCTTAAAGTAAATGTAAGAATAATATTTATATTGTTATAAATATTTTAAGATGAATATTTACTGGACTGAATCAAATTGAACAGATTATGCATACATTATTTTAATAATTTATTTTGAAAATCATGTTAAAATGTGAGTAGCCTATCAAATGTGATATATCAGGCTTCTGATAAAAATGTATTGTATCGCATTGCATTATATGCTTCGACATAAAACACAATAACTCTATCTATAATACAACTATTAAAATAATACAACAATAAAAAACTACAGAGCTTTAATTTTAAAACAGAAGCATCTTACTAAGACATATTATTGGGAGATATCAAGTGACAACGGATATTTATATGTATTGTCTGTAATGCTGTTATGAAGATCTCGCTGATTTACATTTTTGGCCATATAAATATCAGCATTATAAAACAGGTGTTTTTCCTAAAGTGTATGTATCCATATTCTCCTATGAGCCATAAAAACCTGATGTAGCCTACCAAATATGATACTCAACAAAAACATGCAATTTTACAACATGCAAGATGTTTTATAAAGGTTTAACAAACTCTTTCATTTCAAAAAAATGTTTCTGACTATTATCTCATATGTCAGGCTTTACAGGGTAAAGAAAATATAATAAACCTGTTTAGCAAATGTTAGAAAAAACAGGTTAAAGCACAGTAGCTTAAATGATCATGTTGATAATTAAAACACGCACGTAACAAATTATATCATTGCAAAACATCAGAAATGGAGTCAGCATTTCAAGTAATATGGCATATCCAATTTAACAGGAAAACAGGATTATAATTGTTTCCTCACTTGTAACGTTATTACTGTAATTCGACCGTAGGCCGCTCTAACATTCAGTAAAACCACCGTGTAAAACATTGCTTTTATACAAGCTCAGTAAACAAACCATAAATTATTTAGTAGTACTTCACATTTTTAGACCCAATATTTCGCCAGTTACCTGCACCGTTTTTGTTCAGCCAATGAAAACACCTCCAAACGACAGAGCAGCAGAAACCTCACGAATCTTCAGCAACACACAGAAGAGTTTCGCTCCCGAATGAATCATGTTCCTAAACGAATCGATCGGGTGAACGATTCACTGATAACCCGCACGCACCAGAGACCAGTGGACATTATGGAGTGCACTCATTCAACCCCACACCTAACAGTATTGTTAATTTATAAGATATTTATTTATTTAGTAGTTATGGCTTGTGGTAGTTTAAGCAAGATTTTAAAACAAACAAACAAACAATAGGCCAACATAAGTCACGTTTGGCATTTTAGAATAAAAGGATTTTGAATTCATGGGAATAAAAAGTTAATAATTGAGACTTCTACATTTTGTTATACAATACAGCTAGTCATACATAAAATGTGAAAATGTATGCAAGTAAAGCTTTATTTAGCCTATATAGCATCTTTTAAAAACAGTGTTTACAAAGTGCTTTATGTAACATTTCTGCATTTTAAGTAAGTAGCCTAGTCTGTTATAGCTACTGCTATATCTAAATATATATATTATATAAATATTATAAATTCATTGCTTACATTACAATCTATCTCACATTTTGGCCATTGTAATACCAGCATCCTGCACCAAAATAGCATATTTGTCGTGCACAAATGATGTGTTGTTTCCTGGAGTCCTAACATTTGAGCCTTAAACGCTTGATAGGCAGTGGTTCTTAATCAAAAAACCTATACAAACGTATGCATTAAAAAATTATAATATATATATATATATATATTATATATAATATATTTTGTCTATATAAAAGGTTTCATTTAAAAAAGAAAAAAATTCAGACTATATTTATATGTCATGCATTACAAGGTTAAAGACAACTATTTTTTTTCAAATATAACTCAGGCCACATAAATTACAGCATTGGGGGAGTCTCAACCGTACTAGAAAATAAGAATAATTTGGTATCAGTGTATGTTTATCTCTTTCGTACAAAACTGAAGAGCCTCTGCCTTATGAAGTGCGAGCCCACCATCTAGTGGTAAAACATCAGTAATAGTACCAGCCACAATCCTTTTGTTTTCCATCTCCAAACATCTGCCATTAGTGCTGATCTAGTAAAGCATGATTTAATATCTCATTAATTCAAACAACAAATAATGTAGAAAAATAAAATGCAAGCAAGTGCATGCATGGTTTTAAGACGTTTATTTAAAAAATAAAATAGAAAAAAAAAATTACATAAAAATATTGAAGGAAAACAAAAACAATTCCTCCGTCTGACCTCTTGGATGCTGGGTGGCCACACTGAGGGCTTTCAGTATAAGGATTGACAAGGAGTGCTTTTGGCCACTGCGACATAACAGACGTCAGCAAAAAAAGGGGTTACATTTAAAATCCATCATTGAGATTCAATGAGGAGTGTCACACTGTATCAAGCAAGTACATCACCACAAATGTCACAGAGTGAAACACTTCCATCTTTCCAACAAACCTTCACAGATTCACTCGGGAAAAACAGGGAGCCATTTTCATTCAGATAAATCACCGATAAAGTAGGTCCTTATGTGAACCGAAGGAGGGGGAGTGTTGCCTCAATGTCTGACCCATTTTGCAAAAGATTCTGGTTCGATCCAAAGCAGAAACTGCTATTAGAGTTACATTTGCCCTATTGCATTGATAGGCAGGTGAGTCAAGAGTTACAAGGACAATCCGTAGTCTCCGTATCAGATACGACTTTGTAAAATGCGTCACGTAAGTTTGTGGCAATCAAAGCCATTCCATACAGAGTGCAAGACATGGTTGTAGTGTTGTAACAGCAGTAAAATAGTCCGGTTGATCTGCAGGAGGAAATATTTACTCCGTAAAAACTCCAGACAAGACGTCCGGCTGTTCTTCCTCCATTAAAACAGACTGCACTTGCATACAGGAACGGTTCATGTGCACCTTGATGCCTCGCTCTCAGGCCTGGGTCTATTAACGGTCACTCCGGTTGAGTTTTTCCACAAGATTTACAAGCAAACGGTCATCGTGAGGGACCCGGGAAGAGAGATTTTCAAAACTCCACTTGCATAGTAACAATAACCTGTATGCCTGTGATGTTCCGAGCAACAGCAATACAGTTTTAGTGTGCCATATACAAACAGAACCAAAAAAAAAACTAAACAATACAATACAGTACAGGAATAGGTAATTACCAAAAAGGCATATGTTAGCGCAAGTACCTGGCAATAAATGCACGTCAAGATTCCAGAATGGAATCAAAATAAATTCCCCTTTCTCCACTAATCTGATTCGGGTGCCCGTTCAGAAGTCGAAAAGGTCCGATTAGGGTACCTTGCATAAAGCTGCACTGATCTGGAGTCTGCTCGCACGTTCATTAGAGCTTCTCTAAAATAATTCACGTCTCACACTTACCTAGAGTGATTTAAAAAGGACACACACACACACACACACCACACACCACACACACACACAAACAAATGAAAGAGCTGACGACTAAGAGCTTGAGAGTTTTCGATGGTATAAAATTTAAGAATTGGTTCTCAATCTGTTAAATCCAAGTCCTAAAGCCTTAATGCCACACAACTACAACCTTAAAGACGAACAAACGAGACGAATAAAAGCAACAGACGAGTCTCTGAAGCTCAACACAAAGTGGGAAATGGCGGCACCCGTAGGCAAGATCGACACTGGTCGCTTTAACTCGCTCTCGTCCAGGTGCAATTTATGCCGAGAAAAGGGGAAGAGGGAATATAAATTCTCAAAAACAGTTTTAAAACAGACTTGAGCCTGTCTGACAGGATCTGTAAACGACGAACAAAATTAAAAACGGTAAAAAATAAAAAACATTAAAAAAAAAAGAAACGAACAAAACCAAAAAAATTCAATGTTTCCAGAGTGAACAAAAATACAGAAATGAAGTTATTGCACAAACAACAAAAAAAGTAAAGTAAAGGTTGCATGATGTGTACAGTCAATACAGTGGGGAGCTCTGGAGGCATCTCGAGTGCAGGATTCGAAGCCAGCGTTACACAAACATACACCCCGATACAACAAACAAACACTTGAAATCCACTGAATCCAGTTCGTCCCACATGTGAAAGGCGTCACGTTTAGAACGAAATGTGTGGACAAGAAAACAAAAGAGCATGAAACACACAAACATACACAAAAAGGAACGTTTCACCTGTCAACCAGGAAGTTGTGGAGTAGACGACCAAAAAAAAAAACAGTTCCTGTTCTTGAAGCTTCCTCAGGAAGATTGCACAGGTCAAAAAACAAAAAAAACATACGAGTCGACATATACATGCACAGATTCAGTGGCAGACTGAACTACTTAGCACCACCATCACCACAACTACTGAACGAGGAGCTGGGTTGCAAACGCTGGTCTCTCTGTGCTCACACCATCAGTAGGAGGGCTCAATGAGTTCTCGTCGTTTTAAGATGGGACCGGAAAGGTGGAAGAGGAAGCGAGGAGTGGAGAGGGAGCTTCCGGAGGGGAGGCGTGAGGTCTTTATCTGCTGACGCTGGCCGGCAGACTGTCCCTCTTCCTGCGGCGCCAGGTGTGGCGGTTGTATTGGATGTGGCCTCGGTTGGAAAGGACAGGACTGTGCACCACGGCGGGATTGTGGAAGCCCTTCAGAGGGAACTTGGGACCTGTCTGCAGGAGATAAGACAAGATAGGGCAAATTAGGACGACGCTAGCAACTGAAAAAAATAAATAAATAAAAAAGAGCTCAGCATACACAGAAATTGGATTTTAAATATATAAAATTTAGAACAAATGCATATTCAAAAGTATGGGGACAGTACTTATTTTAAGAAATAATATTTTTTATTCAGCAAGGACACATTAAACGGACCAAAAGTGACAGCAAAGAGATTTGTAATGTTACAACAGATTTATATTTTAACGAATGCTGGTCTTTTGAACTTCTATTCAAAGAATCCTGGGAGAAAAACAAAACATTGTTTCCAGAACAATATTAAGCAGCACAACCGTTTCCAACACCGATAAGAAATATTTCTTGAGCAGCAAATTAGCATTTTAAAATCCATCAAAAGATGTTATTTCATTATTTCTAAATATTTTATACATGCATTACACATATATTTATGCTCTACTTATTAGTTGAGCAAAAAATGCCTCCTTGATGGAAGCAATAAGAAATGGACAAATGTGTCAGAAAAAAAACTTCTAATTATTATATATATATAGATATATATATACACAGTGGGGGAAAAAAGTAGTTTTTTTAAGGGGGGGGGGGTCAGCCACCAATTGTGCAAGTCTCCCACTTAAAAAGATGAGAGAGGCCTGTAATTATCATAGGTATACCTCAACTATGAGAGACAAATGAGAAAAAAAAATCCAGAAAAACACATTGTAGGATTTTTAAAGAATTTATTTTGCAAATTATGGTGGAAAATAATTATTTGGTCAATAACAAAATTTAATCCCAATACTTTGTTATATACCCTTTGTTGGCAAGGACAGAGGTCAAACGTTTTCTGTAAGTCTTCACAAGGTTTTTCACACACTGTGCTGGTATTGTGGCCCATTCCTCCATGCAGATCTCCTCTAGAGCATAATGTTTTGGGGCTGTCGCTGGGCAAACACGGATTTTCAACTCCCTCCAAAGATTTTCGATGGGGTTGAGATCTGGAGACTGGCTAGACCACTCCAGGACCTTGAAATGCTTCTTACGAAGGCACTCCTTCGTTGCCCGGGCGGTGTGATTGGGATCATTGTCATGCTGAAAGACCCAGCCACGTTTCATCTTCAATGCCCTTGCTGATGGAAGGAGGTTTTCACTCAAAATCTCACGATACATGGCCCCATTCATTCTTTCGTTTACACGGATCAGTCGTCCTGGTCCCTTTGCAGAAAAACAGCCCCAAAGCATGATGTTTCCACCCCCATGCTTCACAGTAGGTATGGTGTTCTTTGGGTGCAACTCAGCATTCTTTCTCCTCCAAAAACGACAAGTTGAGTTTTTACCAAAAAGTTCATTTTGGTTTCATCTGACCATATGACATTCTCCCAATCCTCTTCTGATCATCCAAATGCCTCTAGCAAACTTCAGACGGGCCTGGACAGGTACTGGCTTAAGCAGGGGGACACGTCTGGCACTGCAGGATTTGAGTCCCTGTGTGTTACTGATGGTAGCCTTTGTTACTTTGGTCCCAGCTCTCTGCAGGTCATTCACTAGGTCCCCCCGTGTGGTTCTGGGATTTTTGCTCACAGTTCTTGTGATCATTTTGACCCCACGGGGTGAGATCTTGCGTGGAGCCCCAGATCGAGGGAGATTATCAGTGGTCTTGTATGTCTTCCATTTTCTAATAATTGCTCCCACTGTTGATTTCTTCACACCAAGCTGCTTGATTCAGTCTTCCCAGCCTGGTGCAGTTCTACAATTTTGTTTCTGGTGTCCTTGACAGCTCTTTGGTCTTGGCCATGGTGGAGTTTGGAGTGTGACTGTTTGAGGTTGTGGACAGGTGTCTTTTATACTGATAACGAGTTCAAATAGATGCCATTAATACAGGTAACGAGTGGAGTGGAGGACAGAGGAGTGGAGGACAGAGGAACTTAAAGAAGTTGTTACAGGTCTGTGAGAGCCAGAAATCTTGCTTGTTTGTAGGTGACCAAATACTTATTTTCCACCATAATTTGCAAATAAATTATTTAAAAATCCTACAATGTGATTTTCTGGCTTTTTTTTTCTCATTTTGTCTCTCATCGTTGAGGTCACCTATGATGAAAAATTACAGGCCTCTCTCATCTTTTTAAGTGGGAGAACTGGCACAATTGGTGGCTGACTAAATACTATTTTTCCCCACTGTATATGTATAAATTATATATATATATAGTATATAAATAACAATCTGCAGTAGAATTTTGAAACAGTGAGTATATAAAAATAATATAAAAATAACTCTTAATTTTGGACTGCAGTAAAAGCAAAAAGTCAGTTAGCTTGAGGTTTTAAAAAGGATCACCAGTAGGCCACAAGAGACTACAAAAGGGTCCATGGAAAACTGCAATAATTAAATAAATAAAATAAAAAAAAGGCGACAGCACAAAAAACAGTCATCTTTATCTTTTTCAACTTAAGTTTCTTTTCCCTAGTATTTTTCTATTATTTATACGTGGGCAGAGCAAGTTAATTAGTTGATGACTCTGATTTGACATAGTTGGGCATTACATTTCTTTCCCTTAATTAAAAGTATAGTTCATCCTAAAATTAAAATGCTGCCATCATTTACTCACCATAATGTTGCTCCAAACCTGTATGACGGTCTATATTCTGTGGGTCACAAAAGATGATAGTTTCGGATACCATTGACTTCCACTGTACGGTCAAAAAATATAATGGAAGTCAATGGGAACTGAATGTTTGGTAACCAACATTTTTCAGAAGTCAGTCAGTCAAACAGGTTTCAAATGACATGAGGGTGAGTTAATGGTGACAAATTTAATTCTGGAGTGGACCGTCCCTTTAATTTGTCATTAAACTAGTAGTCTTGAAGGAGGAGGGACTCAGTGTCAAGATACACACAGCATGTAGAGGAGAGCACACGTGGGACACTGCCTACCTTGGGATGGTGGTAGGGAATGGGCAGAGGGCTGGGGGGAGCTGGGGGGGACGCAGGGGGGGTCATGTGGAGGTATGGGGGTAGTCCATTTGCCATACACACCTGTCTGCCAGGTAGAGCGTGGAGAGAAAGATTGCCTGGGATTGACACTCTCGCCTGGAGAAACACAAACAGAGTGGACGTTACCCAACTATCATCATCATCATAGTTAGCTACCAACCAAAATAGCCCCTCACCTGGGTGGCCGGAGGCATGGAGAGTGCTGCCGCGATGCTGGCTTTGCCCGTGCCCATCTGAAGCACTGGAGGCAGGGGACCTGGTGCCAGGGTCTGAAGAGGGATGGGGGCTACAGGTGGAGCGACATACGGTGTGGAGTCAGAGTCCTGAAGGAGCAGAGTCAAATTATGGACCACAAAACCAGTCATAAGGGTCAATTTTTCAAAATTGAGATTTATACACAATGCTTACGATATCACTGCCTGACAGCGAGGATGCAGAAGAAGCGGAGGAGTGCTGTTGAGGGCTGGAGAGGGACATGGGAGAGTCTGCGCTGTGAGGAGACACCGAGTCCCTCTGCTGCTGGTCCTCCACACCTACACCCAGCAGTGTGCCTGTCTCCACCTGCTCCACTGAGTCTTTATGAGACGGACCTGCATGCAGAAGACACCAAAAACATCAGCCATACATACAAGTTACGCCGAATCAGAGCAGGTTACATCTGAAAGATGGCTGAAACTGGCGGATTCTGTCAAAGCAGACTGAGGACTTCCATAGACACTTTTCAAAAGTTCACATACGCCATTTCCAAACTAATCTACCAAGCGTCAGGTATATTATGTCACACTTCACACTTCTCTAGTAAGTTTCGTCTGTGTGTGAAGACAGTAGCGCAAATCCGTGAATGAATGAATGGAATTGAATTAAAGTTGAATAAACTTCAACTTTACTGTTCAGTGCACTGGTGTCAGACTCATTTTGGATAATAAAGTTTATTGTTAAATGCCCTGCCTCCATTACGTATCTCTGTCACGTCATTATAAGTGTTTGATCACCACATTTGAGAGATCATTGCAAAAAATGTGTTTATGTATGTATGTATTCTGTATGTATATACTGTGTTCTATATATATAGTACCAGTCAAATGTGTGGACACACGAATGGGAAAGTGTCCAAACTTTTGACTGGTACTGTACTATAATATAGACAAAGAATACCGGCCGATTTATCGATATCTGCCTTTTTTTTTACTCCCTAATATCGGTATCCGTATCGGCCCCAAAAAACCCATATCGGTCGGGCTCTACTTAAAACACCGTTGCCATTTAAATAAAGACATTACAAATTTTCTCGTTATGCGAAGTTCTAAAGTATTTAGAAAGTAGAAATTATTTTGAAAAAAATCCTAATCCAACACATCACAAACATCTGGAAAAGTCATCTACATTCATTTGTTTAAAAAAAATAAAATAAAAAATCAGCTCTAAAGACTTTTGGCTTCTGGAATTCTACAAATGTAACTATTTTAGTTACATACATTTATGTATGGATACTCCTAGTTTCCTTCAATTAATAAAATGTTTTGAAAACAACTGTCATCGCAGAGGAAAACTATTAGCCATTTTAGGGTAATGTGGCATCTTATGCTGAAAAACTTTGTGAACACCCTCCAAACAGGACATGAGTGACCTGTCCACTCAGACGGTCTATAATGCCTTATCAATGAGAACTTCTTGCACATTATGAAGTACAATCAAAAACACAAACACCCTGAATGAAATCCACTTAGTAGCTGCAGTCAAAACGCATACATTGTGAGAAAGTGTCTTCATACTGAGACGTACCCGGGTTCCTCTCAATGCGGGCGTTGTGTCTGCCACCCCACTTCTTTATGATCCACTCCCTGTAGTCGATGACTTCCTGGGTGACTTTAATTATGCGGCCCAAAGTGCTGCGGCGACAAGATAAGTGGCAAATTAAATGGAGTTTGAGAGAATTAGGGTGAAGGTGCTTGAATGCAGATGAGATCTGTACCTGTCACTGTCTTTGTTGGGGTAAGAACGTGCAAGAGGTGAGACGGCGTGACCCAGTATTATATAGGCGTAGTCAAAAGCCTCCTTCACCTGCATGGCACCGTAAGAGCTTCTGCCCACGTCATTACCTAAACAGTCACACAAAAGAAGAAAAATATAATAACACAACAAAAAATTTTTCACTTAAATTTTTTATGGTTCTTGTGCAATTCCGTGGTTTATTTGAATGTATCATCAATATAGGTCAGGTACATTTTAGAACTTCTATCATTAATTATAAAACATTGGTTTAGTACATACATGTTTTTGTACTAATTTTGCATGTTTTCTTTTTTTTTCTTTAATGAGCACTATTAATGATAGTGCAATTAATTAATGATTTTCATGTGACATTTTATAAAGAAACATTTAAAATAAGAGTGAAATAAAACTTTTATAAAAATTAGTTTCACAGTGTAATGAATACAATTCTTCAATACTGAAAGAAATAACTTTCATCAAACTACTTTCATTGCCTTAAAGCACATAACAGCAACACCAAACATCTCATTTTCTACAACAATTTCAAAAGTGTTCAAAGGCTCGGTTCCAAAACCTAGTGAGCGGCCTACCTAGACAGCATCTTAAGTTATCATAGGCAAAGTTAATGACACAAAGTCTGTCCTAAAACACACACAGTTGCAAGATATCTTGTTTTGGCCAAATTTGGATTCTTGGAAAAAGCAATACAAGAATGTATTGTGGAGAGCATAGCGACCAAAGAAGTTGAAAGAACGTACATTTTATTCCATACCGTATAGGTTTTCCCAAACTATGAATTAAATCATAAAAATGTAAACAGGTAAATGAATGAATAAAAACAAATCGATATATACCCTTCTATAAATATATTCTAAATAATACTACAAAATAATAAAAAATATATTTATTTCTTGTATGTCATGAGACAATCAACCAACATTAACAACTGTGAACATGCATTGTTAAATTACTGACATATTCTCAGGGGGGACTTAAAGTAATATTTTAGGGGTTTGGCTGCCAAAAAAAGTTTGGGAATCTCTGCCATAAAATATAAAAGTATTGTGGTAAATTATGTATTTTATGCTTTAGAATCAGTGTTTCCAAACCGGGGTGCCGTCTGTCGAGAGCACGGGTGCAGTGTAAAAAAAAATTTTTTTAAATATTTTTAAATTGCTAAAATGTTCAAAAAAGCATCTATTATATAATATGCATTTCTGATGTCGCCAATAATTAGAGACGCACCGAAATTTCGGCTGCCGAAAATTAGTTCACCGCTCAGGTTTCACTTTCACGTGGTGTGACGCTCTGCGTATTATCCCGCTCTACTCGTGTGCGCTCCGCTCAGTCGCTCCACTAATATACCGTTCATGCTCATCAGAACAACAAAGTCCACTCAAAAATTGAGCCAACAGGAAACATCTATGTAGTACAGTAATGTTTCTGTCTGCAATAGCCCTACTGAGTTGTAACATGGTGTGGTATATGGGCAAATCTGGTAACGCTGCCCTCTCATTCATTGATCTGCTAACCGCTATGTTATGCTCACGTGTTCTGATAATAATAGCTTTCTAGGACTAAACATTATTTGGATAATTGGTAAAAAAAAAAGTTAAATATCTTAACCCTAATGTTAGACCTACCTGAAAAACTAAAAAGCAATTATTTGTAATTCGAAATGCCTGTCATATGTTTTATTGTGCCATATTATTAAGTTCTATTTTTATTTATACATGACTGCTTAAGTGTCATTTTTTATTAAATCAAAGTTTGAAACCAGCAAACATCTTGTGCTACTGCAACAAAATTACCCAGCTGTAAAATAAAAAAAAAAGTGAGCAAAAATGTGTGCGATAGCTAGTTATAATGGTAATGAAATAATGTTTACATATGTATAAAAGCCTACATTAAAATCTGTCATATAAATTGGTCTCTTCATTAGAAATCATCCTACTGATTACCACCATTGATGGACAAATTTTTTTTAATAATATTAAAAATATCTGTATGACATTATATTCTGCAGTTCTTCCCTGTTGTACCGAATATCTACACTTTTCAAATTATCATATCGAAGTTAGAAATTCAAATATTGTGACAAAATTAATTTTGTAGGGTACCACAAGTTTGTTAATTTCCAAAGGGTGCCGCGACTACAAAAAGGTTGGGAAACACTGCTTTAGATAATTAATGTGTTACCTTAGCAACATGCTAACACCAAACTGTATTGAAAGCAATTGAGAGTAGAGTCTTCATGTGAGGAATTAGTGAAACTGGTAATTTATGAGGTTCCAACTCAGAAACTGAGTAGCTGCCAATGTAGGCAGTAGACAGCAAGCAGCTCACTAGGGTTTGCGTTATTGAAGCCAATTTTAGATAAATGTCTTGAAACACACCTGGAAGAAGAGGGTCCTCGATACAGAGCATGGAGGGCCTGTAGCCATTACTCATGGCCTTCATTATGTCCTCTTTAGCCATGTAAGCGCCTCCGTTCTTTATCCTGATGCCTGTCTTCAGGTAGTTGAAGTGTCTTCCATACAGCTCGAAGAACTCGATGAGCAGAATGCCAAGGTTCATGTTGGGATTCCTAGCATCAATTCTTGGGTGCAACTGTGGGTGTAAGCCAAAAAAAAAAAAAAAAAAGGCAGGACAAGTCTTTTATTGTTTGGGTAGAGTCATTTATGAAATGAGTATGACTGACAGTCATTCAAAGGTAGTAAAATATGCTTGACAAGTAATGACAGATCTCTAAATGAGACTAGACCCAATTATTTTTATTACGAAACACTCTTCGTTTGCATGTTGTGACAGTTTTCAGACCGGCTGCTAATGTTACACCTGTAAGAAGCTGATGACCATCAGGATGAGACTATAGGAGCTGATTCCTCCCGTGAAGACTTCGTTGAGGTCTCGCTGCAGCAGGAACTGTTTCAGCACTAAGATTAAATAAGGCAGCACGGTATACTTCTGTGTGGGAGAAAAAAGAGATGATATTTTAGACTTTAGTACATCAAAAAAGGCGCCATTTACACCAGGCATAAAGAAGCTCTTCAAAAAAAAAAAAAAAAAAAAAAACAACCCCAACAAAAAAAAAAACAAAAAAAAAAAAAAACAAACAAAAAAAAAAAAAGAGACTCATTTACATTGACATGATCCTAAACGGTTCGCAAAGGGTCTTTTTACGACAACAGTGTCTCATTACACATTTACATCAGGAATATCTGTTTTGTGAAGTCTTGCACATGTATGTGCCAAAAACATGGGGGTTTCATACATGATTGTCTTTTACTGTAGATAAAATCCAGCTGTTCAGAAGCAGCAGAGATATTCACATGAGGTAAAGTGTTATGATAACTGGTGACTGGGCCAATAAATCTAACATTCCTCCACCATGTTCCTCATAAGCATGATTTAGCTCTGTGGTTTTGAGACTCTTCTCGGTTCTTTGGTTTGGCACACAGTTCGCACTCTATTTCAGGTAGTCCTCCGTCATTGCAAGGATCAAGCCCTACGGGATACGTGTGTGTATCATTTCCCCCCCCTTAGTGAATTTTACGTTTGTTACATTTCAATGTCTTATATCTCTCTAGTCTCCCCCCCGAGAAAGCTTAACAAGCAAAAACAAACACAGATTTAAACTTTCACAATTTAACTCAAAAGGAGTTGACCAAAAAGTATGGGAATCCCAGCTGTAAAGTATACAAATAGTTAAAACTAATAAAAATAGGACTGTATCACCCATTAATTGCGTGAGCTATGTATTATGTTTATAAGATTATTAAGGTGTTAACTTAGCAACATGCTAACAACAAACAGTATTGGAAATCAAATTGCGAGTGAGTTCAGTGTGCTTCACATTTTGTCACCAGTGATGGTTCCAATTCACTTAGGATGCTGACAGATGCGGGGAAGTGTAATTACGATGTAGGTGTCACATCGTAACGTGGTCAGGAATAGGGAATGTAACGGTATGAACATTTATCATCACGATTATAGTGACCAAAATTATCACGGTTATCAGTATTATCACGGTATTGTTAAAATGTGCTGGAGATGTTCAAATAGTACAGACACAAATCACTTCACCAAGTTTTATATTTAAAAATCAAGAAACAACAAATAAAATGACTTTTGTTTGCATAATCACTAAAACAATAACATTACCAATGATGTTCGGATTTTAAATGACAACAGTTTAATAGCATGTTGAAATATCTAAAGTAAATGTTCAAATAAAGCTTTGAAAAAGTTTAATAAAAAGGTAAACCTCACATTTCAGCCTTTAAATAAAGAAAAGATATAAGTCAAAATGATAATTGATTAATAAATGATATGTATTTTATCTGCTCCATAAATAATTCTAGATAACTTATCTGAATTGTTTAAATGTGTAGAATCCACATAAGCTTGTTTTTCATCAACCGGTCAAAATTTACAGCAGGGCATGCAAATTCAGTTAATTTTTGGCCAGACAGAAACTGCACACAGGCTGAATGTAAATATAAGTCTCTGTAAATATAAAAATAAGCAGGTGGCGCTTATGGAAAAGCTGAATTAGAGCCGTTTCCGTAACCTTCGTGGACAAAGCAGCATTGCGATTAAGGACACTTCCTTTAGGTATTACATGGAGCGAAGATGAAAACAAAATGCCATCGAATCGTTTCTGAAGACAGTCAGAACCTTCAGAGGTACATTCATATAATTAATTAAATATATTCATTTGTATAATTCCCTAAGCACTCTTTTAAAACCTCCCAGCTTTTCAGCCCTGTTTTCACTCAAAACGGAAAACTACGCGGTTCGCATCTGTGGCGCACGTGAGAATTAAAACGGGCTTTTAGTGGACAGTGAAACCTGGAGCTGGGTAATATTTATTTATCGTTTAGCCATTCAAAATCGCGGTTATAAATATGGTTAATGATAATAATAAGATGAAAAAGGAAACGGTAATACTAACCGTGGGGGAATGTTATCATGATTTATCGTACAAATTTATCATTGGATGGTGATGTAAAATTTCTAACTAGATTTCTTTTTTTAAACCTCCACTTCTACAAAAAGCTCTGATTCCCCATTAGTAATTGAATTTGTCATTGAGTCATGCGAGTTCAGACTTAATAACATCTTCCTAATGAATTGATATGCCCCATAATAATTGCAGGGCTTATTGAAATTTGTATGACTATTAGGATCTGTAAAGTCCAGCATCGATTCAGGGTCTTAACAATTTTCTGTTTGTTTTATACTCACGGAATCAAAATTAATTAAAACATTAAGAACTGGACACTACCAGGCCCTAAAACAGAACCTTTCTGTGCGTTGCCAGCACATTTGAGAATCAGAGGGGGGCCTGTTCTCTGTAATCCTTCAACGAAAAATGCAATTGGACATATCTCCCACGCACTGACTTTTCAACAAAAAGTTAAAAAGGACATTTAGAATATTAGTCAAAATATTGGACCTGACTGTACCGATCACTAAATAATAGTAATACTACTAATAATAATAATAATAAATAATATAAAGACAGCTAATCCTTTTTTGTACCAACAATAATCGTGGAAATTTCAAAATTCATTTGGCTCAAACATCTGAGGAAGCATGTGGCCCCATCAGTTTGAATGGATATGACGTCTCTGACCCAAAGCATGTGATTTTTGCATTTGTGAGGTTTCTATTGTTGCTCCATTTTTTTTTTTGTAAATGTAGAACATATTTTAGTACAAAAGTTATTGGTAAAATCACAGATTTCACACATCAATTTGTGTGCATGCACGTTTAGTCAATCAGACCTTTTGTCCCTAAACTGTGTATTAAGGAAAAACCTCCTCTGACAGATGCACATGGAAATGAGCTTGGCAGAAGAGCATTAAGACAGCAGGCCATCTCCTTATTCAAACATCTGCACTGAAAGCTTGCTGACAGATGTTAAGTTATGCTGCAACCTCCTCTCTTTAGTCAAACACTGACACTTTATTGACATCAAATCAGCAACCACAGAGCAAATCTAGGACGCATAGTGCATGTAAATACAAGCAGGGTTCAAAATGTACTTCATGCGCAATGTACTGTAGCAATAAGTAACACTGCAACGCACATTGGGCCTCATTCATGAAACACAAGCAGAAAGAATTTGTAAATTGTTCAGACGTAAACATTCGAATTCATGAAAATGTTCGTATTTTCAAAATGTTAGTTGGTAGGAAAGAAATTTACACCTTCTCCCTACCATGTGTTAAATGGTGCGTAAAACGTTCTGTGTTCATTTAGGCAAACTGATGACACTGAATTTGATGCACTGCCATTATAATATTTTACAAGGTCGTTGGGCCGGAATTTTTATTTGCATTTTTTTTTGTAGCTGACAGAGTTGATAAACTGTTTAGCTTTGGGTAAAACGCAGCGCTTGTCACCGTCACTTTTTACCCAGCCGTCCAATCAATGGAGGAGGGGTGGGACAAATACTACACTGACCAATCATACTACTTGTACAACAACAACAGAGAAGTTAATATTGCTGGTTACTGCATTTTTATATTCAGTAATATTCTTCAAAATGAGATACTAGTAATACGTTACTGCCATGAATATTTCAAATCATAGCAACCAAAGAGTCTCAGCTAGAAAAACGCTGTGCCACCAAAGCGTTCTCCAGCACCACCAGCCGGCCGCTTTAAGAAGAGCGCCTGAGTTTTTCAGCTGGCTAAAAACGCTTTGGTGGACACAAGTTATTGAATATTTATTGTTAGGCATATGTCCTATTAGTGTTTTTATGCATTTATACATTTATATTGCAATATACTGGAGCCAAACCTGAGAAAGTAGACCAGAATATTCCACAGCGTTCCTGGACACGCAATTTACGTAGCTGTAATTCATAGATTCTGCTAATTGTGAATGAGCGTGCACGAGCACCCTATTTACGAATGATTGGAATTCATTAACATACACGTTTAACTATCAAATCTGATGTGTACGAAGTGTTTGTGAATGCGGAGGAGACTTTTCGGGAAGGTCCGTTTTATGCACAAATTACTAAATTTACTCTTATATTTACGAATGTTTCATGAATGAGGCCCAATGCCCATACAATGTTTTCACAAGAAAATGTAGAAAGATTGATGCAAAAATTCAACCATAACTCTGTTGGGAATTGCCTACATGAGGTGAAAGAGCTGAAGACTTTGCTTTTGTTCACTGAAACACATCATATATGTAAGATTAATCTGCTATAGTCACGACATAAAATTACAACTTACATTTACAAAGAAAAGGAAGCATGCAAAGCTGAACTAAATGATATTAGTTCCAATGCGTCATTAGGGCTGTAATTACTCCATTGTCTGTTTCAGCTTGATATGTTCTCATCTTTTTGCAAATCATAGGCAACTAAAATATCACTTTTACAGAGAAAAATGCTTCAGGCTATATGGCATTTCAGCGAAAGTAAAATGGACAAAAATATTGAATATGACATGACTAAATTGTACTAGAACTAAAAGTTAAATGTATTTGACCAAAAGATACAGTAAAATTTACAATTTAAAAAGAACTGTTTTCTGTTTGAATATTAAAGTGTAATTTATTCCTCTGACGGAAAAGTAGAATTTTCAGCATCTTTGCTCCAGTTTTCCGTGTACATGATCCTTCCTATCAAAAAGGAAATGTGTGTGTGGTTTTTTTTTTGAGCACCAAATCAGCTTACTAGAATAATTTGGTTATCATCAATATTGAAAACAGTTGTGCTGCTAATGTTTTTGTGGAAAAACGTGACTTTGTTCAGGATTAACAAAGCATGTAATAGAAATCTCAAGATGAACTGTGAAAGCTGAGTGTGGCCAATGTTTGGGACCATTCTCGGAATTAGTGCTCTGCATTTACCCATCCAAAGTGCACACACACACACAGCAGTGAACACACACAAACCGTGAACACACACACCCAGAGCAGTGTGCAGCCATAAATGTTGCGGCGCCCAGGGAGCAGTTGGGGGTTCGTGCCTTGCTCAAGGGCACCTCAGTCGTGGTATTGCAGGTGGAAGAGAGCGCTGTACATTCACTCCCCCCAACTACAATCCCTGCCGGTACGAGACTCGAACCCACAACCTTTTGGGTTATGAGTCCGACTCTCTAACCATTAGGCCACGACTTCCCAATCCCAATTTTGTAAATACTCAATTGTCTGCTACAGTTTGACGTGCTGTCACTTTGCAAATAATGTCAATTAAAATGTTATTTTTAGAGACTAAAACAACGTGATATGCTATTTTAGCAAGTAAAATGGACTTTAAAATGTCCTTTAAATTTAGTAATTTAAACTAAAACAAACAAAAAATTGACAAATGAGCACTGCAATAAATACAAGCAAGCAAACAATATTCAGTTGAAGTCACTTTTGAAACTATACATTAGTGTAGTTTTACAAAATTGTTAAATTAGAATTTCAAAATATGCTAAAACCGTTTTTACCTTCACATATTCTTTGATGAAGCTAGCAGCTTTGATGCCCGTCTCCACGTTAAAACTAATGTCCACTTTCACCTCGGTCTCCTGATCTGTCAGTTTGATGATTGGTACCTTCAAAATTCAAAGATATAACACAATTAATGGCTAAGAAACCCCCAAATGTTACAAATTGAAGCAACATTCCAAAGACATTCTTGGCAAAAAAAAAGAAGAAAAAAAGCAACAACCACTGAATATGAAACAGTGTGGTTGATGTTAAATAAACAGTGGGAAAACACGTACCGTAGCTTTGTCCAGAACTTTGATGGAATATGGTTCTGCCACATTGTGTTTTCGGAGCGCCTGCTCCAACTGCTGCAGGGGAGGTTTCTCCCATTTCCCAAACACCACCAGGTCAATGTCACTACAGTGTAAAAGAATCAGCCAGATTCAGGTTTATGCAATTTGTTAAAATCAACACTGTCCAAGAAGCCTAGCGGAAGCCCATATCTCACATGAAAACAAAACCACCAAATAAATCAATCAATCATTGCCTCCTCAGTAGCGTTAAGTACACATGAGGCCTACTGACTAACAGCAACACAAGGAAAATCTTTCAGGCTTTAGAGACCAATTATTTTGGACTGTACAAGTTTCCATAAACTACAGATCTCGGATTGTTTGTGCCATTCTCACATTTGGAGTTAGCAAACAGCAATTGATCATAAAACGTCCGTTTAGTTACTAATAGCCAAAAAAAGGCTAGCAGGCTATGGTTATGATAAAGATGAAGCACGTGCTCTGATCCCACCAGTCTGTGAGAGTCATCTAACTGTGAATAGTGTTATGTCTGTACAGCAACAATGGATCATGAGAGCAACATCACGCATGTTGAGATCTGCTAATAATCCTGTTCAAAAACTCACTGCTGTGTTGTCACCTGATATGCAAGATCAAACACACATTCATTTACCTGGTTGGGAGAAAGAGTCCAGTGCTAAAGCTGCCAAATATCTGGACCTAAAGTACATAAAAGTAAAAACAAATACATTCGTATTTTTGAATTCTAATTTATTATGCTAATAACAGCCCAACTGCATAGACATCAGCTCTTAATCTTACATCAGCGGTTGGCCACAACTCCTTGATGACCGACTCTATCCTGTCCACCACCTCCTGTCTCATGGTGGTCTCCTGAGGACGAGGAGACATGAAATTGTAGAAGTCCATGATTTCTTCATGCAACCTTGGAAGAAATGAAAAAAGAAAATTATGGAAAGGCAGCTGGTACAATTTAAGAGGCCATTTTTGCAGATTCATCACAACAACTCAAAGCAAGAATCTTAACATTTGTTTGAAAATAAAAAATAAAGTTTTTGTACAATAAATACACTTGGGCTACAGGACTAAGAACCTGACTGGTTAAATGTTAACAAAATTCACATTCAGATCTGGCTCCATTCTTGTATAGAAACAGCCACGTTTCACAATCCGATCAATTCCCCATGGAGAAAATCAACAGCCGGAAGTATTTAAAGTTTAAAACATGGAAAAGATACTCCAGATTACAAAACAATGAAGTAAAAATCACCATTAACAAATACATGTGTAAAAAACCCATTATGTAGGGAAAGCATGATCATGAAAAACATGATCATGATGATGGTTTAATGTGGCTGGAAAATTAATATGGGTTATATCGTAAAAATTATTATTCAACCTTTACATTTGGTCCTCCCAATTGTGAATATTTGGTAACATCCTTGATGAGCTGACTAGACTTTAATTTTTGTTTTGAATCAGATTTTTACAATTATATTTCATAGAAAAAAAAAATGCACATATGAACTACTTATCACTCGTAGTCTGTCCTACACCAATGCCTCTAAATAAAACTTTAAGCTAATTTACAGACTTAAAAGTTCTTACTATTTTACTCAAATACTCAACAGCTGGAAATACCAAGAAAACCAATGTCCACCAATCTTAAACACCTAATCAGCATTTTGCACCTATGAGTCTATGACAGAGAAATGCTGTCTAGTAGGACTACATCAGCCACTCAATAGGTTTTGGGACACAGTCACTGCCTCATTCGGTTCCAGATTCTTTCATGGAAAAATTCCAGAGGTCTGCAACCATCCACCACAATTATAACAAGTTCATGCAACAGATTCGTCCCTTCTTACAAGCCTACAATTGCTGGATTACTAAGCACTAAAGCATGCATTGTATTAAGTGTCCAGTGTCATACTCATAAATCAGCAAACACCAAAACCCTGAACACAGCCGACAGCCAACATTAATGGACAGGCGATGACAACAAATGTAACAAAACGGTTAGTAAAAAGCTGTTGTCAGACTTATAAGCAAACAACAACTCACTTGCTGTATTTGTAAAGTCTACTTCGAAAAGTGTAGTTGATAAGAACTCAATTAAAAAAAAATTAATTCACTCAGGTTCGAACAGGTTCAGGTTTAGTGATCAGTCACGTCGTCACATGGTCCCCGACATCCCGACATGGCATATATAGAGTGCATTAATGCCCACCCACTCTTCCAGCTGCATTGGTTACAGAAGCATCTCTCCTTTTATCCGTTTATTAAAAATCAAAAAAGTTATATAAACCATGAACCAAACCAACCAGCTACGAGAGGATCAAAACATTACAAACGGTGACTGGTAGCAGAAAAATATTTGAAAATCAGAGAAAAAGTACAAGACAGCGTGCTGAATGGCTTTAATGCGGGAAAGAACTACAATCCCATTAAGCATTGCGAATAACAATTGAATTAAAAAGAGAAATGTAAATATTGATTTAAACACTCGATTATCCATATGTAAACAATACATTATGTTCACTGCAAATGCAGCAAGTTATAAATGACTGTTTATAAACTGCAAATCTTGCAGTGAACGTAATGTATTGTTTCTGTATGTATAATCAAGTGTTTAAATCAATAGTTTTATATATAAAATATGATATGACTTTATATGAAAGCGTAGGGAAGTTGACTATCATTCGCAGTGTTTTTCAAAAATTCCATGCGCTACAAATTTCTTTTGGCGCAATTGTCTCAGTTCTCTGATTGGTTGAGATTTCTCCGCTGAATCATGGGTAATGTAGCTTTTCCACCAAAAGTGTCACTGTTGAACATGATTATTTAATGGAGTGGTAAATCAACTATTTTCGAAGGCTTGATTGTGTTTATGGGGTGCAGTGTAACTTTATGCTTTGGAAAAAAGAAAAAAAACAAACAAATAAAAAAACCTTTCACATTTTCTACAACGCGGTTTCTGTTCTCCTAAAAACAGTCTGTTGATTTCCTGAAATACGCAATGGGCTCGGATTGGTTAGCTGGCCCAGTGTGTTCTGATTCGCGAACTGCCTAGTGCACGTTGTCCGGAAATGTCACACCCCCTTACCATTATGGGTAGTTGCGTGTTCCCGGGGATTATGTAAATGGTAGGGTTAGTGATGTCACAAACCCAGGAAAAAGCTTGTTGTAGTCCCTACCAGCTAGGGATGGGCGGTATCTTATCGTTTGCGATATACCGGTAAAAATTCTCCCCACGATAAGAATTAGTCTTCCCGCGATAATAATGATAAAGTCTAGTTGCTGACATATTTCTGTGTGCGACTGCGGAGCGAAGGGCGTGTTGAGGTAAGGTGGCCTTGGAAATGGGAGGAGCAGCCTATATCGCAAGATAAATGAAAGGCGCTCAGCTACCTTTTGACAATCTCACTGGTTGGGTAGTTGGCTGTACAGACGCACAAAGAAAATCAGTCTGAAATCAATGTACTAAGCATCACGTGTGCACTAAACAGTTGTTTCATGTGTATGAGCTGATATTACAACCTGGTTGTCCAACAAGATAGACGTTATTGACATGCTTTTTCTCCAAATTAACTTAACATAGTTGAGTGTTTGAAATACTTCTTTCTGTGACCAGAAGTGGTTTCATTTACAAAATGACAGTGTTATATACAGTGATAAAGGCCATGTCGATTAATATTGCATTATAAATATACTTTCCTTACAAAAATACCCAAGATTGAAGAACACATATAAACCATATATTTTGTGCAATCGTATGTTCATTTTCCTCCAGTTTCATCAGTTTTGCGTTTTAGTCGCGATACTGGATACACCTCCGGACGCGTCAGTATTTCTCTGCTATGGATATGTGGAGTTTCTGGTGGCAGAGCTGCAGTATGATTAACAGTCTTTACATTCCTGTGTTTACTCAATGCTCCCAACATACCTGATTCTTGGGTAAAAATAGTAAGGG
Organism: Sinocyclocheilus anophthalmus; assembly: GCA_018155175.1. Taxonomy (NCBI): domain Eukaryota; kingdom Metazoa; phylum Chordata; class Actinopteri; order Cypriniformes; family Cyprinidae; genus Sinocyclocheilus; species Sinocyclocheilus anophthalmus. Next base: position 164,484 of record JADLZN010003537.1, read on the forward strand.
ATAATACTTTTCTCTAACGAACAGATCCCCTGAATTATCGTCACCGCCTAAATACCAAAATATCGTGATATATTTTAAAAGCCCCTATCGCCCATCCCTACTAACCAGCCTTTTTTTGTAGTCCTTAAACAGCAATTTCTTTAAAGGAAAATATCTCCCTTTGCATTGTTTATGCTTTTACAGCAAGCCCTCCTATGGAGGCGATCGCTCCGAAGTATTGATAATCGATACTATGCGGTATCGAAAAGTATCGATACTCAAGACAATAAATATCGATCCTAAAGGTGCGTTTTTATTTACCCGTGATTGTTTTTAGTTAACAACAAATTATATGCATGAATTGGACGAAAAACCTATGTTAGTAAATAAATAGTTTGCATTTTATGCGTGCAACAGCCTGTCGCTGGCAGTCCCTTATGAAAATGAACCATGGTTTTACTAAAGCAACCGTAGTTCAACTGTAGTATTTGTAGATTTGACCCATGTGTAAACAAAAATAACCTAGTATTACAATAATGCGTATTGAATGTTAAAATGCGATTAAACAAGTTATGGTTATCATTAACCCATTTTACCTCTTAGTAATATAATAAATTTCATAATTTAAAAGTTTAGTTCAGAAGTATCGTATCGGTATCGATATCGACGATGCTGCCTTGAAAAATATCGGTATCGAAAACAAAATAAGTGGTATCGCCCATCCCTAGCACTAACAAAAGTTAAAAAAGTGAAATCAATCAACCACCCCTTTAAAATATTAGTTGAAAAATGTGGCTTCAACAAAAGCATATAACCATTAACTAACAACTCTGTAGCTCACAGTTAATCGCTAAAAAAATTATTATTAAAATTAAATACATTTCCCTTAAGAAAATGAACAGGATTGAGAGTTCCAGAAGCTGTTGCACACTAGAACGCTCCAAAAAGCCCATTACATTTTCTTTTCAAATATCAAGTGTTATTAATAAGACGGTTTATTGTAATTCCATGTGTCCCAGTTTAGCTCGTTTCTGATTTGACTTAGTTCATTAAACGGAATTCAAAATAAAATGTTAATTTACGTTACACGTTTGGTTCTCGGTTCAATATGACTCGAAAACCATTCTAAACGATTCTGACTGAATCGGTTCAATCGATAGAAATAAAAGGGGGGGAGGGTGGAAAGGGAGGGGAGTTCACTAGCAACAAGATCCGACTCAAATGATCGAATCAGAATCGCTACTACACTAAACAGTTGGGTTCCATAAGCGACCCAACCCACCCCGGCTAACGTGCTAAAGCTAACCCCCGGCCCTCTGACACTTCATCACACACAGAAGGCCACAGAAAGACGGCGCAACATTATAACGCCCCATCCCGACCGCTGCTGCAGCTGTAATAAATCAAGCTCTTCTCACCCGTCAACCCCTGGGTTATATTTCCTCGTCTTCCACGGCGTGCCGGAGTTGTCATAATTGCCGTTAGTCCAGCTGGAGAGCAGGTAGTTTATCCCATAGGTGCTGGCTTTATTGTCGCTTTTCCTCCGGCCCGGGTGATGGTGGTGGTGGCTGTGGACCGCTGCCGGATGGGACGGGTGGCGCTTCATGCAACTCTGCTGCTGCTGCTGCTCTTGATGGAAGTGCCGTAGATGAGGAAGAGGAGGGTGATGATGCTGGTTGACATTATTCAGCACGCTCTCGCTGCAAATAAAAAACGGATGGCCCTTGTTCATATTCCCAGCGATCATATTAGGGCTTGCAGTCCTTATTTTAGAGCAGCTGGACGCCGGATCCGCCACCGAGCCGGTCTTTTGGGTCATTTCGCCGTCTCCCGTGTTTCCATTTAACGCGTGAGCCGCAGAGCCGCTGCTTTTAATGTTAGTGGCGTTATTCGCATTGGACGCGACAGTCTTATAAACGTCGAACGCCGGAGAGTTGACACAGAGGTGGTTCTGGTGCTGACCCGTGTTAGTCCGGTTTACCCGAGACGTCTCCCACACACGCATCCATAAAGCGTTCGCAGGACCTTTCTGTTCCGGCTGAATCCAAGCGACCCTCGGATCCATTCAAGCCGTCTTTCTAACAGCGCTGTCACACAAGTTCGAGTCCGGACCGCGACAACGTGTCTGTAAACGGGGCTACGCGAGACGACAGCGAAAACAACGACGTGCCGACCGACACAACCAGCGGGAATCAATCAGTGGCCCTTCTCCCCCGCTAGCAATAAACTGTTAGCTAAACTATACAGTGTTTCCAATATGGCGTATTCCCTTGAACCCCGAAATCCAGTACGCATGTGTAGGATTTAAACCATCGAGACAGCACAGCACACACCCCCGAGCAGCAACCCCACCCTTCTAAACGGCTTCAAGGCGAGGAGGACACTTTTGAATTGAAAACCCAGCCTAAAACCAGTCTGCGCGCGAACTGAAAGCAGCTTATGATTACAATGGCCGTGTGTGCAATTATAGCGCATTGATGCATCTAGATTCTTTTTTTTTTATTCATATTGTTTTTTTTAATATGATTTTTCTTTTTTATTAATTTTCAAAAAACAGCAGGTGAACACAAAGTAAACCACGCAAGCAACACAAACAAGGACTACACGTCACACTGCTAAAAATATTGCAAGTGTCCACATGAAATACCAAATCGAGCTTACTAAGTACAAATATATATGTAGCTATACATATGTTTGTGTGTGTGTGGTGTGTGTGTACCCTCTTGGACCAGAAATAAAGTTTTTGTGCATGTATTTATTTTTTTTCATGTCATTACATATGATTTGAGCATAGACCAAATTAAAATGACCATTTTGAAAAGAATTTTTTCATAATGTTTGCTATGTCCTCGTGAGAGAAAACCATACATATAATATTAGATAATAATAAAAAGGCATGAATGACATTATGTCAAACAATAATCATAACAATCAATTTGTTAATTCAGATTTTTTTTATACCAACGTTGTATACAGATGATCTGCAACCATGAAATATCTAACAGTGATTTATTACGCCCTTTTTGCAACTGTGTGGGTGGTGTGTGTGGGTGTTTGGTGTGTGAATGGAATGAGGCGTTTCTCATATATACAATGTTATAAGCTGTAGTCCAATTTGCAGAGTATGTGTTCTTGGACACAGGCAGTTGAAAAAATAAGTGTAATAATGGGAGTAATTATTTGGCAAGATTTTCATAATAATATCTACTATTTCATGGGAATATTGATATATAATAATATATAAAGTGTCTCCCATAATGCTTTTCGTCCTGGTGTCCTCTATGGACATGTATGAAATCGCTGTCCTGTTTCGTAACAGAAAGTCATATTCTCATTTGAAACCCCATAACATTTTCCTGAAATGTAGATTTATGACACACAGTTTAAAAATTAAATGATAATTACAAAATATTATCATATTTCCATAAGAGTGTTACATTTGATCACTAAACTAATGTCAGAGTCCAAGTTTTAAAGACCAGGAGAGGAGTGGGTCCTGATGAACTTCCAACCATTTGATATCTCTGTCAAGCCCTGAATGTGCTTTACATCAGTGTTTCTCAACCAGGGGTCCGTGGACCCCAGTGGTCCTTGACGCAAGGCCAGGGGGTCCGTATAAAGTATGAATTTTCGTATAAATTGTATATTTTGACATGTTCCCATGAAAGAAAAATCCAATATAGCTGATGATATGGCAAAATACTGGACAAGTCAGCTAACTTGAATTATTCTTGACTGCATTTGGTCCTCACAAAGACACAAATGATACATAGATCAGTCAATTTTGTTCTGGGGGTCCTTCAGGATGGTTCTGAATTGGACTGGGGTCCGGTACGCCAAAAGGTTGAGATTCACTGTTCTAGCAGTACCATCCAGACTAAAGTCGCGTGTGACATGTAGGTTCTCAGAGAATTTCACTAAAATATAATGTCCTCTATTGAGGACAAAAGCCTATTCCTGGGTCTCAGGAGGATACACACATACATAGGCTATAGGCCTATTACTTTGTTAAATATTGTGAAAAGCCAAACAATAATTTGGCATCAAATATTTAAAGCATTTAGTTATTTGAGGATAAAAGTAATATAAAATATGCTTTTGTGGTTTTTAACCTGTTACTCAAGGGTCACCTGTAAGTCAGTAATCAAAGGTCTCCCTACTAATTCTAGTTTTTTCTCTTGTACATCTGCTGAATTTCTTTAAATAATTAAGTAAATAAATAAAAAATAATTAACTAATCATTATCATTATTATGACGAATCTCCATTTTTAAATACATTCTTACATACAAAATAAATAAATAAATAAAATGTGTACAAAAAATGCTACATATGTAACAAAGCTGTTTTCTTGATGGCGCACAGATGCAGAATGTGTTAGACAATCAAACAAACAGAATCTGCTGACAATGGTTTAGCGGTTTGCCAAAAAAGGCCCAAATCAACCTTTTGATGCTAAACACAGTACACAAATACTTAAAGAAAGCGAAACTGAAAGCAATGTTGATTGTACTATGAAAAGTGTGCAGCAATTTAAAGGAACTAAAACAAATTCATGATCCAATTTGAAAGCAATTAATTTTCGCAAATAATGACAAAAAAAAAAAAACGAATTCAAAAAACCTTATCAGCAGGCAGCAAAAGAGACTTTTTCTCATGAAAATAAGGGAACCCTAATGGTTAAACTGCCATCGTGCTTTCAAGGAAAGAACAGGCATTCTCTGTTGATGATCATAAATCATAATCTGACATGATGAAGAAGAAAGCAGTGATAAGTTCCTCCCACTGTGATTACGCAACGAGTGCTCTGTGCCCTCAGCGCACGTGCAGCATGTGTAAGGTGGGGGAAGCCCGGCACAGTCAGAACAGGACACACATCTAGTGTGCACTGCTGTCACACTACATGCAGAGAAGGTTAATCCATACAGCGGATTGTCAGTGCTGCTAGTCTGGAATGTTAAGTCTTTTGCATGCTTCTACATCACTCAAAGCCTTAAGCCTGTGTGAGGGGGTTGGAAAAGGTTATATGTATGTGTGCAATGTGGTTTGCAGGGGATTTCATCATTGCTTTGCCTGAGGCTGGAGTTATTTCTCCAAAGAATGGCCGGACAGATTTCTCACTGCCCGACATGACACCTCCAACAGCTCCAGATTGACCACGGACATCTGAGGGGAATCAACTAGAAGGATTTTTTGAACTTCAATGTCAATAAATGAAAGAATTTTGGAATGAGGAAGACTGGAGTAACGATGCTGAAAATTCAGCTTTGCATCACAGGAATAAATTACATTTGAAAATATATTAAAATAGAAAACAGTTCTTTTAAATTGTAATATTTCATATTTTTGATTTTTACTGTATTTCTGATCAAATAATTGACTTCTTTCAAAAACATATATATATATATATTCCAAACGTTTGGCCTACAGTGTATAGGTGTGTAAGGCAGTGTAAGGCATATGATTAAAACACACACACACACACACGCACGCGCCCGCACACACACACACACACACGCACACGCACACACTGGTCTGGTTTGCTATCCTTGTGGGGACTCTCCGTAGGTGTAATGGTTTGTCTATTTACAGACAGTATTTTCGATTGTCCTACACCAACCCTACACCTAAACCTACCCCTAACTTTCTGCATTTTTAGATTTTCAAAAAACTTCATTCTGTGTGATTTATTAGCTTGGTTACCCATGGGGACCTCAATTTAGGACATGAGTCCCCATGAGTCTGTGTGTATTCAGGTTTAAGTCCCCACCAGAATAGAAAAACAGGTATATACACACACACACACACACGCGCGCAGAACTAATAAAAACATGGAAACTGAATTAAAAAAAAGTATAGTATTAAACTACAGACAACGGGATGTTTATAAGCAATTCATATGACCTTCCACATTCCAGAGTAAATGAACTCAACCACTTTCACTGCTGACACTGCTGACATACAACACATAACTCTTGCCATACTTCATACATTACGCCTGAAGGTATTATGAGAGCCCACCTGCTGCATGTCAAAACATGTCAGCGGTGGTATATGATGACGTTACAAACATAACTTATATACAAAAAAAAGCTGTAGCGATTTGGATCGAGTTGAAATTGTGACTATGTTGTTGTACACTGAATGTAGAAAAGACAGTATTATGATAATACCACCATGATGTGCATGATCTCTACATACAGTATGTATCTTACAATGAAGTATAAAAGCAAAACAAAACAAATTTGACATAAATAACTATAGCTGTCCTTTTAAGGCAAGGTATGCAGTTCTTTTTCTTTGAGAGCAGCACTCGCTCTTGGGATACTTCTGGTTATTGATCTTAATACTTCATTTTGACAGCTTCATGTACTGACCCTACTGCATATCATCCCTGCCATCTGTTGACTGAAAGATCTTTGTAAACGTCGGGGGGAAAGTGCATTTAGTTGTGCATTTGTTAAGAAGGAATCAACCTGAGGCTTTATGGAAATGTCAAATGATGACATCCAATAATAAATCCATTCACTGCTATGACAACATAATTTACACAATGTGCCCCTGTTGAAATTCATCCAATTTAATTTCTTAAACCTTCTAAGCAGTCCACTTTTGGGGGTTAAAGATTGACGCATACATCAGTAAACATAATACGAATTTTAAATTGAAATCTCCTTTCGTAACATTTAAACACATTTTATTTCACATTTTATCATGAACAGCAGAGCCTTTTATTAACCAGGAATATCTTGATTTTTTTCAGTCCAAACTGACAGCATGGCAAATTCGCCATGAAGGGCTGAACATTTTGGATCAGATGTGTGTATAACATGATTAATGGTTCTGCTGTCACACTTGCAGTACATGGATAAAAGTTCTCTCTTCAACAGATAAATCATGTGTTTGACTCGGATAGCCTCGTATCCAGCACGATCAGAAAGTCCATATTTTGCTGACACATTGTTACGGTCTTGAAGAAGAGATGGTTAATAGGGAACGTCTGGATTATAGCAGCAGCTGTCTGCCATGTGTATCTCATCTCCTCTGAGACACTGTATGATCTCTCATAGTAATGCTGTTTTTGCACTTCATAAATGTGCATGCTGTTGTATAATATAAATAAATGATTTGTCTTGTAGAATTGAGTTATTGTTATTGTGTAGTGCTCAATGCATTTCTTCCCAGTCGCTGTACATGTTGATAGCACTTCCCTTGAAAACTATAAAATATGAATTAACAGAAATATATTTTATATTCATAAAAATATTTGTTGTGCAATCATAATCAGTGTGGGGAAAGTTACTTTTAAAAGTAATGCGTTACAATATTGCATTACTCCATAAAAAAAGTAACTAATGTTACTTAGTTACTTTTTATGGAAAGTAATGCATTACGTTACTTTTTAAATCTGGACAGGGCTTGCTTGTTTGTTTTTAAAATAAAAAAAGTTATATTTTTGGCAAATATAAAAGCCTTTTCACACCAAAAGTGAAATGAATAAGCCTCAGGCTGAAGGAAATGTAAATGTACATCCGTGCAGTAGAATGCAGAAGAAGACTTTAACACACTCAGCAATTAAAAAAAAAGACACAAAGTTCGTCTAGAGTAATTTTGGCCTTATTAGTCCGGTTGAAAGGCTCACCGAAGCAGAAGCAAAGGACTGGGTACTAGAATGGATTAAAACTATAAAGAATATTTGTGTTGTTTAACAATTTAAATTATTGCAGGTTTCGTATATTCTGAGTGCATTTATTTTTATTCATTTTGAGGAATACTGAATCTGTGTTTTTTTTGTGAGTGAGATGAATTAATGCATATTCATATTTATTTTAGAACTACAGTAACATCTTCTGATTTCTCTCAACATGGGGACAGGAGAGCTGTCAATCAATAAATTGGAAAAAAAAAACAAAAAAAAAAAGTAACTTGCGTTACTTATTTGAAAAAAGAACTCAGATATTCTCTTGTAAATTAAAAAAACTAATGAGTTTGCTTTACTAGTTACTTGAAAAATGTAATCTGATTACATAACTTGCGTTACTTGTAACGTTTTACCCCCAACACTGATCATAATGGGATCAAGATGATAATATTGTTTCTGTGGGAGTGTGGAGGCTGGGCTTACCACATGATCAGAGCACAAGTGGTATTAAAGCTTTCCTTGATTTTGGATAGTTTTCAAATTTTGTGAGATACCACCTGTAAAATGAAATGACACAGATACTGATCATCATACAACTAAAATATTTATGGGTAAATCAGTCAAGAACATGCCAAGTCATCTTTCACTCTAAAAAGAAGAAGAAAAAAATAAATAATTTAAAAGTAAAACTTGTATAAATTAAATAATGATTTAAGGGGTTAAATATTTATATAGTTGTTGAAATCAGTGTTATTTTAGTATCACTGAGATAATATTATAGTATGGAATAATATTTTGCATTAGCTTTTATTTTTATATTTTGTTTTTAGTTTAATTTCAGTAATTTTGTTGTGCTTTTGTCATTTTTATTAGTTTTTGTTTTTTAAATATACGTCTATATACTTTTAATTCAAAAGTTCAAAAAACAACAACAAAAAATCATTAAAAATCCAGAATTATTACAGCAGTGAGAATTTGTGGGGAAAATGTAAATGTCACAATGTAAACTGTCCTAAAACAGGCTTTATATTCTTTTTCTCACTTGTTTATATTAGAATTATTGTTTCATAAGATTCTTGAATTAATTATGACTCACACATGAGAATTGAAAGCATACAAAAGTGCAATCACATTGGGTAAGAATGCATTGTTTCATACGGTAATGTCTTACTTGTGGTGGGCCATTCCTCTGCTGGACAGCACAATTAAAGTGAAGAGAGCAAAAGCGGCACTATGGATCGAGTGACCAGCCAGAGCAAATCCAGCCCATTCCACAATCTCCCCAAAGTAGTTTGCTCCCGATACATACTCAAACATGCCCCCTACGAACAGAAAAGAATTATGAAGAGACATTTGAACAAAGCAATAAGAAATCATTTCAAATTTGTTTCAAAGCAGAGACATTGCATCACATGAGTCTTATTAAGTGTGAAACCATCTGACTAGAACTTAAATATGTCAGAAAAAACATGTCTGATTCATCATGTCAGTCATCACTTATGCATCAAATAAAACGGAACAAGCCTTTGGATCTTAAAGGGGTCATATGATGCGATTTCAAGTTTTGCTTTCTCTTTGGAGTGTTACAAGCTCTTGGTGCATAAAGAAGATTTGTAAAGTTGCAAAGACTAAAGTCTCAAATCCAAAGAGATATTCTTTATAAAAGTTAAGAGTCAACCACACCTACCTAAAACGGCTCGATCTAACACGCCCCCACATGTCTACATCACTATGTGGAAATATTAGCATAATGCCGCCCAAATGTGCACGCAAAGAAAGAAGGCGTGGTTTCAGGAACAGCAGTGGTGTTGCTGCAGCATGTCAGGGAGAGGCTGTGTTTCAGTGTGAAAGCAAAAGCACTTTATTTGGCCTTCCAGAAGTAGATGCAATTAGGAATCATTTGTTAAGATATTCAAACAGAACAGCACAACCCAGATGTTCGAATTTTTGCAATGCATTTTATGGACGACAGTTTTTTGAACCTAGAAGAGTACAAGGCTGGCTGTGCACAAAGGCTATTTCTAAAAAGACCCTCTAAAAAGGGTCAATTTCGACGTTGCTATGACAATCTGGCGCTTCTGAATCAGCGACTGTAAGTATGTTTGTTATTAGTTTAAGTATTTGCTATGACTGTTCAAATGCGGAGTTTTGCGCAGCGCAGAGTAACGCGCCGTGTGTGTGTGTGTTGTGTGTGGTGTGGGAGAAGGGGTTACATCACAGCGAGAGTGAAACTGCCTGTCAGAAATCATAGCCAGTCAGCTGTCTTAAACGCGGCTTGTGTACTGCATCATCACTATGTCTGTCACGCGACTCTGTTCCCCTTACGGGGTTGAACTGATGGTAAAACTAATGACATTATTACTGTCTTTACATTTATTTTGAAAGATGAAGCTTTTTATTATGGTAAGGGGCGTTACATTTCGACGCGTGCTTGTGGTGTTCGGCCAATCACAATGCACTGGGTCATCTGGCCAATCAGAGCAGACTGCGCTTGTCAAAGGAGGGGGCTTTGTTGAAAACGACGTGTTTGAGAGAGGCGGGGCATAGAGGACCTACAATAATGTACAGTATTTAAAAAATTATGTGTTTTTTGAACATTAAAGCATGTCAACATATTCTGTTAAACCAAATAATTATCTTTAAAATAGCATCATATGACCCCTTTAAAACAACTTTGACATACCGTTTTGGCTACACAATGTAATCTATCAACAGACTCACATTAATCTGTACTGTGCATATTGGGATTTTTTTTTTTGATAATACCCTGTGAAGCTGTGATGTCAGACAGCTTGAAACCTTTCCTTAAAAAAAAAAAAAAAACAAGAAAAAAATCACGTGACGTAAGAGATGACTGCATTTGCATCCTGCATGGACACTGACTGTATGGGAAAAGAGATAGAAGTGGATGTCACAAACTATTAGCATCTCTGGAGCAGGGTGGTCCTGACAAGTTGCGGAGGCAATGAGTCAGGAACAGAAAGGGCATCTATTTTTATTTTCTTTCAGAGGCGAAGCCAGATTCAAGGGAGAACAGATTGAAGGATGGTCTTAGCACTGACCACCCATTTGAGCTGACAGCACTGAGCGTCATGTGCTATGGTTCAAATGATTTGTATTCTGTTCTGAATACTCTTGAACACGTATGTATATCGGTACCAAATTCAAATTTTTGAATTTAGAATATTCATATATTGTGATAAAATCAAAAGCCTGTTTCTAAAATGTAAAAATGCATGATGCTGTCACTCAAAATGTTGTGATTGTTGGTAAACATGCTGCACACCAACATTTTAGTCCATTTCAATATAAGATTTTAGGCCACACTTCCCACTCTAACACATTTCCAGTTCATAAATGGAGCTGTCAGCCTGATAATCGTTGTCTTACCTCTAGGTATCTTATAGCCTGTCTCTGCAGGCTTACGGAGGTTCCTGAGAATATGGTCAGAGTGAATATTAATGATCCATCCCAGGAACCACATACAAGACCCTGAAAAAAAACATCATTTAGAATAAGAAAGAAAGATCTTATGCTCACCGAGGCAAAATACCGTAAAAATAGTAATATTGTAAAATATTACAATTAAAAATAACTTTTCTAATTTAATATATTTTAAAATGTAATTTATTCCTGTGATGCAAAGCTGAATTTCCAGCATCATTACTCCAGTCTTCAGTGTCACATGATCCTTCAGAAATCATCTGCGGCTCGAAAACCTTTTATTTTTATTATCAACATTGAAAACAGTTGTGCTGCTTAATATTTTTGTGAAAGCTGTGATACATTTTTTTCTGGATTTTTTTTGATGAATACAAACTTCGAAAGAACAGCATTTATTTGAAATAGAAAATCTTTTGTAACATTATAATTGTTTTAACTGTCATTTTATATCAATTTAATGCGTCCTTGCGGAGTATTAATTTATAAACATAAAAAAAAAGTACAATGCATACTATGGAGATCGATATAAATGCTAATACGGTTGTGTCAAGATGATATATTTCAATTATACTGTAACAAAATGATTAGTATAAAGGTCTGCAGATGAATACTGGGAATGTCTAATGTTCGGTCAACCATGAAAGGTCAGCTAGAGTTCAGAGAGATGATCAATATCTCTACCCTGCAGTGGTCAACGTTACAGTAATAAGTCAGGTGACCGACTGTAAGGTCTAGAGAAATGATCTGGAATGTGAGAGTAACAAGAATCCTGACAAGTCATTTTTTATGTCTCTTCCTTGACCAGTAGAGCGAATGCATTGTGTTCTGTCATATGCTGATGGTGCCCTGGTGGTGAGGGATGAATTCCAGCATCAGCTCTTAAACAATTATAGAAACGAACACTAGATTCTATCTGATATGAAAGGGAATACGCAACAATGATGGAAATGACATTTATACACTGAATATGTACTCACTAGCGCCTACCTATGATGAAACAGGGATGCGTAACCCAACCAGGTGGGTAATCTGCATAGTGACTCAGGTATCTTGCCTGCAGGTACCCATTATAGATGCAGAAGACAAAGGCCAGGACAAACGAGATGAATGGTGTGGATTTCCCTCCTCGAATTAAAAACGGGAAGATGAGGGACCTGTGAGAAATACATGCTTCAGTTCATGTTAAAAATACACACTGCTGTTCAAAAGTTTGGGATCAGTGAGATTTTTTTATGTGTTTTAAAGGAGTCTCTTCTGCTCATCATGGCTGCATTTATTTGACCAAAAATACAGAAAACAGTAATATTGGGATTACCGTTTAAAATAATGGTTTTCTTTTTTAATAGACTTTAAAATGTAATTTAATTCAGTGATGTAAAGATGAATGTTCAGCATAACTACTCAGTGTTCCGTGTCACATGATCCTTCAGAAATCAGTATAATATGCTGATTTATTATCAATGTTGGAAACAGTTGTGCTGCTTAATATATTTTTTTTTAACCTGTCATACTTTTTTCAGGATTCTTTGATGAAAAAAGTTCAAAAGAACATCATTTATTTAAAATAGAAACCTTTTCTAAAAATATAAGCCTTTATTATCACTATCTTTTTTAATCAATTGAACACACCTTACTGAATAAAAGCACTAATAATAATAATAATAATAATAATAATAATGACACCCAAACTTTGGAATGGTAGTTTATTAAGTTACAAAAGATTTATATTTTGACTAGGCTGTTCTCTTTAACTTTTATTCATCAAAGGATGCCGAAAAAAAGTATGCACCGGTTCCAAAAAATACCAAGCAGCAAAAACAGTTCCAGCACTGATAATAAATCAGAATATTATAATGATTTCTGAAAGATCAAGTGACACTGAAGACTGGATTAATGATGCTGAAAATTCAACTTTGCATCACAGGAATAAATTACGTTTTAAAATATATTAAAATAGTTATTTTAAACTGTAATAATATTTAACAATATTTCTGTTTTACTGTATTTCTGATTCAAATAAATGCAGCCTTGATGAGCAGAAACACTTGAAAAAAAAAACATTGACAATATTACTGATGCCCAAACGTTTGAATGGCAGTGTTTATATCTAATATATATATATATATATTGTTATAAATAAACCATTGCAATGAAAATGAGGGTTTTTAATCACGCATGTCCATTAATCATATATAAATATAGTATGCTGGTATATATACATATTTATGTATGCTGTATAACAAGGAAAAACCCTACCTTTGCACATAATGGCATAAGAACATGAGCAGAAGTGATTGGTTGGGCAGGTGCATTATCTTCGCACATGGACACCACAGCACCAAACTCAAAGGCACCAGAAAAGCCGGCAGCTCCTGGACGAACCAGGCGACTTTGACATTCACAGGGAACCCATACCTGCTGGATGCATATCTGCCATAGGGCACGTGCTCAAAGAGCAAAGTGACAAAAGTGATGAATGCCATAACCATCATCAAGTACGCCAAGCAGTCCAAAACATACAGCTCTTGCTCCTCCGAGGAAAATAACGTCTTCAGAAGAGCGTCCATAATTGCTAATCGAAATACTACTTCAGTAGAAGAAAGGTTGGAGTAATATTTTGTGACTCGTCCACAACACAAACTGACACCGTGGAGAAAACCAAAAGAACCGCCCATCACAGCATGGGTTTCGCCAATCAAGAAAGGCGGTGGGCGGGGCTTCTGCCAAAACACGCCTTAATATATGCAAGTTATTCAATTCTAACCAATAGATAAAAGATGAGCGACTCGTATGAGTATCTACAAAGAGAATGTTTTGTTGTTTATTTATCTCTTGCCAAATTTCATATTTTACAAAAATGTAGTGAAATACAGAATTAAATATACAGAACAGCATCCACGGTGAAACCTCATATTTAATATAATTTCGCCTATTTTTATTTGCGTTATTTTTTATAGTTGTACCATTGTACGTTGCGTTTTATTCTTCTGGCAATACATTTATTACGACTGGCGGTCAAAGGTTTAAAGGTAGAAAATGAAACGCACGTCAGGCAATAATGCGGACACCGCGGAAGGGGTCCTTCAGTCGAATGTGCGCTTGTTTGGATAGCGTCCCGAACACGTGAGTTCAGCAGGAGCGGAGAAGTGCAGAAAGCAGCAGTTCTTCAGGCACTCAGTTAAAACGCAACGCAGGTTTATATCCAGAGTTATATGCGTGTCCAACATGGGCAGGAAAAACAGAAACAGACAAAGAGCTCAGCAGAACAGAGATGGAAGAGCTGAGGGGAAAAGAAGCAGAGATGACGCTGTGAGTTTGCTAGCTGCTCTAGCTTCGCACTTTTCTGCAGATTCATTTCTGAATATAGTTTATGTTGCACAGTGAATGCACTTATCATGTAGTTCATATCATTGTGATTGTCTATGTATACTAACAAAGGTTTCAGTGGCATCTCATGGTAAATGGCATGTAGGTAGGTGGGAATAGTCACTCACATGGGTTTTTTTGGCAGGGCTGGGGAGCTGGATACTCCGAGATCATCAAGGAAAACAAACTCTTTGAGCATTACTACACGGAGCTGAAGATTGTTCCCGAGGGAGAGTTTGAGGAGTTCATGGAGGCCATGAGGGAGCCACTGCCAGCTACAATCCGCATCACTGGATACAAGAGGTGACCTGGTGTTGAATGACAAACAGTGATTTGACTACCACACTGTTTGAATTATGACTTCAGTGGTTAAAAATATATTAGTTACCTTATTTACTGCTCTCAGAATCTTATGATTTACTACCGACCATCAGCCACGCTGCTGTCAGGCCATAGATGAAGCCATATTTCTTGACCGCTTTCATGGATAGTTTAGAGCAGCGGTCCTCAACTCTAGACCTTGAGATCCACTGTCCTGCAGAGTTCAGCTCCAACCTGGATTAAACACCATCCTGAACAAGCTCCCTCAGGTCTCATATTACCAGAAAGTTGCAGGTAGGTGTGTTTAGTCCAGGTTGGAGCACGACTCTGCTGGAAAGTGGATCTCGAGGTCCAGAGTTGAGGACCCCTGGTTTAGAGGACAATACACTAATGTCACAATTCTGTTTGATGCACGATCTGTCCACGATAATCATACTCTAGTATAAAACTCCCGTCTTGGCTTTGTTTAAATGATTAATTATCAGTGCACAGCATTAATGAGTACACACCCCTCTGAATAATATACAAGATGTATTTTCTTAATATAATTCATGGAAAGATGCACAATTGAAGCATATAAACTACTTAATAAAACCACAAATTAAATTCCATGATGTTCTGTAAAGATAGTACATGAGCCATTTTGTTTTCATGGGGATTGCAGAAATGAGTACACCCTAGATTTAATTAAGAAAATGTATAATATTCTAGTACTTGGTATGTCCTCCAGAACTTAAAGTATACTGTTCTGACACTTCTTGGCACTGAGTGTACAAGGTCATGACATCTGTGCTGTTTAACTCCTGGTGGACGACCTCCTTAAATGCCCTGGTCTTTAATGGAGAGTGTTGCTCAGCTCATCTCTACAGCTGCTCAAGCGCTTAGATTGAGTGCATCATGGTCCACTGAAAGACTTTCAACTTGGGAAAAATATCTTCTTGTGTGTTAAAAAGAGCCCAATTCATGCATGGACTGCGAAGAGGGTAGCATCTTTTCAGTTTCAGTTTTTGTGTGACAACATCACACAGTAGTGTGTGCAATTCTGACAGCATTGATAAGCACAACTGCCAACTCCCTCACCCCTTCAGCCTCCTACATTCCTATAGAAGAGCTTTCCCTACCACTAGAACGTCACTGTGGGACCAAGCCTTCTCCTCTGTCTGTACCCTCTGCACACTCACACTTTTGATGCTTTTGGGCTGAAGTATTGACTTGGTCTCATGAGCCCAAGTATGGATTCCCGAGTCATCTATTTTGTCATATGGGCCCTGGAAGAGGTTAAATGAGTTTATTTTGCTTTGGCGAGAGTCAGTAGTGTGACAACAACCATGCCTGTCACTTCTGCATGCTTGCATCGTACTCTGTTGAGATACGGCACTCTTTCAGCTTTGCTTGCTCTTGAGACACTTTCAGTGTTTCTCCTGCTCTTTTTCTTGCAAAAACTCACTAATCACTAAATGAATGCTTAAAGTGAAGACATGATTATTTCAGGGGCCTTTTCACAAGTCCATTTTTTTTTGAATTTCTGTGTTACTTTGGCAATATTTTCACACTTAAAACAATAATTTGGTATTCCTCTTTTACCATTGTCCTCTTTTATGCTAAGAAACAAGTCACCTGGCAGTTCTCTCCCGAGTGGTTCCACTGCTGCCAGCATTAAGTCGGAGTATGATTCAGTGGGCTATATAACACTTTTAATTGTCAGGAAATTACTTGTCTTTAAAAGTTTTGGTTCAATATACTTAACTGTTGATCAATACTTGATTTAACCTTACACCAGAATTTTTTTTTATTTTTTATTTAGTAACTTTCAGTAGGGTGTACTCATTTTTGCAACACAAATTTTTATCACTTTGATAAGAAAATCTTTTTGCTGAATAATTTTGGCATTCTTCTTTGTTAATTGATCAAGCAGGCTTGTTGGAACATTACATCTCCAAAGAACCCTAACATGTCTTCTAAGTAAAGAGTAATTGCTTAATTTAAGTTTTAGAGGGGGTGTACTCATTTATGCTGTGCACTGTATAAGACATATGACAAAAGTACTGTTCATTTATATGCTTGGATCCAGAGACGCAACTGAAGTTGTTTTTATTGACTCCATTAAAATGTTCTAGTTTGTTTCAAAACATTAGATGAATAAAGTAAAACAAAAACTAAAAATGTTGTTTTGGCAAGAAACTGAAATAAAATAAGTTGAAGTACTACAGTTACTAAAACTCAAATAAAAATAAAGTAAAGCTAAATATAAAAAAAATGACAAAAGCACATCAAAATTACTCAAATTGAACCTGAAAGTATAAAATGATGAACTATACACAACCATCCATGTACATATTGTTGCATTTTTGTGTTGCAATATGTTGTGATGTAATATATTGTTACACCCCTACAATTTTACATTTTTGATTTGTCCCTTTCTCAATCCCTGTAATCAGTCATGCCAAAGAAATCCTTCATACTCTTAAAGAGAAATACTTCAAAGAGGTTCAAGATCTTGAGGTGGATGGGCAGAAGATTGAGGCTCCTCAGCCCTTAAGTTGGTAAGATGGATAAAAAACTAACTGCTTATGTGTTTTACTTGTAAATTAATTTGAAATGTCCTTGGACATCTGTAGAGCATGGTACTCCAGGCGTGCTATTTCACCATCTCACCATGCTCTTACAGGTATCCTGATGAACTGGCGTGGCACACTAATCTGAGCAGAAAGATTCTGCGCAAATCTCCACTCCTGGAGAAATTCCACCAGTTCTTGGTCAGCGAAACGGAATCGGTAAATATCTGTGGAACTTCATTGGCTTTTTAATAAATGCAAATATCGTTTTTGATCAACCTTTCTTTTAATCCTGTTTCCTCTATCAGGGAAATATTAGCAGACAGGAAGCCGTCAGTATGATTCCTCCTCTTCTACTGAAAATTGAGCCTCAACATAAGGTACATCTTCAATAACACCATCATGAGTTTTCATTGATACCAGCTGAAGGTTTTTCCTTTGGGTGTTTTCTGCACTGCGAGAATCTTTATAATTGTGAGGTCTCATCTCGATCTTTCTGGCTTGTATGACTAGATTCTGGACATGTGTGCAGCTCCAGGATCAAAGACTGCTCAACTAATCGAGATGCTTCACTCTGACATGGATGTGCCTTTCCCTGGTATACTGATACTCATTAGTATGGGCTTTGCATAATTTATCCAATACAGATTTAAGATGATCATATCTCATAGTTGTCCTCCATCTTTTCTGTGTCTTCAGAGGGTTTTGTAATTGCCAATGATGTGGATAACAAGCGCTGTTACCTGCTGGTCCACCAGGCCAAGAGATTGAACAGTCCATGTATTATGGTGGTCAACCATGACGCCTCTAGTATTCCACGTCTGCACTTTGATCAGGACGGGAAGAAGGATGTCCTGTTTTATGACCGGATCCTGTGTGATGTACCCTGCAGGTGAGGGTCTCTACTTGAGACGTTACTTGATTTGTTTTTATTGACCTCCATAAGCAAGTTCTAGTTTTTCAATCAAAGTGTTAGATTAGAAATGTTGCCTTTGCCAAGTAACTGAAAATAAGTAATTTGGGCTGCATGATAATGGTTGCACTGTTAGTTAATCATGATTAATTTGCTTAAAAATACTTATCACTGTTATTGTAAAAAAAAAAAAATGTATACGCTTCATCAGAATTATTGCACTTTTACAAGTATAAATCAAGAGAAAGTCAACTTGCATGGTTTGCTAGCATATTTAGTCGCAGCAAACAACAGACTGGCTGTATTACACTTTTATTTGAGCAGAATGGAGAATGCCAAAACTTTGCCAGTGTTTTCAGCTCATCAGCGCTTTATCTGTAATGTAGGGAGAGATGAGTGTGTGGTTTACCTGGTTGGGAAGATTAAGTAAACCACAGGGCAGAAAATGTGTTAATTTAAGAGAAAAACTCTGTTTGGCGGATTTTAAGCTCTTGACATCTGGCAACCAGATCCATGAAAGGTTGTGGAGGCTTGTTATCAATGCAAGAAAATGCAAATGGCAAACTAAAGTGAAACAACTTCAAGATAAATAACCAGCAGGCAAATATCGCTATTGTTAGATTGAAGTGATAGTTCACCCAAAATGAAAATTTGATGTTTATCTGCTTACCCCCAGGGCATCCAAGATGTAGGTGACTTTGTTGCTTCAGTAGAACACAAACGAAGATTTTTAGCTCGAACCGTTGCAGTCTGTCAGTCTTGTAATGGAAGTGAATGGGAATCACGGCACTGAGAGTCAAAAAAACATACACAAACAAAGCCAAATTAAACCCTGCGCCTTGACATACATTGATGTGTAAAGCGACAACCATGTCTGTGCAAGAAACGGACAGTATTTATACTTTTTACAATCTGACCACTGCGATGTCTGCTCTGTCCTGCGCGCGTCCTCGACAGCGGTGCGTGCTTGGCGACTGCTTAATGGCAGATCGCAGCTTATAAGGGCATTACCCGCCACCCCTCTCTCAAATGACCATTGACACTCCTAATTGAGATTGTAGATAGTGTCAATGGTCCATTTGAGAGATAGGTGGCAGTGATTCCCATTCACCTCCATTATAAGACTGACAGACTGCAATTGTTTGAGTTAAAAATCTCCGTTTGTGTTCTACTGAAGAAACTAAGTCACCTACTTCTTGGATGCCCTGGGGGTAAGCAGATAAACATCACATTTTCATTTTCATCAACTATCCCTTTAAGCAGAAATCGTGATCATGAAAATTACTAAAACTGAAATGAAAATACAATTCAAGCTAAATATATAAACAACAAAAACTAATAAATATGACAAAAGCACATAACAAAATTACCAAAACTTAAAATGACATGAAACTGATAATATAAAAATAAAAACTTCAAATATACTATAATATTCAAAATATTAAAATACTATAATGGCATATAAATAACACTGCACAAATCCATACAACCCAACTTAAAAAATATTTTTTTTTTGGCGAAGTTGAAGGTGATGGTCTGAGCCATAGATGCCATACAGAAAAATAAGTCTGGCTCAACCGTTTAAGAATAAAACCGAGACCTGATTTTAGTATACATAAAATGGGTTTGTTTGGCTTCCAATTTGTTTCAGCATCTGTAGTGTCTCTCTACCTGCCAAATCTTTCAGGAAAAAAACATTCAATTCTGTCCCAGAAGCTTCAACCTTATAGTCTGGTTTTTATGTGATTATTGGTTGCTTAAAATGTCATCTGCTGCCGGTCTCTTCTAAGTGGTTATAGGCCAAAATAAGCTGCAAAGACGTCAGTCTAGGTACTTTTAATGTGGATTATTAAAAACCATTCAAACTGTAGATTTATTTTCTGCTGTTTGACATAAGAGCCACTGTGTGTGTATGTGTGTTGTCAAACAGCAGGAACCCGGTTTTTATGTGCACAGAAATGAAGTTGTGATTATGACCACAGTGACTATAGGATCACAATTATAGAGGCGCGCACACATGCCAGATCTGTGTTTTGGGTCGAGCAGTGAATCTCTTCCCAGCTTGTAACATCATATAGCAGGGTTTATAGTTGGTGGAGTCTATACTGGGCGTGCAGCAGAATCGGGTGCCAAGCACAACACATCTGCTCCATACCAGCAGGCCAAACATCTTACACACACACAATGTGGTCAGCCTGGTTTTGCGGTCTAAACATTTCTCTCCATCGATGAAATGATTTGAAGTTGACTTTAAAGATGTAATTATGGCTTGCCTTTTTGCCTGCGTAAGATTGTAGTTTCCTAACTTCAAGAGTTCATTCCTGAATAGCACTTTTATTTGATTCAAAATTTGCTGCCTTGTTAACCAAACACTGATGTAATTGATTTAAAAAATAGCATATGATCTCATAAGACCACAGGAAACTCTCCTGAAAGTTAATACAGTCCAACTTAAAATTGCTTGAAGGAAATAAATGTGATAATACCACCATCTTTAATCTTTGTATGGTGAAGAATCACTAATTATAATAATAATAATATCATAAGTCTTGATAGCCCTTTATTGTATAGTGTCTTACAGTGTTACATGTGCTTAGCATAGTAATAACAGTAAATTATGCATAATTGCATGCAACTAACCCTAAACCAAACCTAATCCTATACCAAGTATATGTGAGCAATAAAATAACTATACATTATATAAAATAAATCTACCTAATTGCTTTTATAAAACGGTTACCACACAATAAAAAACATTAAAACCAAACATTTATTGATATGTTACTTTATAGGAACTCTTCTCATCCGCTGTGTCATTTATTTATTTTTAACACCATATATAATATTTTCTTAAACGCATACATCTGTTTATCTCTCAGCATGAGAAAATGTCTGTTTTCTGTCTTTTTAGTTTAAAATCCAATTTGTGGCTTTCAAGCGTCATTACAATGTAAACCGATGGACATACAGAATCATACCTGAAACAGAAAACTAATACATACAGTAATATTCCCTCTGCTCTTGAGAAACTGTGGGCCTCCACATAGACACACACACACATCAACATATCTCCGCATGAGAAGAGTTTCTTTGACGGCAGTGCCAGATCAGGTGAATAATTCCCAGCCCAAAAACACTCAAAAACCCGCCCAATCCAACAACAACAAAAAAAAAGGCCAAACTTATAACTGACGTTATATAAGTGTAGCATTTTTTATCGCCATGCCACTCAGGGTTAAGGATCATTTTTAACTTTTTAAAACAAATAAAGATGACAAAATAATATAAAAAAAGACAAATTTCCCAGGAAATAAGATAAAACGGCTCAAATCAGGGCAAGTACATTTAAGAGAAATACATTTATGTGCTCAGTATCACATGAAATTATCTAAAGTGGTGTTACAAATAAATGGCGAACAATAAAATCAGAACCTTTTTCTCTACAGTGGAGATGGAACAATGAGGAAAAACATTGATGTGTGGAAAAAATGGACAACCAGCAACAGCCTGCAGCTCCACGGGTAAGACCAGTCCAGAATAATAGTGTAATATTGCTATTTTTAGGGTGTGCATTTTGTGTGTTGTGAACAGTATGCAAACATTCTGAGGGCATGGAATACCTGGATTTGCCAAAATCCATTCTACCAGTATGTGGAATATTAATCTTCTATATCCATTATGAGAGATGCAACAACAGTAATATCTGTAATTCAAAATTCATATTAAGTATAGCTTTGAATTTGTCATTACTCCAGTCTTCAGTGTCGCATGATCCTCCAGAAATGTTTAGATACTTGTTGTGTCTTCATGCTCTCAGGTAAACCTGCAAGTCTTGATTGGTGAAGATCATTGTGTCTGGAGCTTAAGCATTTTGGCAGCGGCAGTGAATTAGCAGTGATGTGTTTTCTGTTCCTCTTTACTGAAATGCAATGTTGTATTCTTTAGGTTGTGCTGTCAGCATTGGTCCATTCTCAGGTTGCAGAACAGAGCAGTTTGTTATGCTCAGTGTGTGTCTCATTGTCTGTCAGGCTGCAGATCAGGATCGCAGTACGAGGTGTGGAGCAGCTGGCAGTAGGGGGCAGGATGGTGTACTCCACCTGCTCTCTGAACCCCATCGAGGATGAAGCCGTCATCGCTGCTCTGCTGGAGAAGAGTGAAGGTATCGTCTGCTGTCCTCTGGATTCTGGCCCATAGACATTTCTGCCCATTTCATTCAAAGATCAAAAGAGAAAAATATATTTTGCGGACCTTTTCTGTTTATTTGATTTTATTGTTTGATTTTATCACTATAGTTTTATGATTAAATTATTTTAAATCTGCATTAAAAATAATGTGTGTGTAGTTTTCTGAGCAGTGTTATTTTGGTATCATTAACATGCGTTTATAAATTGTTCACTTTAATATTGAAGTTTTAGTAATTTTGTGTTTTTGTCATATAATAAATTCATAAAAACAATTATAGCTATTTTTATTCTTTAATTTAGTTTGTTAATGTGGTACTTCAAGTTAAACTAATCATTTAGATAATATATATATATATTTTTTATAGTTTAGATAATGATGATAACCCTGTTTCTGAGATTTACCCTTACATTTGACCCTTTACAAGTTTCAGCCCATTGGTTTGTTTTATGTGTCTCCGTTAATATAAAATTATATATTAATTATATTACAAAACCTGTGGTAAATACAATATTTCAATCAAACATTATATTTTCAAGCAGTAAGCTGGACATATTTGTCTTGTCATTTGTCACACTCCTTCATTTTCTGATCTCACTCTCCTGTGGTTGTTTCTTCACTCTTGTTTATTTCTCAGGTGCTTTAGAGTTAGCTGATGCCTCTCCAGATCTCCCAGGACTCAAATATATGCCTGGAATTACATCTTGGAAGGTAATGGAGCGTTAGCCTCCACTCTCTGACATCAATTTCATTCCATACTGTTTCTGCTTATGAATGTCATGTTTGCTCTGGTTTATGTCGTTAGCGCAGTGCTGTCATTTCCCTTCATTAACTGCAGCGAGAGCATTAGACTATTAAGTAACTGAAGTCCTCACTGGAGCGAGGCCCACAGTAAAGCTCTTTTGCTGATCCACGATATCTTGGTTATTAAAATAACATGCCTGCACTCATGTACAGCCCCTTAACCTTGAACGTAATCAGATCTTGTACTCTGGTGTCATCTCTAATCTAGCTCTCTGCTCTTTTAATTGAAGGTAATGACCAAAGAGGGTCAGTGGTACTCTGACTGGTCAGAGGTGCCGACAAGTCGACACACTCAGATCAGACCCACCATGTTTCCACCAACAGACCTAGAGAAGCTGGCCAATATGAAGCTGGAGAGATGGTGAGTTAGTTTTGATCATAAATATCTGTCTGTAACGCAACAAAACGCTTTAAACTGTTTGTGTACGTGCTTGTTAGGGCTTTAGTGTGTTGTATCAAAAGTTTCCACCAGATGGTAGTACATAACCACAGTTAAAGTGGAGCAATACTAACGTTGAGTAAACTGTCGCTGGGTGTTTGAACCCAATTTACACTGATCTATAGTCATTGTGGTATATTTGACTTGTGTTTTCAGTATGAGAATATTGCCCCATCACCAGAACACTGGCGGGTTTTTTGTGGCTGTGTTGGTGAAGAAGGCGCCCATGCCATGGAACCGCCGTTACCCAAAGGTATTAGAAAACCCAGACCTATAATGTAATATAATATATGCAAACAGAGCATTGAAGTTGTATGAGAGTACATTTATGGTATCTTTTTGTTGTTTTAACTAACAAACCCGTTTTCTTGCTGGCATGTGTACTCTCTCTGTCCTCTCTTTGTCTGTAGCTTCGTTATAAGGATGTGACCTCCTCCAGTGAGGTGGCTCCTGCAGAGGAGCTGCAGATGGGGGAGTCTCCCGCTGACGTCCCACCAGCAGACGGCTCGTCCGCTGATGCCCCTGTGGAAGCAGTGGAGGGCGAGACTCCTGCAGAGGGAAACCCGTCTGTTCCAGATACTCCTGACCTTTTAGAGGTCAAGAAAGATAATGTCTGTGGGTGAGTGTCTTCAGCCAGGTGTATATGTTGGTGCAGCAGTCACCCTATTGATTTCTCTGCTGCTTTTGTTCTCTCTGTGTTGTGGATTTTGAGATGCACCAATGAAGACATTTTTGTATGATGACTGTAAATTAAATGATAAAGCCTATAACACACGGGTTTAATAATCCATTTCATAAATCAGTAGATCTGTTATTTCTGTTATATCTTTATTGATTTTAAATCATTTAATTAGCAAGGTTATGTACAATAATAAAATATATAAAATATTAAAATAAATCATTAGTATACAAGTCAGAAACATTTTAGGTGCCAATACGAATGATGAGCGTTTGGCTCCACATTGTCAACACAGTCCTGTTAACAGCCTCTTGTTAACATGAATTATTATTATTATTTACGTTATTTTATTATCTAACATACAATACATGATTATCATTATAGTTATTTTTACTATTAGAATAGTTATTAAACTGTTGTTTACTATTTATTATTGTTATTAAAACGGTTATTACTATTAATAGCTATATTGATTGTTTTTAATTATTCTAATAATAAAATAAGTTATTTATTGCTATTATTATTATTATTGTGTAACATACATTGATTATCATTAATTAGTTTTGTTGTGTTTGTTATTACTATTTTTAAAAGCTTAACAAAGTATTATTAATAATTCTGTTTATAAAATTTAAACGTTTCTTTTTTTAATATTTATCTGACTGTTAAAAATTAGACATTCAAGCACAATATTCAGTGCAAAATAATATTTCCTTCTGGACGCTACTTGAGTTGCTCTTAAATGGCCGTTTACTTGGAAAATAACAGCACTATTTGTAAGAAAAACATGACATTGCTTTGGGTCGCGGGTCGCAACTCACAATCTGTTTTAAGGGTTGAACAGGCGTTATACTAGTGTGGTTATGTGGTGACCGTTTGAACCTTTTATTTTAGCGTGATCTGTTGTTTCACATACTAGTTAGGCATAATAGTAGACGTGCAACAACTGTGCAGTATTCATTAAGAATTCAGTAAGACAGATTTCCATTCTGAACATATTGGCTTTCAGGCGTTACTTGTGCTGCTGATTTCAGTGCGCCCTGCTGGACGGGGTGTTTTATTGCAGTTTTTCTTCAGTTACTGTGCTCCACATTGACATGAAGTGCTCTGTCTGTTCCAGCCCCCCTCCTCCAAAGAAGATGAAACTCTTTGGCTTCAAAGAGGATCCGTTTGTGTTTCTGACAGAGGATGACCCTATCTTCCCTTCCATCCAGTGAGTGCCTCTTCTCTCAAAGCCTTGCTGCTCAATACAAATACTGTTTTTACGAACACTCTCATATCTTACTTGTGTGGTTTTTTTTGTCTGAAACACTGTGTTTGTCACGGCTGAATGTATACACTCTGAGTGGGCTGGAGCCTTTGTGTAAAAAAATATGAGCATTTATCTGTTCTTACGCTATACATCCTATGTGACCAATCAGATGAACGGATGATATGATCGTTATCATTCAGTCACTGTGACTCCGTCTTTTGTTTGTGATGAATGTTATTTATTTTCTCACACAGATGCACAGTGCCACAGCGCTGGCAACCCGCCATTTTGACTTGTTGGAGACAACGCCTCTGCTCCATATGTCGCAGCGTGTTCAGCGCTGTGCGCATATGTGCGTTTTTTTTCCTTCTGTCTAACCATCATTTATTTTATGCTGTGATATTTCTTTGTCTGCTGCAGAGCTTTCTACGACCTGTCTCCAGGTTTCCCCAAGCTGAACGTATTGACTCGAACCCATGAAGGAAAGAAGAGGCAACTGTACATGGTATCCAAAGAGCTCCGCAATGTTCTGCTCAACAACAGCGAGAGAATGAAGGCAAGAGCACGCACTCACTCACACACTCACACACTCTGATGGCCCTTCATCAGTGCTAGCAGTGATTGAGGATGGCGGACAGGCAGATGGGGACAGCAGCCTCGCAATGATCTCAACTCTATCTGTGCTCTAGTGCCTTCACATTCATCAAGTATGAAACAACCATCTGCTGCTAATGTAAACAGACATCACTGGAGTTACGTTACAGCAAAGAAACACACTGTAAACACTTACACACCCTGTCCTTTGTTGTATTATTTGTTCTGAGCAATTAACATGCTGAAATGTTATTTGGGTAGTGATCCAGAAGACTATTATAACTTTTATTTATTTTTTATTGTATTACTTATAAATAATAAAAACCTATAAAGTTTATTATAGAGATTGTTAAAAAATTTACTTCATAATTTTATTAAAAGATAATTTATTATTTACTACACAATTGTTACATTATATATGTAATTGAATGTTATTAATTTTAATTACGGATACTAATGACAGTAATCATTTGTGAGTAGTACCAATTTTATATATAAATATATATCATATATCAATATTATATATTATATCAATATAGATATATTATAGAGTAGATATATATATAAACGTATTACGATACTATTAATTAATCTTATATTGCCTATATTATGTCTTACTATTAGTAACTGTTATATCTATTATTATATAGATATATATATATATTATATATATAATATATAGGTCTTATGTAGTACTAAGTATAATCGGTATAAAACGAATGTTTAGGAGTAAGATTTACTTTTAATAATAATCATAAGACCATTCTGTATATAAGAAATTATACTACTATGCTGCTGCTACTAATACAATTGTACTGATTGTAATGATAAAAAGCTAATGAATTTTATTTATAAAAATATATGCAATAGAATAAAAAACTACAATAGGTTCCATTTGGGACATTAGTTACTGCATTATATTGACTTGAAATAACAATGAAAATATTCCTAAAACATTTATTAATCGTAATGAAATTTCAGCATGTACTAAGTGTATTAAAATCAAAAGCTATTATGTACTTAATGGACCTGAGCTAACATGAAGTAACAATAAATAACTGTAGTTTTATTAAATAATCTTACAACCGAGAATCAATAAGTACTGTTTCAAATGTAGGCCCTTTCACAAGACACACCTTCTCGAACGTTTTTCTATTTGTATTTTTTTAAAACGGGTATCTAATTTTACCACTATTATTTGTATTAGATCACCTTTGCATCAAATTACAAAAAAACAGTTAACGCTGATGTGAGGGTGTTTCTAATGCAGTGTCTATGGGCGGGATGGTCAATTTGACAACGTTCTCTCTTCTGACTGTCGTTATCAGTCTCTCTCAATTTTTTTCCTTTTATTGAAAGTCATGAAAACACTACCGTGGAGTTTTTCTTTTGCTATTTGACCAAATGTGATGCAAAATATATTTGTGGTACTCTCCTTCACTGCTATTCAAGTTAACCCAACTATGACGACTTCCGCTGCTGAGAAACCCAGAAATGTGAAAAGGGTCCATTGTTCAGTGGTAGTTAGTGTTAGTTAATTCATTACCTAATATTAACTTAATGTAAAAGTGTTACCAAATTTAAATAATAATAATGAAGTAGCAAAATGCTGTTAACCTTTCTGCAGGTTATAAACACAGGCGTGAAGGTCTGGTCCAGAAATACTGATGGAGAACAGTTCGGTTGTGCTTTCAGACTGGCTCAGGAGGTGGGTGTGTGTAAAACAAAACAGAGTTTGGTGTTAATAATGTTTTATGTAGTAGTAGTTTGAATCACTTGTGTATTTGCGTACGTACAACCAACATTTTGAAAATATTGAGATCTAAATTAATACTGGATACTCACTTCTAGAATAAATGTAGTGTTGTGTAGATGCATTTTCGTCATTTAAAAATCTTTTTCAAGTTGAAAAGCAGCAGTCTAATCCCAGAGATACTTCTGCAAGATATAATGGGTTGTTTTTCACATGCAATTTTAACCAGAAAGGCTTTGGATATTAAGTTGTACTGCAGTAATCAGTCTATTATTAAAGCAACACTCCGATATCTCAGTTGTCTCAGATGTTTTTTTGCTCAAAAACTAGGTTTAGTGGTCTATAGGGAAACAAGTTCATCTCAATGTGCCGTTAATAACCTCAGTTTGCCTTCCTGTCTGCTCTAGAGGGAACTTCCATTACCATTTTCCACTACAGTATATTGATTTTTAACTAGAGGAAGATCTGTTTTTGTATATGTATTTATTCTTCCCATAGATGAAGAAATGGATTAAAATGTCTGCTGCTTTCCAAGGCTGAATTAATGGGGGAAAAAATGCATTTTTGCACCAGACTTAATCATCCTGAGGTTACATGCTTCTCTCTGAGCAGGAAAGGCTTTGTGTGTGTTTTTGTTTGTTTGTGTGTGTGTGTGAAAGAGGAGATCGAGTCCTTGACTCTATGCTGCTGTCTTTCTCCAGGGTATTTACACGCTGTGTCCCTACATCAGAGCCCGAATCATCAACATCTGCGTGGAGGACGTGAAGGTGCTCCTCACGCAGGAGAACCCCTTCCTCAGGAAACTTGGAGATGATGCTCACAATCAGGCCAAGAAACTTGGTCAGTGCCGTTCAGAGTCCTGCTGATGCCACTTGTTTTAGTATATTAATTATTTGAACTCTTAGCCATGTTAAAATTATTAGGTCGATTTTGCAGTTTTAAATGGTAAAAAGGTGAATGAACCTTCAAGAGATCACTGCTATCATACACGCACAAATTAGAAATATACAATTTTAATGTGTTTTTTAATGTAAACTTAAAAAACATGCATGAACATTATAGAAAAAGTATTACTTTATTATAATAAACATTATTTAAAAAAATCACATGCACTAGTTGTATATTGTATAATTTTATAAAATTAATCAAATATTTACAAAAAAAGATTACATGTGCAAATGTAATAATGTATATTATAAAACGTAGGTTATAAATAAATTACATGTGCGTATTAGGGATGTCCCGATCAGGTTCCGAGTCATCTGCCAATACCAAGTCCTGATCTGATACTTGTATACGCCTAGTGTTTGATGCACAATTCAAGTACATTAAAGATATTAAAATCAATCCAATGTACATAGTGTGCGGAGTTAAGTAATCGGTTTGTGTGTTGGGTACCTCTCTCTATGTATATATCCGCACATACTGTATAAAGACATTTGTAGAATATGGGACTACTATGTAACCTTGTATTTTATATATACAATAAGCGGAATAATTGGCAAGATGCACCCAGCACGACTTTTAGATAGTTCAAAGGCAATAAAGTAAACAATAAATGGATGAGTGATCGTTGCAAAAGTGCATCAAATACATTGAACCAGACTCAAATGTGTGCGACACTCTAGAACAGACCTCACTGGTTCTCGCACATCACACAACAGCACATTCTTGTTCATGCATGCATGCATACATACATACATACATACATGCATATATTTTTTGCTCATGTAAGTATCACTTTATTTGCATTTTTTCAACTTTCTTTCTATATAAAAAAGTTATAGATTATTTCTTTCTGTGTGTGTGTGTGTGTATTTGTGTATAGCTATTAGTCCTGTATTGATTTTGTTAGAGTAGTTGCTTGGCACTCATCAGTTGGGGTGATGCTTACAAAGTACGTTGATTTTATGTAATCAGATTACTTTAAAGAAACGCATTACTTTTTAATTTAGAAGGGAATATCTGAGTTGCTTTTTCAAATAAGTAACGCCAGTTACTTTGTTTCCCATGTCTTGACTGACAGCTCTCGTGTTGCCATGTGGAGAAAGTTGTAGACTAAATATTAACATGTATTTATTTACTCATCTCACCTGCACAAAAACAGATTAAGTATTCCTTAAAATGAATGAAAACAGTCAAATGCAAACTCATAATATTATTCAAACATGCAATAATTAACTGTTAAATAAGACAAATATAATTTATGTATTTAATCCCATTTTATTAATCCATGTCTTTGCTACTGATCTTCAATGATCCAATTCAACCATACTAAGCAAAAATAACACATTTGTTTCATTTTTGTTATTGCTGAATAGTGTTGAACTTTCTTCTCCTGTGTCATATTCTTCATGCAATTAGTTTGAGCTGCGCCCTATACTGTACAGACATGAATTTACATTTCCTTCAGCCTGAGGTGTATTCATTTCACTTTTGTTGTGAAAAGGGCTTTTACATTTGTAAAAGAAGAACTTTTTAAAATTAAAAACAAGCAAGCCCTGTCCAGATTTAAAAAGTGCAAACGCATTTATAATGTAACGCATTACTTTCCATAAAAAGTAACTAAGTAACGTAATTGGTTACTTTTTTAGGGAGTAACGCAATATTGAAATGCATTACTTTTAAAAGTAACTTTCCCCAACACTGGTCATTGTGACAAATTCACATGTTTAGACCAGAACCTTTGGCCTTTATTCTCTTTCATAAAGCTCAGCATCACAGTACAGCTAACAAAGGTGTGATTTTTTTTTTTTTTGTTGTTGCCATTACTGATATATTTAAAATATATCAGCTCTGAAATGCATTTGTTCTCTCTTTTTTTTTTTTTCTTCAGGAATGGGCAGCATTGTTTTAAGATACCTACCAGATCCAAAGTAAGTGCTCATGTTCTCAGTCCATATTATTACAACACGGTTATTAAACAAGAGTCTTGAGATCTGATCTAGTCTCCAGTTTATGCCTCATTCTTCCCTTCATCTCTTCCAAAGCCTAGTGAACTGCCTAGTCTTAAGCCTAGTGAACTGCCTTGTTGTCTGTTTCCTACAAAGGGAGCTTCCTTCTAAGACAACATCCAAACCAAAATGGAACCGATAGTTGATTCAAATAGAGTTTGGTGTTAGCATGTTGCTAAGCTAACAAATTTTTTTTCTTTTTTTTTTATGAAAAAGTTTTAAAAATGTAAATTTTTTAATACATTGTGCACAGATATTGTGTAAATCAACTTGGTATCACAATTCATTCTGGAATTTCTTTATATGTGAAGGCTAAATGTAGTGCTGCCTTGGATTTAAACCAAAATTAGATTTTAGTAGTCCGGTTTGATTTGGAGCAGCCTCTTCATTAGGTGCAGTTTTAATATGCAGTCTAGGTAGACGTCTGGCTATATATTGGTGCGGCGCTTGTGCTGGGACTCCTGTGGCGGGTGCTGGGAGGTGTGCTGTGTTGTACACACAGGGCTCTGTTATGGCACTCCTGCCATTCATCAGCCAGTCACGAGACAAATGAATGGAGATTGAGCGCTTTGTAGCCATTACGCCCCTTGTCTGATAATTAAAGGACTCGAACTGATGCACCCGGCTTCCTCTTCACAGATAAATAGCTCGTCATTGTCTCTCTCAGCAGAAAGCTCATTGTTTGGCCCACCAGACAGTCATGTTTCACACTGATGGCCCTTACTGTGTAGAAAACGAGTCAATCCAGCTGGAAACGGTGTCCTTTTATCTCTCTCCCTCTCTTTCTGTCACACATACAAACACACCCACCATTTTAATCAGCAAATTCTGGTTTTGTGCCCATGTGAGGCTGTGCTTCTACCAGATGTTTCTTCAACAATATGGAGTTTCTTTTGTTTTCGTTGAGCTTTAGCACACAATACAAGTTCATCACTCTTTCATGTTTTAAATGTGAGCGACATGCAAATCATAGTCAACTGACAGCACTTGCACACATGAGACACCCAGTACTCGCAGCAGCTTGCTTCTTGTTTGAAATCTAGCTGACCAGTTGTCAGGTGTGTGTGTGGGTTAAAACCAGCTAAGTTAACCTAGGCTTAGAGTTAATACACAAATAGCTCATTCATGCACTTAATTATTTTGATATTTTTTATATTGGCTTGTTTACTTACTTGCTTTGTTTTAAATATATTTTTATATTTGTTTATTTTTCATTAATTTTAATATTTTCGATTTATTTATTTTGATATTTATTTAGATGTTAATGTAAGTTGGTATTTTAGACATTTGTTTTTTGATAATTATTTTAGATGTTTGTTTTTGTTTTTTAATTAAATTTTTTTTAATTTATTTCGGAATGTAAGCTTCTATTCTGGACACTGTATAAAATGAATTTATTTAAACTGAAGAAACGTACAACGTTCTTTGCATTGTATGTTAGATGATGATATTCTCAAATGTCCTCATAAAGGTTAATTGACCCTTCGCAAAAAACCTGCCCCCTTAATTACTGTTGCTATGTCCGACAAGCCATTACGCTCACACCACACATCATAATCTC
This sequence comes from Sinocyclocheilus anophthalmus, assembly GCA_018155175.1. Lineage (NCBI taxonomy): Eukaryota > Metazoa > Chordata > Actinopteri > Cypriniformes > Cyprinidae > Sinocyclocheilus > Sinocyclocheilus anophthalmus. The sequence continues at coordinate 196,921 of JADLZN010003537.1, forward strand.
TCGCAGAAAAAAATACATTGCAATGAGGAAACTGATGACAGACAAGACAGTTAAAAAAAAAAAAAAAAAGAAGTCCGTGAACCAATCATCTCTTCATATTTACTACAATTTATAGCAAGGAATAAATATGAATGAATATTGGAAGGTATGTTGTTTCAACCGCAGAAAGACGCCAATACACAGTTCAAGTTCTAGTCCACCAGCGTTAATCTACTGCACTCCTACCTGGTTTGTTTGTCAAATAAAATGGCGGATCAATCAAAAGTTATTCAACCATGTGATCTGAGACAAAGTCACGCAAGTTTGTTGCGCATCAAGGAATTTGATCCGCAAATGTGGGGGAAAAAACTGCCACAATTAAGCAAATTTTTAATGCACATTTTGAGAGTTTGTGAATTTTGGTGTTTCTATACTTACTTTTTTTTATATCCCAAATTTAGCTTTTGGTCATTTTGAACAAGCAACTAAATTTGTGAATTTTAAACTGAATCTCAAACAGCCCTTTTCAGTATTCACAACAAACGGTGTGGTTGATATATGTTCGCCACTCAGCATTAATACTCCATTACTTTTTGTGCTAGACGACATGTCTAAATTAGCCTCATGGCATCATGGGAATCTATGAATATGTCTCTTTATTTTCTCATTAATATGAGCCCCCACAAAGCACATGCTCTAATACTGATGTGCGCGCACTTGTTCTTCGCAGTTTCATCACAGTGAGTGACACAAGCCAAGAGCAGCTCTGATGTCACTGTGATTAGCGGCGCGTGGCGCTGTGGTGTCATCCTCCACTGTTGGCAGCGTGCTGCTGGCTCCACACATGAAAACATGATGGCCCGTTCCAGCACAGTGCGCCTGATCATCTTTCACTCTCTTTTTCCATCCGTCTGATCACAGGCGCTTTTAAAGTGCCTCAACCGCCGCCGCAATCACACTCCACGTCGGTTCCTGGCGCTGTCTGCACTGTAGCTGATCAATAATTTGCTAATTTTCCTTTCCCCTTCTTCTGTCTTGCTTTCTCCTCTCATTGTCCTCTCCATCACTCATTCTTTGGCTCTTTTCCCTCTTGTATCAACTTCAACTTTTAATTGTTCGTTCTTCTCATCTCTCCAGGGTTCTTGATGCTCCTCAGTGCCCTATAGATTTGTGCGGCTGGAGGGGGAAAACGTCCATCAGGGCTTTCGTCCCACGTAATGAGCGTCTTCATTACCTCCGTATGGTGGGGGTGGAAGTCTTCCATGACAAACAGGGAAAGAGGAATGACGGTTCAACAGAAATCCAGGAAAGAAGCACAGAAGATGCCGAGGGACTGAGCCAAGAGGCAGATCTCTTAGAAGAGGAAGGTGAAGAAACAGAGCAAAATGGTTCAGAGTCCAACGCTAATAGCACAGAACCTGTTGGCAGCATTTGTGACGGGCCTGCGAGTTAGTTATCTAAGCCATTAGTAGGTCAGGAGAAAACTGAAAGGCTCCACCAGGCCTTCTGTGTTTTTTTCCAGACTGCACACTTGTACAGGAGCACCTGGTTGGGTAACCTCTGAAGAACTGATCTGGAAACATAATGGATGATTTTTATTTTATCAGAGCTTTTTTTAAATCTTGATTAAAGCATTTGATGTTGGATATGTTTTTATAGTTTGTTGTTGTTGTTCAAGGGACAAATTTAAGGAAGTCACATTTGTTATTCATTTTGCGTTAATGTCTAAGGGCTGCACGCTAGCTCAGTCTTACAATGCATTTCATTTTTTCAGATGCTTGTACATGATTTACACATTGTACATTATGCCAGTTTGTTTATTGTTGCAATACTTGAAATAAACTGCATTTGTCAATATTTCAGTATAGTTTGGCGCCATTTTCAATGGTGTATATACCACATTTCGGTGTGCTGACTAGATGTGCTAGCAGTGTGTCAAACTCGGCTCATTCCCTTGCATCCGAATAGTCCTAAAAACTCTAAACATGGAAAGCATAAATGGGAAGAAACCGTACATAATGTTCACATTTGTAGTATTCATAAAACAGTAGGTGAAAAGAACTTGGTTGGCCTACTACTACTGCCTGAGACTATGAAATGTGCATCCAATGAACACTTTCTCGTGAGGCCACATGAGAGGATTTGTGAATGTAGTGAAGTGACGCATGACAAGGATAATATGTAGTATGTCTGGATTACATTCACGATCTATATAATGTACTTTTAACAGGCAGCCCCAACCACAATTCAACACACCTAAACCAGCTATTCAGTGCATTCACAATTCTCTGAAAACTAATTGGGCCAGGTGAAAGACAGGTGTGTTGGCACATGGGTTGCATCTAGGCTCTGCAGGACTGACTCTCCAGGAGCTGAGTTTGACACTCCTGTTGCAAGTTCAAGTTCAAGTCTGCTTTATTGTCAATTCTTCCACATGTACATGACATACACACAGAGAATTGAAATTGCGTTACTCTCAGACCCTTGGGTGCATACAGATAACATAAATACAGATTAAATACAAATATACAAATAAGGTCAAATGTAAAATCTACAGCACACGCATATGGCAATGATTCTTGATAGCCACCTTCAGACTGATGTCAGTAGGGTTTTATTCCATAGCAGCTTTCATTGGCCAAGGACCACTCAAGAGGATGTGTGACATGTATAGCAATCAGTTTTTTTGTGTGTGTCCTCACAATAACAGACTGGTGTGGAATTCATTCAAGAACATCATGCATGTTTACTCCAACAATGGTGCTGTGAACTTCATATACATTTGAAAATCCAGCATTTAGTTCAGGAGTCTCCAAATTTGGTCCTGGAGGGCCACTGTCCTGCAGAGTTTAGCTCCAACTTGCCTCAACACACCTTCCTGGAAGTTTCTTTCTAGTATCACCTTTTGATTTTTTGATTAGCTTGGTTCAAGTGTGTTTATTAGGTTGGAGCTAAACTCCACAGACATGGCCCTCCAGAGCAGGACTTTGACACCCATGTTTAGTTGATCTTGAGAAGTGATCATTGTCACAGTTATAAACATGACGGCTTTCTTCCTCTTCTGTAGAAATCAACCAATCATATGATGACTTAGAAACTACCAAATTGTTTCCCATTTTGTGTGCCATACACATCAGACGTTCAGCCAACAGGCTGAGGGCTAGTGTCCTGCAAAGCTTTTTTCCATCCGTAAGCAAACACACCTTTCCAAGAATTAGCTCCCCTTTCCCTAGCTGTTGCGAAATTTGCCCCCATATTCAATACAAAATACTGTGGAAAACTGTACTTAAATGCAATTAAACATTCGATTTTTTTTCGCTCAATTCTTTAAAAATACAAAAAAGTATTTTGTAATTAAAATACATATTTTAAATACATGTATCTGAAATACTGCCCATCCCCTCATTCACTATTCCCTACATTAGTCCACTAATATAGTCCAGTTGAAGGATTGCATGAACTAAGTGTGCCAGAAGGGTTGCCACTTTTGCATAGTTTGTGCTTGCGATTTAATAATCATTACAAAACTAAACAAACTGGCAGCTCCAGTAGTAATGAAAAGATTTATTTTGAACTTATGGAAACTATCATGTATACACCTCAATTAAACAATTTAATAATCAATTAAAAAGAATGTTATACCTGTAGTATTATACACGTACCCCTTGGACAAGCGGTTTGGAAAATGGATGGATGGATGATTCAGCTGCAGGCGCCACCTTCTGGTGATATGTGGGAATTCATTCGGCATGACCGTCACTGTGCATTATGGGTGTTTTCTAACTGTTGAATGCACATTGGTTGTACGGTCGTTATTGCAGTGCATTGTGGGATAGTGCCCTATTTAAGGGTATGGGGGTGATTTTGGACACAGCCCTAGAGTTTAGTTCCATCCCTAATCAAGGTCTTCAGGATTACCAGAAACCTACAGGCAGGTGAGTCTGATCAGGTATGGAGCTGAACTCGGCAGGCAAGCAGATCTCGAGGGCCAGAGTTCGACCAGCCCTGCTTTAACAACCATCTTGGTTGCCAAAAAGGTGAATGATACACTTCATTTACCCCTGCACCACTGACAGACGTGAGTGAGTGCAAGTGAGACAAAGAGAGGAAGGAAGGGTGATTCACTTTGGTTGAGCGAGAGAAATGCCAACATTCTCTGTGTGATCTACAATGTCTTACCCAGGACACACTGTCCACCCCCTCCTCGTCACTTCCTGCTACAACACTCCATCTCATACGCTTCTCTGCACTGTTGTCTTATCTGTTTCTTAAGTATCCATATTCCTTCTGTCTCTCACACTGATTCGTCAGTGTCAGGATCGGGCTATTGTCTGTCTTGGTCCAATCCCGTTCAGTATTATTTCCCTGTCCTTCCTCGACTCAAACTTGTCGGGTAACGCACGATCACAATCTCGCCCTTTTATTGCCTTTAATTCTCTTTGTCTGTTTTGGGTTGACTGCTGGTTGTTTGGTTTATCTCCCTTCATTAGCTCAGGGTGATTGTGTTTCCCTGCAGCCGTCCATCTCGCTTCCTCATTATCAGTCAGTGTTCTTTCTCTCGGCTGGCAGGAGCTATCTCGTCTCCTGCTTTGACTGGCAGACTCACCCCTCTCTCTCTTTTCTCAGGCGTGTTGGTTTGTTCTAGAGACAGGCTGTGAGTCTACAGACCGTGGAGATTGTTACTATGGTCACTGCAGAGTGCTCTGAACGTAATTAACCACAGTGACACAACCAGCTACATGCAGTGAATGCCACAGCACAACACTTGAGGCAGATCTGACATAACCCTCACTTAAACCTCGTGATTATACTCAAATGCAGTGTGATCTGGCATGCAAATAACCAGATGAACTATGTGAATGGACATTGTGTTACTGCTTTTAAGCAGGATACTTAAACCTTGGCTTGTAACATCCTGTGCTAGTTGTGCTCAGGGTCCTTGAAGTAATGAAACAATTTAAATTGCTGAAAGTGTGTTGCAACACCATATGACACTGTCTCATGGACAAGTGGCTCTGCCAAACCCACGTTCTTCCGAAAGACATTTGTGTGGAGGGGGGAAAAAAGTTTTTACTGGATTTTTCCATGCTTACTGTCTTATTAAAATGGTTTTGCTGGTGGGGTTGCCGAACTTGACACATCACTGGCTTGATAGTCTGAAGATCAGCAGTCACGGATACTGGTGAGAGGCAGCTGGTCAGTTAGGACCCCACCCACTGGCCAGTTTGGACCATGTATTCTCTCTATACTTCTCCAGTTCAAAATCTTTAAAACACCAGCCCTAGTGATTTTCAGAAGACAACGATATATCCTCCAGCTTTTAATGTCTCTATTTCCCCAAGTGTTCATGCTTGGTTTATTCATGCTCTTATTTTAAATTCAAAACAAACCTCATAGTGGGGAGAAGGAAAAAGAAAAGGGTGAAATTTTTTGATTGAAGGAGCATCACTCGAGCATCCCCTTTTATGATGCTGATGCTGCTGAAACAGTACATTTGGAGGTGATGGTGGGTTAGTCTTCTTTTTTTTATTTCTCCTCTCCCCCTGCTTTCAGATGGGACACTCAAGGATGCCTCATGCTAAAAACGCGGTAGAGATAAACCTCTGACATGAATGTACATTTGGGATTACGTAATGAAAGTGTTATGCAATGACTTCAAGGCATGGAAGGAAAGCACAAGCGGATGAGTTTGTGTTTTCTGTGAGGATTAGACAGATTTTCCCTCCAAGTCGTCAGTCGTTTAGCAGTTGTCTCTCTCACATTTTCCCTTCCCCCCCCAGATAGTACAGTGAGAAGCTATAGGCTAATGCTCTTATTTAAACAGTCACACCTGTTCAAACATCACATGACCCCAAATGTAAATATTCACTTTAACATTGCAATATGATCAGTAGTACTATCGATTATTATGGCTCTTGCGACCATCTAGAACACCTTAGTTTAGTATAGTGCATAGCAATGCCTTTTCAATAATGTATAGCAATGTGATGCCGGTTTTGCTCAAACAAACACTACTCACTTCTGCTGACAGTTAGTTAGTGTGTGTTGTGTGTGTGTGTGGGTGGTGGTGTGGTGTGTGTGTGTGTGGGTGTGTGTTTCTGTGTGTGTGTGTGTATGTGTGTGATGTTTTTTCAATAAGTAAAGGAAAGTAGATACATATACACTATTGGTAAAAGTTTGGAATTATTAAGTTTGGAATCGTTTTTAATGTTTTAGAAAGAAGTCTCTTACATACTTATCAAGGCTGCATTTATTTAATCAAAAATAATATTAGGAAATATTTTTACAATTTAAATGCCTGTGTTTTCTATTTGAATATGTTTTAAAATGTAATTTATTCCTGTGATGGTAACGCTGAATTTTCAGCATCATTACTCCAGTCTGCAGTGTCACATGATCTTCAGAAATCAAAATAATATGCTGATTCAGACATTTTTATTATTATTATCAATGTTGGAAACAGTTGTGTTGCTTCATATTTTTGGGGAAGCTGGCACGTTTAGGCTAAGACTTTGTTTATTTATTCATTTATTTTTCAAGAAATTAATTTAAAAAATCATTAAGGATACATTCAATTGATTAAAAGTGACAGTAAAGACATTTATAATGTTACTATTTAAAAGATTTCTATTTAAAGTTTTGAACTTTCTATTAATCAAAGAAACATAAAAATGTTTCCAGGAAATATTAAGCAGCAAAAACTGTTTTAAACACTGATAATAAGAAGTCTTATTAGTTAAATAAGCAGCAAATCAGAAGACTATGAGGAATGAATTTTCTGAAGAGGATACACCAAATACACAAAATGATGATCTTTTAAATGGCATCATATGACCCCTTTAAATTGTAATGATATTTCATAATATTACTGTTTTTTACTATGTTGTTGATGAAATAAATGCAGCCTTTGTGAGCATAAGAAACTTCTTTCAAAAACATAACTGACAAAAACTTTTGACCTGTATGTATGTATGTGTGTGTGTATGCGCGTGTGTATATGTGTGTATGTATATAGTTTTTAACTGACATTGATTTATTTTTGGGCTTGTATTTTCCTCAGGAACAGAGCATGTGTTTTAGCTGTTAAATCGCGTAATATCAGAAAAGATTTGGACGTTGTAAAAAGCAGGAGCTGTGCTTTTGTGCCTCTAGAAGCCCTTACGTCGCTGCCAGGCGGCTCGCCTGGTGCTAATCTTTATTTAGCACATACCGGCAGGTGTTGCCTAGTAACAGAGGACTAACAGGTTGGGGGTGGAGGCCTGAAGGAGATGTACATCTCTCTCTCTATAGCTTCACAACCCCACCAAAACGTCAGTCTCCCCCAGAACGATCACCCCTTGTCAAACTCCAGTGGGAGTGGCACAAAGACATATAATACAGAATGATGCTGCATGTTGAGTGGTTTGCATGTCTGGTTAACAAAATCAGTCGTTTTCTTTGATGCTTTTAATTTTAGTCAGAGTTCCTTTCTGAATCAGCAAGGATGCATTGAATTGATCAAAAGTGACATGTCTTATGATGGTACAAAATATTTCTGTTTCAAAAAAAAATAATTGCTGTTCTTTCTATTCATCAAAGAATCCTGAATTTAGCAGCACAACTGTTTTGAACATTATAATAAGAAATGTTTCTTAAGCAGCAAATCACCATGTTAGAATGATTTCTGAAGAATCAAGTGACAATGAAGACTGGAGTAATGACTGCAGAAAATTCAACTTTGCCATCACAGGACTAAATTACATTTTGAAAATGTTAAAAAAGTTATTTTAAACAGTTATTTTATAATATAACCGTTTTGCTGTATTTTTTTAATTGAACAAAATTGTTGAATAGACTTATTTGAAAAACGTTAAAAAAAATACAGACAGTATTTATGTATTTATTAGCATTCTTTTCTTTTCTTTTGTTTAGATCTACAGTGGGTACGGAAAGTATTCAGACCCCTTTAAATTTTTCACTCTTTGTTATATTGCAGCCATTTGCTAAAATCATTTAAGTTATTTTTTTTTCCTCATTAATGTACACCCAGCCCCCCATATTGACAGAAAAAAAAACACACGAATTGTTGAAATTTTTGCCGATTTATTAAAAAAGAAAAAATGAAAAACTGAAATATCACATGGTCCTAAGTATTCAGACCCTTGCTGTGACACTCATATATTTAACTCAGGGGCTGTCCATTTCTTCTGATCATCCTTGAGATGGTTCTACACCTTCATTTGAGTCCAGCTGTGTTTGATTATACTGATTGGACTTGATTAGGAAAGCCACACACCTGTCTATATAAGACCTTACAGCTCACAGTGCATGTCAGAGCAATTGAGAATCATGAGGTTAAAGGAACTGTCTGAAGAGCTCAGAGACAGAATTGTGGAAAGGCACAGATCTGGCCAATGTTACAAAAAAAATTTCTGCTGCACTAAAGGTTCCCAAGAGCACAGTGGCCTCAATTCCTTAAATGGAAGACGTTTGGGAAGAACAGAACCCTTCCTAGAGCTGGCCATCCGGCCAAACTGAGCTATCGGGGGAGAAGAGCCTTGTTGAGAGAGGTAAAGAAGAACCCAAAGATCACTGTGGCTGAGCTCCAGGGATGCAGTCGGGAGATGGGAGAAAGTTGTAGAAGTCAACCATCACTGCAGCCCTCCAAAAGTCGGGGCTTTATGGCAGAGTGGCCAGACGGAAGCCTCTCCTTAGTGCAAGACACATGACAAAAACCACTCTGAAGGACTCCAAGCATGGTGAGAATGAGAAATAAGATTTCTGGTCGGTGAGGCCAAGATAGAACTTTTTGGCATTAATTCTAAGTGGTATGTGTGGAGAAAACTAGGCACTGCTTATCACCTGTCCAATACAGTCCCAACAGTTAATCATGGTGGTGGCAGCATCATGCTGTGTTTTTTTTTTTCAGCTGCAGGGACAGGACGAGTGGTTGCAATCGAGGGAACGATGAATGCGGCCAAGCACAGGGATATCCTGAACGAAAACCTTCTCCAGAATGCTCAGGACCTCAGACTGGTCCGAAGGTTTACCTTCCAACAAGACAATGACCCTAAGCACACAGCTAAAAAAAACGAAGGAGTGGCTTCACAACAACAACTCTGTGACTGTTCTTGAAAAGCCCAGCCAGAGCCCTGACTTAAACCAAATTAAGCATCTCTGGAGAGACCTAAAAATGGCAGTCCACCAACGTTTACCATCCAACCTGACAGAACTGGAGAGGATCTGCAAGGAGGAATGGCAGAGGATCCCCAAATCCAGGTGTGAAAAACTTGTTGCATCTTTCCCAAAAAGACTCATGGCTGTATTAGATCAAAAGTGTGCTTCAACTAAATACTGAGCAAAGGGTCTGAAAACTTAGGACCATGTGATATTTCAGTTTTTCTTTTAATAAATCTGCAAAAATGTCAACACTTCTGTGTTTTTTTGTCAATATATGGGGGCTTTGTGGACATTAATGAGGAAAAAAAAAAAAAATGATTTTAGCAAATGGCTGCAAAAAAACAAAGAGTGAAAAATTTAAGGGAGACTGAATATATTTGACGTACCACTGTATATAGAATACATGAAAAAATGTTGCATGTTTAAAACTATTGCATCTAAACAAAATGAATAAAACCATATTTTCTTTTTTTTTGTAAATCTAACACTTTAAACACTTTATCAAGCTTTTAAGCATAAGCCTTTATTTCAGATTATTAATAAACAGTGTGTCCACTGTTCTTTGAGTTTTCATTGTGTGTCATATGAGGTTCTGCATGAAGCTGTACTGCTGTTACATATGGAAATGAGCTCTTGGTTTACCCTTACTGACAACTGCACTGACCTCAACTGTACTCTGGGTTTGTCACAACTTAACTATTGAAGGACATGATTTTCAAGAAGCTCAAAGCCTTTCTTAACTGTATTACTTGGTTCAAGAGATGTTTATTCCGATCATTATTAATAATAACAAATATAATGCATGCTTAACTGTTGACAGCCTCTTTTTGTTTTTTGCCTAAATAATGTATGAAATATATATGTGACCCTGGAGCACAAAAGCAGTTTTAAGTCGCTGGGGTATATTTGTAGCAATAGCCAAAAATATATTGTATGGGTCAAAATTATAGATTTTTCTTTTATGCCAAAAATCATTAGGATATTAAGTAAAGATCATGTTACATGAATATATTTTGTAAATTTCCTACTGTAAATATATTAAAACCTAATTTTTGATTAGTAATATGCATAGCTAAGACCTTCATTTGGAAACTTTAAAGGCGATTTTTCAATATTTTGCACCCTCAGATTTCAGATTTCATATAGTTGTATCTCAAGCCAATTGTCCTTCCTAACAAGCCATTGCACTCAATGGAAAGCTTATTCTTCAGCTGTATTATGGTTGTTGTAAAACTCTCAATTTCGGACAAAAGACATGACCCTTATGACTGGTTTTGTGGTCCAGGACCATGGTCACATATTGTTTTTGGGGGGTTGTTTTTTGGGAAACTCGCATAAGCCTTATGAAACATTGCCATTTTCAGAGTTCCTTTTAATCAAATATTCGCTGAAGATTACAGAGCAGAATAAATTGGGGGAGATCAGCAATGTATGACGCTGAGATGATGTGCCATATACCACCCCGGATTATACTGACCTGTAGGAGCCGGGATATTTCCTTCACATGCACAGCATTACTCCACAACACCACAGAGCCATTATAGCAACCTAAATGTCAACAGGTGCAGTGTGGATGATCGCCTTTGCCTATGTTGTACCACAGTGCATTTCTCCTATCCGGTGCAAAGATTACTGAAATCAGCAGTTCAATACGTGCATGAATGTGTTTTGCACATATTGAACTGAGCATGCATGGACTGGTTGGATAGGTGGATCTTTACGTAATAATACTAAAGGTTGAATACTAGTTCGTTCTGGTAGTACTCTGAAAAAATTAAGGCATATTAAAGACCGTTTCTGCCACAGGAAAAAAATAAGGGGGGAAAAAAATCAGAATTGCGAAATATAAACTCACACTTTGACTTTCAACATCTTGCAATTCTGAGTTTATATCTTGCAATTTAGTTTTTCCACCACAAGATAAAAAATAAAAAAGGTAATAGCGACTTTTTCTCTCACGATTGAGTGTATCTATAATTCAGACCTACCTTCTCAGAATTTCAAGTTTATTTATCTCATAATTGTGAATTAACATTTTGCACATAAGATGTTTGCGCAATTGCAAGAAAAATGTCTAAATTGTACAATAAAAAGTCACAATTACCGTTTTCATTCTTTTTTGGTTTATAATAAAAATGTTTCAATACATATCAGAAAGTTTGATGTAAAAAAATATGTATTGATGTTTTCTCTTCAATTCATCCGGATTTGACATTTGAAATATTGAAATATTTGGCATAACTAAGTTATAGAGGTTATTAAATGAAAAACAATTCAAAAGTCTGATCATTTGCAAATTAGTTTTTTTTTTTTTTTTTTTAAATGATAGTTCACCTCTGTCATCATTTACTCACCCTCACGTTATTCCACATTTGCATAACTTTAATCTGTGAACCAAAAAAGAGATCAAATTTAGCAGAATGTCCAATGTCTCCATTGTTTTTCATTGTAGAAGAACATCTTAGACATTGTGATAAATATCTTCTTTTGTGTCTTAGAAAAGAAAGGTTTTGGAGCGACATGATTGTACGCTAATGATGATAGATTTTTATTTATTTTGTACAAAAAAAAAATTTATCTATCACTTTAATGTTAATAAAGGGTTTTTAAATTAAATGGCTGTAATCTCCCATTTTTCCTTAGAAATCGTAAAGACTTTCTGATTAACATAGATATCAGTACTGATATCAAGATCGAAAAGAATAAATGTTATCACCCATGGCTTGAACGTGGCGTTCTAACCCTGCCTATGTGATGTCATTATAATCTCCCTCCTTCCTGTCCTCTGTGTCCTTTTCCTTCCCAAACCGGAGCATTTCATAAATCACGCCAATCCTTCTGGAGAGCAGAAAACTGAAGCATCATGGAATCACCTTGAGCGAGATTTCCAGCATGATGCAGCGGGACAGAGACTCATTTATTACTGTCTTCTTCCCGGCTGAAAAAAAAGAGAGATGCACGTAGATACAGTAGCCTATGTTGATGATTTCCAACTGAGCTTTCAAAAAGGCTCTAAAAATAAATTTTCCCACATGCACTGTGCCATAAAACATTTATAGTCCACCACAATCTGCTACACTGTCGTTGATGCAACAGTCTTGAAATATTCACAAGGTTGCTAGCTTGTTGGCTCGGCGAGAACACTGGGGGAAAAGAGAAGAGAGACGGTGTGCTTACATAATACGCCAGCCGCAGTCTGAGATGAGGGCGCAGGTTCAGACACGCGTCTCCACGGCCAATATCAACAGCCAGCCTCTCCTCTCCTCTCCTCTCGCTGCAGTGCATGGTGACATTAGCGCTCTTCATCACGGCCCTGCTGTCGGTCGATCTCTCTTCCTCTCTGCAGTCTTACACAACCACACAGCTTTATATTGTGCAAGATAGAGGTCAGGTTAAGACAATGACTAAATGCACATTCAGTTCTTACATGTGGCTGCTGGTTGGTGACAACAGAGCAAAAGATATTGCTTTACATTATTAACAAGACTGCATATCAAGCTACTTTGGACAAGGAACAAAACAATGAAATCAAAATGGACCATATTTACTTTTTTTTGTTCCTGGTTCTATTATAAATGATTAATCTGTGCACATTATTTGTATTGTATTGTAATACTTAATTGTAGTTATAATACTTTGAAAGAGGTCTCTTATGCTCACCAAGGCTGCATTTATTTGATCAACAATACAGTAAAAATTGTATTTAAAATAACTGTTTTCTGTTTTAATATATTTTAAAATGTAATTGATTTCTCTGATGGTAAAGATAAAATGTTCAGGCTCATTACACATATACTAATATTATATATTAGATTATATTATCAACGTGCTGCAAAAGTATTCACTTTTTTCACATTTTTTATGTTGCTGCCTTATGGTAAATGCTTTTAATGACTTTTTTTTTCCAATCAAATCTACACTCCTTACGCCATTAATGGTTTTTTAAAGCAAAAAAAAAAATGGTTTTTAAAATCTTGTAAGTTATTAAAAAATAAAAACTAAAGATTCCAGGGATATCTGGGGCAGTTGAAATTTAGCTCAGGAGCATTCAAATTGCTTGTAGATGTTACTACACAAGTAAAGTTAACCTGTGGCAAATTCAATTGAATGGGTATGATTTGGAAAGGCACACACGTCTTAATTAAAGGTCTAACAGCTGATAATGCATATCAGAACAAAAACCAAGCCCTGAGGTCAAAAGAACTCCCTGTAGAGCTCAGAAACAGGTTTGCATCAAGCCAAACATCTGTGGAAGAGTTCAGAAAAAAATTATGTTGCATTGAAGGTTCACAGAAGCATGTATTCTCTGTTACCCTTAATGCAAGAAGTTTGAAATAACCAGGAATTTTCCTAGAGCTGGCCTCCTGGCCAAAAGGAGCAATTGATGGAGAAGGGCTTTGGTTAGAATGGTGAACAAGAAGCTGATGGTCACTCTAGTTGAGCTCCATGATCATATATGCAGATGGGAGAAATCTACAGAAGGACAAACATAACTGCACCACTCCTCCGATCTGGGCTTTATGGCGGTGTGGAAAAAGACTAAAAGACTCAATCTTCTCTTCAGTGTAGAAAATACAACACACTGGAATTGTGAAAAAAAAAAAAGACACCTAAAGGACCCTCAGACTGGACGAAGAAAACGATATATCGTGGTTTGATTGAAACCTCAATTTCCAAGCATCATGTTTGAAGGAGGAAACCAAGCAAAATGCTATCCACATGCAGGTACAAGCCAAAAGTTAAAGTTTTTTTTTGTGTGTGGTAGAGCCTCATGATGTGGGGGTGTTTTTCAGCGGCAGGTACTGAGGGACTCATCAGAGTAGAAGAAAAGCTCAATGCAACAAAATATTGAGATAGCCCAGTCCAGAGCATTCAGAACCTCAGACTGGGCAGAAGGTTCACCTTCCAACAGGACATGACCTAAGCACACAGCAATAGTCACTTATAGACAAAACTCGGTGAATGGCCTGAGTGGTCAGCCACAGCCTGAGCTGAAACCAATAAATATTCTGGAGAAGAAACGATAAGTGCATACTGCCCCCATCCAACCTTACAGAGTTGAGAGTGTTGAAGAGGCGAGGAGAAGATGGACAGATAATGCAAATGATTGATGATCAAAGTGTCGCAACAAACAAAAAGCTGGAGGACTGTAAAGGTGCTTCAGCTAAATATTTAGGTATAAATACTTATGCAATGTACTTATTTCAGTTTTTTTATTTTTAATACATTTACAAAGTTGTGACAATTCAGTTTTTACTTTGTCAATATGGTGTATGGAGTGTAGATTGATGTGGAAAAAAAGTAATTTAAAGCAGTTTAAAATAAGGCAGCAACATAAAATGTGAAAAAAATAAAGGGGTATGAATACATTCGCAAGGCACTGTATATATATATATGCAAAGTTATAAATATTTGTATTGTCACTTTTGATCAATTTAATGCAAACTTGCTGATTACAAGTATTAATTTCTTTTAAAAAAATCTAACTGACCTCTTTTGAACTTTTGAACCGTAGTGTACATGACAAAATGCCTAATTGAATATTTGAAAGATTAAACAATAAACATCATATATCACCTTTAACTTCTAGAACAAGCTCACAACGCCAACAGCAATTGTAGAGTGGTTAACAACTTGTACATGCTAGAGGAAGCTGAGCAGCTGGAATCTCTTAGTCTGATCTTGGAAAAAGCGAAGGTGACTAAAGGTGTTTACATGCCATTTTTCAAAAGCTGAATTATTGCTTTAGTCTAAACTTTAGAGAAAAATGCATGTAAACCGGGCAAGTCAAATCTATCCAGTCAAAATAATTTTCTATGCTAATTAATAGCATGCCATACTGTCAGTAGATTTTAATTGTGTTGAACCTGGACCATTCCTTTAAGATTTGAGATTTACATGGACGCTATCACAGAGGCCGCTGCAGTGCAAAAGACCGCTTCATCCAATAGCATCGTTTTTACTATATAAAGTTATTTGATTTGAGCTGGTTTGATTAAATTTGATTAAATGTATGGACGCCTTTTCCATTAATAATTTAACTTATGTCTTCGCTATGAGCAGTGATTACTCGGTGGGGGTTGCACAGATCTTCTGCTCGGCTTCTGGAGTGTTCCGAAGGCCTAATATGAATATGTATTAAAGAGTTGTGTGATTTGAAACATGCCGTGTTGCTCATAATGCCTCGCTGGCCGTGACGCAGTCGTCATGGCCCAAAGGTCAGGAGGAAATCAGAATTGCGGCCATCTTCTGAGATGTGCAGCAACACTGCCAACCAAATTATCTCCACCCAGCAGCATTCAAATGGAAATACACCCACTCCTTTATCTCAGCCAGCTGGGGGTTGTTGTTGTTATTTTGTCTGTTCTTTGAAGAAGTAACCTTCAGAGGGCTGGAAAATAAGGCCAGAGTTGTATTGTCTGCTACCTATCTGCTGTTTGCTGTCCAGCAGTGTTTGTTTACTGCGTTTTAAAGTGAATTTCACTATCTAGTCTAGTATAGGCACTGCAGTCTGGGAGTAGACCAGGGGGCCTTTAATGCTGCAGATGAAATGTTCTCTTTCTTATATTGTTAAGATGTTCTCTATTGTATTGATTATCTGTTCTTATTCAAAGTAAACCGTTTTAGTCTTTGATGGGTAGCAGTATGCAGTAAGGCTTTTCATCTATGTTTATCCTGAACACAGAGACATGGGGTTAAAAGAATTCTCAATGCTGGGAAAACATATTTAGCTGAGCTACAAAAACTATTTTTAGCTAATAATATTTTAAAGGGGCCATCGGATGCCCATTTTCCACAAGTTGGTATGATTCTATAGGGTCTTCATGAAATGTCTGCAACATACTTTGGTTAAAATTCCTCAATGGTTGTTTAAAACAACACCTATTTTTACCTGGTCAAAAAACAGCTTTGTTCACAGTGAGACATTTAGGTGCATGTCTCTTTAAATGATAATGAGCTCTGCTAACCCCGCCCCTCTCTTCCGTGGAAGAGGAAAGGTGATTTGCAAATAATCATAAAAAATATAAAGTCTGAGATTTACTTCTTCTGGAGGTGCAGCTGGATCACGAACAGTGGTTACTGATCCATCCGTGAGTTTTGACTTTTTAGCAAAACCTGCCTTGGATTGTCCCTCGTTCAGAAAGCAGTCTGGAGTAAAAAGATTTGCGCAGACATAAACGAATTTAGGTGTATTCAGTGGCGCATTACCATCAAAAACAAAACTAATCCACTGCGTCCTCAGTGGCTCTGATGTCGGGAGAAAATGAAAACTCTTATGTTCACTTTTACATCCAAATACAAAACACCTGCATTGCTTACGAGACAACGTTGTCTCTACAGCTGCTCAAGCGTGGAGAAAATGGCGGACAGTGTACAACTGGATGAGGGCAGAAATATGCTAATACGGGACAGTCCGTCAGCAGTTGTGGGCGGGGCCTGAGCATTATGACATCATACTGCTCAGAAAATCAAAACGGCTCGATAATTGAAACTGTTTAGATTTTTGGGGGATTAAAAAAAGGAGTGAATGGATTTGTATCATTATAGGGTGGTTGTGTCCACATACTGCTAATGTGTGAACACATTTATATGCAAACACCATTTAAAAGTGATTTATTTTGCATCCGATGTCCCCTTTCAGTTGAATGACACCAGTCATATAAAGTAGCAGTTGCACTACATGCATTTAAAGGTCCCATGGCATGAAAATTTCACATTATTAGGTTTTTTAACATTAATATGAGTTCTCCTAGCCTGCCTACGGTCCCCCAGTGGCTAGAAATGGCGATAGGTGTAAACCGAGCCCTGGGTATCCTGCTTCGCCTTTGAGAAAATGAAAGCTCAGATGGCCCAAACTGGAATCTTCCCTTTATGTCGTCATACAGGAAAAAGGTTACCTCCCCTTTCTCTGCTTTAACCCGCCCAGAGAATTTGGCCCGCCCATGAGAAAATGAGCTACTACCGTGCGAGGCGAGCGCAATATATTTTTTCCCTCGAGAGACATCATGGCTTGCAAACGAGCGAAGCATGGCAGTTGCCCCGCCTCTCTCCTCCTCATTAGCATTTAAAGCTACAGACACAGAAATGGCACGTCCTAAGGAAAGCTCATTGTGGGACTGGCTCGTAGTGGCTGAAATTCTGCACCAATGCTGAATTTCGGGAAAGAGACTTCAGATACAGTACTAGGGACCACTTAGGCCTATATAAAAGCATCCAAAAAGCAGCATGTCATGGGACCTTTAAAATAGATTTTGAAACCCTTTCTTACATGAGATCACAAAATAAGAAGCTTATAAAAACCATACAAATTCTAAAGCTTTTCAAATTTATGTAACTACTCTAATATTATATAGCACTTTTTTGTCCTAGTATTTTTTATTAATTTTTTTTTATATGTTTATGTTCATTTTATGTTTTTTTGTTGTTATTGTTGTTGTTATTCTGTTTTACATGCTTTAAACTGTACAACATTGCCTTATATTTGCCTTGTACCTGTGATGGAACTAAATAAAAAAAGTTACACTAGGCCTACATGCTACGCATAGAACTGACTACATTAAAACTACTTTATAACTTTAATGTGTGATATATTTGAAATTGTTATATTTACTGTCTTCAGATGTCCATTTATTAAAAATACCTTCAAAAAAGGTATAAAAGCATTAAATTGCCCTTTATTTTCTTTGTTGTTTGCCGAGGAGATAAAATAGCTAATTCGTGTCAGCTTCTACCTCATTAGCAGCACATATATCATAATGCACACCTTGTTTCTCTTCTAAAGTGCATTTTAGAGTCAATTTCGTCATAATTTTACAAGTTAGTTTTCACCTGGATATTTGATTGTAGTCAGAAAATGCTACGATTCATCCACGTTGCGCGAACATTTCTGTGCCGTTCGAAGTACCGCCCAACTGATTCAGTTGAGTGAGTCATTTATGCCGGAATCGCTCCAATCGATTCAAACTTAAGCAGCTAATATCGATGATTCCGAACTATTCGGATGATTCATTGAAAAGAACCGATTCAAAAGAGTCATTAATTTCTGAATCGGACATTGCTTGTTGTCATTCAAACTAGCCGACTGAGAAACAGTACAAACGTCTTTATTGCTGAAATACTGTCAATGAAATGCAACGTTCTCTTGCATAAGAGTTTGCGACCAAACTCTCTCACTTTCTGCATGGCGAGAAAGGTTTGAGAAAACTGCTTTGTGCTCTGGGATCAATTTGAGGTGCTTTCAGCTCAGACAGGCTGTGACTCAGGCTGGTTCATGTGAGAAGTGTTTTTTTTAGGTGAGAAATGTGTTTGGGCCTCATGACCCGCTCACACGTAATACTTTTCAGTGTGCTTGTGAGCTCCAGGGCAGAGCAGCCGAGACCTTCTGTCCTTCGTTCATTCTGTGCATACTGTTCCTGGATCTGCAATGCAACTGCTGTATTCTGTCTTATCTGGGACTGGAGTTAATTACATTTTCTAACTCAATTGAGTTAAAGGGGACATATGATGCGATTTCAAGTTTTCCTTTCTCTTTGGAGTGTTACAAGCTGATTGTGCATAGATAAGATCCCTGAAGTTGCAAAGACTAAAGTCTCAAAACCAAAGAGATATTCTTTATCAAAGTTAAGACTCGGCCACGCCCAACCCTAAAACGGCTCGTTCAACACGCCCCCACATGTCTACGTCACTATTTGGAAATATTAGCATAATGCTGCCCAATTGTGCACGTAAAGAAAGGTGGCGTGGTTTCAGGAACAGCAGTATTGTTTATGCAGCCATGTCAGGGAGACGCTGTTTTTCTAGGCGAAAGCAAAAGTACTTTTTTTTGGCCTTCCGAAAGTAGATGCATTTTAGGAATCTTTAAGATTACTTACACCAGAACAGCAATGAATTTTATGGACGACCGTTTCGTGAACCTAGGAGAGGAGTTAATTCTGACTTTGCTATGACAATCTGGCGATTCTGCATCAGCTACTGTTTTGTTATTAGTTTAGTATTTGCTAGTGACTGTTCAATGCGAGTTTGCAACATCCCGTGGTGTGTGTGTGTGTTGTGTGGTGTGAGAGAAGAGAAAGAGGAGAGAGAGAGGAGAGAGAAGAGAGAGTGAGAGAGTGAGAGAGAGACAGGGTCACAGTGGAGTCAGCTGTCCTAACCGTGGCTTGTGTGCTGCAAACACATACCAGCTTCATCTCTGTGTCTGTCACGCGACCGGTTCCCCTTTCGGCTCTGTTTTTACATTTATTTTGAAAGATGAAGCTCGCATTATGGTAAGGAGGGGCTTACATTTCCGACGAGTGCTTGCGGTGTTCGGCCAATCACATTGCACTGGGTCAGCTGGCCAATCAGACTGCGCTTGTCGGAAGGAGGGACTTTGTTAGAAACGAAGCGTTTGAGAGAGGCGGGGCATAGAGACTTACAATAATGTACAGTATTTTAAAAATTATGTGTTTTTTTAACATTAAAGCATGTCAAATATTCTGTTTACACCAAATACACAAAATAATGATAAAAAAGCATCATATGACCCCTTTAACTCAAACTCAAAAGAGTGGCTGTTCACATTGCTTTTGCAGTTGCTAGGTGATTACTTTATTCAATCAAGTCCAAAGAGCCCTCCTTTTCGCCAAGTCTCTGATATTTTGTTACACCTTTTATTGTGTCTCTGTAAATATATATTGAAGGATATATATATATAATATATATATATATATATTTGTTTTTTTTTTATTTAACCAGGTAAATATTGCATGCCTACCTGAAATTGCTGAATGTTTCCTTAACTATTGCATATTCAGGTAGGAGCCTCTCTAAGCCATGTAAAAGCTGCTGGGTTCCTATATATTACCCCAAAATACAGACACACACCCACCACACATTATTAATGTCAAAAATCATAAGAATATCAAATACAAGAGATTTTGCATTGTGAATTTACTTTATCACTATACTAAATGTTAGTATATTTAAATATTTTATCAATTATAACATGACTATTTGTTAGTTATACAACAGTAGTGTCTGTATATATAATTACCATGAGTACCATTATAAAACATATAGCTCCAGTCCTGGTTTCTGATTGGTCGATACAGTGATTTAGCCGTGTTAAAACCCAGGATATAGTAACAGTTGCACATTTCACTGTGCAGGAACCATAGCAACTCATTATTTTTTCTGCAAAGCAATGAGCTGTTATGTCAGGGGCTTTTAACTTAAACTTATAAATGAACACAGTTGTTTTATTGTATCATAATTACTGTGACATCAAGTGAGATAAATTCTGGAAATTTGCATATGGTCTTAATGAGGGGAAATGCGGACCAGTGCACACTGCATTGATGGGGTTCTGGTGAGAAGCTGGTGTTATCATTCACCATCACGGTCACAGGTGATTTGATATCCTTGAACCCACAGGGCGGAACAAAACCCCATGTTCCAAACCTCAGTGACTGCAGAGAGCCTAGAGAGCAAGGAAGACAAACACAAAATTGTTCCAGGGTGGAATCAGCCTACAGCCTTTATTGCACATTCCTGTTTGGTTTTGCTCTGACCACATCCTGGCATGATGTTTATGCAGTGCAGAAAACACATTGTCTTGTAGTTTTACCTTTCACCCCACGAAAGCCTGAGATCACTACATATACCAGACTCCTTTTAATTCAGGTACATATATTATAGATTTTTTTTCATTTATTTTTCTTTCTCTTTTTATCATCAGTGACAATGCCTGCAACATGCTTCAAAATCTTCATTTTGGCAAACTACAAATAAATTAAAACACATTCATAGAACACAATTTGACATTTAAGGACATTAATAAAGAAAATTAGGACAAACTGAACAAACAAAAACACAAAGAAGCGGCTTCTGCTCTTTTTCATTACTTTCTTGCTTTTTTAAAAAAAAAAAAAGAAAAGTTAGCTAGCTAACAATCACAGACCACATGCAGATATAATACAACAGAATCATCTCACTCGTTTGGACGATTAACTCTGTTAGTTTCTGCAAACTACTGATCTAAACTATAATCACAAAAGTATGCTTTAAACCGGAAAACATCCAATTTCGCGATATTTTTGACTGGTTATAATAATAAGTCCTTGGTATAGTATCTCCTCTCGCTAAATAGGAAAACACACGACCACTTTTTAATAATGTCCAAACAGAGTCTGGAGAAGACCAAATGCACTTCAGTCGTGATAAGAGAAACCATCTCCGACCAGACACAGAAATCTGCAATAATTTTACAATAGCTGCAGTGATACGAACATGAATTACAGGTTCTCCAATGATCAACGTGTATTTCATTTTGATGACCAGGATAAAATGATCACTGTATACAGCAAAATGTAGTGCTTGCCACTGGATTGCCTTTTGAAGCACTGCACAATCACCATTCATTGTATTGGATAACCTTGATATCAATAACACAAAAAGCTACTAGACAGAAATAAATATCAATAAGGGGTTAACAGTGTTGTTTCCCCTACATCCGCCTTCAGGGCATCAACATTTCTGGTTTTATCATTTATACGTCAGTGTCTTCATCATTTCTTTTTTTTTTTGTTCAAATGCCATATTAATTAGCAGCTTCTCGTGTGACATTTAAAATCGTCAGTGATAGCAGAGAGTCCTTCTACGGATAGCACAGCAGTTACACACAAGGAAATGGTGACAATGTACATTAAGATTTTGGCACATGCTGTTTCCATGTCTGGAGAAGAATATCCTCAAAATATCATATGAAACGGCATCTCACAACAAGGAAATCGGATTTTTCCCACCTTGAAGCATCATTTTTAGGGAATAATTCACTCAGAAATGAAAACTCTGTCATAGTTTTTGCACCCAAATATGTATGACTGACATTTTTCTATAAAACAAAAAAGGAGGTATTCTGAAGAATGTAATTGCTGCTCTTTTCCATATAATCAAAGCTGATAGAGACTGATTCTGTCCAGCTCCAAAATGACAAAAAAAATGCACCATAAAAGTATCATAATGTTGGTCAAGTGTCACATGCACAATATTTTACACTTCTGATGATAACATTGAGCGGCCAACAAAATCCCATAAAAAGGTGGGATCTTGTATTATCTTCCCCTTCACCGTAGCTCTTATTTACATTTCCCCATATTCATACTTCAAAATCAACAAGGTTTGATCATGTCAATGACATCAAATATGACTCGTGGAGTTTAAATGCACCCTATTTGAATCCACTTAAATCTTTTTTAACTTCTGTTCTTAATTTTTGGTCTTTCCTTGTTGTATGTCTTCGAAAGACT
The DNA here is from genome assembly GCA_018155175.1 of Sinocyclocheilus anophthalmus. NCBI lineage: Eukaryota > Metazoa > Chordata > Actinopteri > Cypriniformes > Cyprinidae > Sinocyclocheilus > Sinocyclocheilus anophthalmus. The sequence goes on from JADLZN010003537.1 coordinate 219,345, forward strand.
ATTTTTAAGATCAACAATATTATGGAAAACAGCATCTATTCTATTTGTGTTCCACCAAAGATATAGCGCCATACATGTAAGAAAATGACAGAATTTTGATGAATTATTCCTTTAAAACGCCCAATGCGTCAACGAAACCCATGATTTCGCCTTTTCGGCTATCATGTCATTCGTATTTCACACACTGTGTGGAGAGCACTATCTAAAATAAACAGCTCTTCTACATCTCATCGCTCACAAGATGCAGTCTGAGGCATTCTGGATTCACACTGACATTTGAAGGAGAAGTCAATAAACATCAAGGCGTCGAGCTGCGGCTCTCTCGGAGCATCAATCAGGCAACTAAATGAGACGCCCTCATTCCTCAAGGTTTCAGAACAAAGGAGTCGCCCCCTCAGCGTCTCTTTCTCTCTCCCCACCTCTGTACTTCTTCATCTGGCTCTCGTCAACAGTGGCGGCACCAGCTACCAGAGTCCGTAACAGAGCTTGACCTTCGATTTATGCAATTCGAGAGCAACATTTACAGTCTTGAGATCTTATTTCCTGGGCCGTCGGCCATTTTGTCCTGTTGTTCTAGTCTAGTGTTGATCAAGTACACAGCACAGTGATGCAGAGTCAGTGCAAGGTGGAGGAATCAGGCCCACAACCACGAGCGTATCGATTTATGAGCCAAAATGTTACAAGCAAATCAGCACAATTAATGTTTGATCGTGTTTGGGGCGTCGGCATGTGAAGGTGCCAAGTTAAGGTACTATCCTTACGTCGGTGCTAACAAGGGTTCAGGTTTGCGCAATCGTCATTGTCCTGTCGCTCAGTGCTCCATGGGGACAAACGCACAACATCTGATGTGCAAACATCACCATGTCTGTCTCATGCCTCTCTCTCGCCAATACTAAGATCCCATTGGGACGTTGACATTCGTTAATGCCATCTGGTATCTAAATCATCAGAATTAAAAGCTTTTGGTCTTCTCCAAAAACAAATAATAGAATGACCAACAGAGGTGGTTCACTTTTTTTTATCTTAGACCTCTGCATAAGCAATGAAGGCTTTGTTCACACTGCATATCAATCCATTTTGTAAGTGGTGTGTTTGTTCAGATTGTGTAGTCGATATCCAATGCCAGACTTTCTCATATAGCTGTCAGTGTGGGAAGAGAGGACGGAATTTTGCCTCTACTCACTGTCTGTCATGGCATCTCGTGGCGGTGCTGGACTCACAAGAGGCATCTTTATGCATTCATGCCGACTCGTGCACTTGTTCACTATCCGACACAGTGAGAATCAAACAGCTGAGGAAAAATTAGATAAAACGATTGATTCATATCTTAATATTTTGGATTCCAAACCGCATATGGACATGAAGACAATGTGTTTTTTTGTCTGTTCAAACTTCAAGAAACTTTGAAATTGAATTTGAGTCGGATGTTGCCAAAAAAAAGAATCAGATATTCGCTGCCTGTCTGAACAAAGCCCTAGAGTATTTCTTCTCCATTGGAAATCAATGACCATCTACGCAAAACACAGTGATGTCTACATTTTGCCACGCATACGGAGGAATAGAAAGAGCACAGCTCTACATAAATTACAATCATCATGTTGCATCCAACCGTGAAAAACAGCACAGCCAGTGAGGAGGAAACCAGAGAAACTGAACCTCAAATGTAGTGTAATGATCTGCTTATCTATTAAGTCATTTGCATGTAAATAGGGGGCAAGTATGATGCTGTTCAGTGCAATGCATTGTCAGCTATAAAAGGAAAGAGGGATGGATGGAGGAAAAAAACTGAGGCAACACAGACAGATAGACAAGGATATAGAGTGGAGATGGAGCACATTTAACTTTGCTTGGAGCCTCAATCGTATCCAGAGTCCATAGCTGTATGTAGCCGCAGTGACTCCCACTCATGAGTAATTGTGATGTCGCAGAGAGTGCTCGGTCCATGGCACCTCGATGAAGAAGAGTGAAGGACGGAGTGAAGGTGAATGTGCCACGTTTATGTGTAAGATATGATGCGCTAGCTTGTTTTTTTCGTAGTTAAGTTTGATGATGAAAAAGAAGAAGACCCAACTGAAAAAAGCCATGTCGGGATCGCGGTTGAAGATGCTGACATCAGCCGTCGGACACGGGAGGGGACACCCAGCCGTACTTCTCGTGGGTCTTGACAAGGCTCTTGAAGGTCGCCTCGGCTTCCTTGCGACTAAAGGTCTTCTTAGACTTGCCTGCTTTCCTGCAGATACGACCCTAAAGAGAAAACACAACATTCGGAACAATGAAGATTTACATGCGTCAAAAAAAAAACAAGGAAACATTATGAATTGAATGAACTTTAAAATATTAACTGGTAAATGGTCAAAATAAATCATTTTAATACTTAATTAGTGCATAGCATACAGATATTCAGATACACATTTGATGATAGCATACTATACGTAATTATATCTATATATATAATATATATATATAAGTATATATAATAACTATTATAAATATAAACACATACTGTACCTGAACCTTCACACAGCAAAATATTAAAAAAAAAAAAAACATTAATTTATATTAATATCATTAATACTTCTTCCATATAACTTGCTGAATATATAACAAATCATCATTAATATATAATAATTATATATATATATTACACAAGACGTATACATATATAACATACATATTGCTTTAAAATCCCTTAGCAATTTTGCTGAATTGGACATTAATGTTAATGATTATTATTAAATCATTGACATTTTTGAGGCATTAGGTAACAAGATATTAAGATCTGTGAGCACATGATTTAGCATTTCATATCACATAAAAAGCAAACAGTTTTATTGTTTAATATGTCAGTCTGACAGTCTCTTTCTGCATAAGAATAAGCTGAAAAACAGTCGACATCATATCTACAGGTTTATGACACACAAAAAGCTACTAGGGAGGGATGTAACGGTATGAAAATTTCTAATCACGATTATAGTGACCAAAATTATAATCATTATTATCACGGTATTGATAAATGTGCTGGAGATGTTCAAAAAGTACTGACACACAAATCATTTTACCAAGTTTTACATTTAAAATCAACAAACAACAAATAAAAAGTTTTTGTTTGCATAACTAAAACAATAAAATTGCCAATGATGTCCGGATTTTAAATGACAACAGTTTATCTAATAACATGTTCAAACATCTAATGTAAATGTTCAAATAAAGCTTTGAAAAAGTTTCATAAATGGTAAACCTCACATTTCAGCTTTTAAATAAAGAAAAGGGTCAAAATGATAATTGATTAATATATGTTTATATGTATTTTATCTGCTCCATACATAATTCTAGATACCTTATTGTTTAAATGTGTAGAATCCACATAAGCTTGTTTTTCATCAACCGGTCAAAATTTACAGCAGGGCATGCAAATTCGCTCTGTTTTTTGATCTATACACCTTTCACTTTTTAAGACTAAAACAAAAGATGGATTCATTGTTATTCTTAATTAAATAGCATGACAACAATAAAACAGTAAGATACAATGTCAAACTAGCTTATAAAACGTTTATTAACAAAAACGAATAAGACGAGGCATGGCATACACCGCATGCTGTATTATATACCGACTAATAAATTACAGAACGTTTAGCAAAAACTGAGGAATCAAATAACTAAAAAAAAGAGAGCCTCCATAGCATAACGTGAGGTAAACAGCAGAGATAAGCTTTTCAAAATTAAAACAAAAAGAAAAGTAAAACAAAAATTGCTGTTGGTGACAGTGCTTGCATGTTTTTGTCCCACAAGAATACCAACATGTTCACCTTCTCTGGTTTAAGAAGCGGTATTTTACTTTACTTTAGCATGAAAACCATCCATCGTTTCCTCAATATTCGCGTCATTTTTGCTGCACGCACCTTCTTGCTCCTGCTGACGTGGCGAGTATAAAACATGCAACAGAAATGCAGTGCTTATGAGTTAAACAATGCGGTGGTCGCGCCAGTGTGACCGCACACAAAATTTTGTCACACCGGCAGAAAAAATTATCGCAAAATGCGCCCATTTGGTCGCACACTGGAGCCCTGTGCAGTACAGTATTTATTTATCCTCAGTTGTTCAAATCGTGGTAATCGAATACTGTTATAGTGATAATTAAACTATGAAACGGTAATACTAACCGTGGTGTATTTTATCACGATTTATCGTCAAACCGGTAATCGTTACATCCCTAAAAGCTACAGAGAAACATAAAAATGTCTGTCGCAATCTTAAACATATCTATTATATTTCAAGAGATGGGATGCAGAAAAGCATATACTTGACTTAAACAAAGGGCAGTGTGTTGACTGTTTGTCCAAGAGGGAAATTATACATGATTGTAATGTCCTGCTGGACGCAACATTTAATTTCCAAATATAATTTAGGCCGAATGATTTAAGGGTGAAATGTAATTTCATTATATTAAAATGCTTTCTACATCAGTTTAATGTGCAAACAACTATTCTCGGGATTCAAGAATATAAAATCAAAGTTGAGGGAAAGTGTGTAGTTGAAGTCTGACACCAGATTTATTTACCACTTTCCGGAGTCTTTTCATATATTATGTAACTGACATGCAGATGTAGATGTGTGAATGACAGATTGTGGTGTGATTAAATGGTCCTGGTGCTCTATTTTCAGAGGTTTTCCCATTTTCAATTTCAAAGCCAACTGCTCTGAGCTTTGAAGACACAGTAAATCAAGAGGCTGTGCTTGATAAAACCTCAGGCTGAATTATTTAAACAAGCTTCAAGAGCATTTTAACACCAGGTTCTGCCATTTTGATCGCTGCTAAAGGATAATGGGAATAGAAGTGATGCAACGGTGCATCCAGGATTGCAGTATCCCACAGTGAAAACGTCCAGCTGTCATAGCATGAAGTTCGCCCACTGAAGTAACCATTTCAAAGTATAAAAAATGAGTTGGTTGGTTTTTAATGCTGCACATGCAAATAAATGGGCTCCCCTTTGCTAATGTCTCAAAGATGTCTGCATGTTTATGACTCCAGATCAAAGATAAAAAAAACAATCCTGCTGCTTTTAAAAAACTCTTTAAAAATCAACATAGAAACCCCTTTTACATCAGTTTTCTGATGAAAAGATATAGGACAGATCTTGTGCATCTATCTATCTACACATTTTATCAATTGGGAATTGATTGGAATATGAAAAGTGGGTCAAATTAAGAGGGTCTGACAAAGTATTAAATTTTGTTAAAGATCATAAAAGCATAATGTGCATGTATCATGCGCAACAAGACCAGGAACATGCATTAAGAAAGTAAATAGAGTCCATTTTGGTTTCAATGTTGATTTTGATCAGGAAGCACTAAGTTACAAGTTGGTGTTTATATACTTTGCAATATAAAATTCTAGTGGTCCATGCAAGATACTTGTATAGCAAAGGAAAAGGGTATTTAAAGAAGGCATCTCTCCGACTCATCAGCCCCTAAAGCCTTTTCTGGCAATGTGTTAGGGACAGGAGATACTTATTTTCATCTGGCATACTCAAAATACCATCCGAAAACCAGGCATGACCTAACACATGATTTCATAATAGGACAGATGTTTTAAATAAGCCAAAGTGTGACAGTGAGAGACACATTTATATTTCTGTGCATGGGTGGAGCAAATGTCATATTTAAACATAAGACCAAATACGAACCTTACATTTTTTTAATAAGAAGAGCATCTTTAAATGGAATAACTCAGCCAAACATTATTTACACACCCTAATGTTTTTCAGACTCAATTTTCTTTCTTCTGTGAAACACAAAATAAGAATGTTAGGCAGAATGTCCTTTCCAACAATACGTGATGACCAAGCTGCTCTAAAATCTCATTTTGTGATTCACAGATGACCAATGACCAAATTTTCAACACTCTTAAAAATAAAGGTTCTTTATTGGCATTGATGGTTCCATTAAGAACTTCCATGGAACCTTTCCACTGCACAAAAGGTTCTTTAGATTTTTAACATGTACTTTAGATTTGTAAATGGTTCTTTTAAGAACGGTTCACTGAAAGGTTCTTTGGGGAACCAAACATTTTTTATGGCATAATTGTGAAAACCCCTTTTCGGGAACCTCTAGTTTTAAGATTGCATGACCAAATATTCGTTTTCAAACTTCTCCTTTAAGACCAGCAGAAGGATCAGGTTCTGCATGCAAAGCGCAATCATACAAATATGCCACTTCAGGCTACGTATGAGAGAAACAATCTCACAGACCCAGCAGCCACTAAATGAGCAAAAAGGATGTGCTTCCATATGCCCCAGGACTGAGGTCAGTCTAGTGCCAGTGCTGATGTAAGACAGCAGGGACAGTGAGACGGAAATAGCCAGCTCTTCCCTCAGGCTCTATCAGTCAGGATGAGATCTAATGGCCCAGAAGTAACCGCATGAGCTCAATCGAGAAGAGGCTGCCCTATCCCCTCAGAAAAGCCTGTGATTTTTGGATTAAAAGGAACCACTGGAGCCTTAATTAAGCTTTATTGTGATTACGGTCTCTCTTGGAAATCGCTTCCCTCATGCTTGAGAGGCGACGGAGGAGAGCTGAAGGGAGGGAACAGCGTCGGTGTTAATCCAGGTTATTCGCATCAGCGTTTTCCCTGCAGCATGCTAACGGCATCAGCACCGTCTCCCTGCGCTATTTTGGTTTAGTGCGTATCGAGCGCAACGCAGTGCCCATGTGAAGTGCCTGATGGGTAATCCTGTGAATGGAGATCAGTCAATGGTCGCGCTCGGCCTCTGTGCTTTCTGGGACAACACAGACGGTAGGGATTATGTAACCGACATGTACCAGATAAGGATAACAGTGTTGCTCTTTGCATCATAGCATCACATGAAGCGTAAGGCTGTTTGAGGCAAAAAAGGAATATGGTTTCTGATCACTTAATGGCAGAATAGACTCTCGGATTGGAGACATATGGCAATTCAATTTATTTTTAATCCATAGCCTACTGGTCAATGCATATTGTAGTCTAAAGCAATGAGAATAATAGTCATATGTCATATATATATTATTTTCCCCTTTTTGATGTTATTTTGTGCTGTAACTGATTCTAATATTTAATAAAAAAAAACTTTAAAAACAGCAAATGTCTGAGCTTTGGTACGCAGAAAGAGCTTCCCAAACCAAAGCAGAATTTGAGCAACAAAAAACCTTCAGTGAAACTTAAATGATTGTCCAAGCACATCCATCTCCTCAGGTTAGAAGTGAATGGAGCCTTTTAAACAATTCGGTAAAGCGGGACAAAATTATTTAAGTATTAAATCCAAAAGCGATAAACCATGAATGCTCAAAATATGGCCCGTCATTTCCTTTAGCTGCATGTTAATTGGGGATCTGTTGTGTCAGCAGCAGCTAAAATGGTAATTACCCTTGAGTGCTTTGGGTCATTTGGGGAAAAATGGTTATCTAGTCACCGCTGCCTCAGGCTCATCATGAATTTGGCATTTAAGAGCTCTTGACAGGTTGAGGCCAGCGTAGATGAACAGGACTTTTCTCTCAGATTTACAGCACAGGGTTAATGGCCAGTCTCTAGCTTCATTATGGATTCCCATCCATATCCATGACCCACGTTGGTCTTTGCAATCATCCTTAGAATGGGACTATCTATGGAGCCCATCTAATCACATTAGTTAAGATCCAGGCTGCAGTACTTTCTTTAAAAAATGGTTCAAAATAGCACCAGATTGCGATTCATTGTTCCAATAGCAGAGCCATTTTTGGTGCAAAACATCAAATAGATATCAAAAGATATAGTTATATATTGAAGAACCTATAAAAAAAACTAATTTTGACGTGTAGCATTTTAAATGTAATAGAAACACACTAAAACACAAAAGCACAACTAAAGCAATGTGTGGTCATGAAACCCTTATTTTGGTTACCTATACACTCTAAAAATAAAGGTCCTGCCAAAAAGAGGGTTTACAGCCTGATGACATAAGAGCCCCCCTTTTTTTAGTTGCTACAGTGCAATATGATAATCTTTTATGATCTTTAGATAACTGCATGTGTACTATTGCTTCAATAAACCCAAGAGAGATTTGCTTAGCTTTGGTAATGGATGATGCCAAATACTGATCAGAAGAACCTCTAACTAAACACCAAGAAGCTTTAAAGAACCGTACAGCCAACTGAAGCACCCTATATAGGGCAAAATGGATCTTGATAAAAAGGTGTTCTTTGCTGAAGATGTAAATCGTTAAAAAAAAAACCCTGTGAGGTTTTCTTCCATGGAAGGCAACAACAACCTCAGCCACCATTTACTTTCATTGTATGGAAAAAGATGCAAAGCAGGTGAATGGAGACAGTGGCACATATCTTGGACGACATGAAGATGAGTATGTGTATTACTATGTAATCACACTCACACGCATTATATGTAACAGACACTATCATATGGACCCGTACTGAATGGATGCTGCGTGTTTTCACGCGATTCACCTGTGCGCCGATGCCAAGATGGAGGATGGCGTCAAGCAACATGAGATGTGAAGAAATCAACGCCGCTATGGCAAGAAGCCATCCTCACCTGTCCTTTCACCAGACTGGCAGCGAACTGCCTCATCACGGCCTCGACGGTGTACGCGCTGGACCAGCCGCGGGGCGTTAATAACTCCATGCAGATCGCGCCGCCGTCCAGCACGTATCCGTTCTCCAGCCGCGGCGTCAGCACGCGCATGAACGGCGGGGAGAAGGGGAAATTGTCGGGGAAGGTGACATTGAGCAGTATGTACTCGGTGTTGGTCTCCTTCATGTCCTGCCACAGCGCGGAGTCCTTGTCCACCTGGTGCAGCTTGACATTCCAGTCAAAGAGGCTATCGTCCGCCAGCTCCACCGTGATGAAGCTGTCGCCGAGCCGCCGGATCTCCTGCAGCTCCTTCATCAGCCTCCGCGTCCGCACCTGGGTGCAGTGCTGCCGGTTCGCCGCCGGCGGGGGCATCACGGAGCCGCCTCCCGTTTGCTGCTTCTCTCTCGCGTCCTTGCTCGGTTTGTCCGGTTTGGCGGCGGGCTTGTCCTTGCCGGACACGTCGAAGCGCCTGGCTTTGATTTCGGGCGTGCTGAGGATGTTGTTGGTCTCGTTGCTGGTGTTGCAGTGCTTCGTGTTGCTGTTCTTCTGGTTGCCTTTAGTCCCTTTCAGTGAGCCCTGGTGGTGATGCTTCGGGTCCTCCGTGTCTCGGTCGTGCAGGCGAATGAGCCCGATTTTTCGCAAAAGAGTAGCCATTGAGGTGCTTCGCCGTTCGCGGTGGGTGTAACAGTTAACGGAGCTCGGAAGATAAAACGCCCGCAGAGCAGCCCGTCCTCAATGCATCATTTCCCCGCGCGACTGCACTGAAACACAAGAGCGCTCATTTAATACGCATCCCCACAGCTCTCTAATTCCCCGAGAGGCACAGACGCGGCTGCTGCAAGAGGCACGATAGGGCTGCCCGGAATGAATCTGGCGCACGCATACAAGCGGAGCGGGAGCGGAGCACCGCGGGTCGGTTGACTTCCGCTGAACCTGGACGGAATGAGTAATCAAGGGTCCGGCACGAGTTATCTTTTTCTTCACACCAGTTTTCCGACAAGTCCCGCCCTCGACCTGATCGCTGTCTGATGGAGCGGAGCCTGTGATGGAGTTATGTGCTATGTGATTGACTTCTAAACTGTCCAATCACAGACCGGCGGTGGCGGGGAGGAGCTCACACTAGCCAATCCTGCCGGGGGAGGCGGGGCTTGTCTGAATACTGCTGGGGATAAAATAAATAACGCTCTGCTCGACGCGTTTAGTGTTAGTACACCTTTTACCCTGTTATAAGAAATTGCCAATCTGGGCATATTGTCAATTTATTTGTTGTTGTTGTTCTTATATTATTTTTTAACATATATGTAATTTTTGTTTAAAACACCACTCTTTTCGTATTATAGTTTAGATACATCAGGAAAAATCCCAGAAACAGTATTTAGTGTCATTGTACAACTTAATGTATTTGTTTGCCTCTCTCTGGCTTTTTCTACATTCGCTGTAATAGAATATGTAAGATGCCATCCACATTAATAAAAAAATAATAAATAAATAAATAATGCGTCTTTGCCCTAATGTTTAGCGGGGAGGGGATCGAGCTTCTCATGCATCAGCTGGCAGTGAATCAATACACCCACTTCTCTCAAACCTCGTATTGAGAAGGTCAGTGCATCAGCAGTTCACATGAGTGTGTGTAAAATCGTTCGTGTTTGAACGAGCCATCATCCAATGCATAGGTTGTTTTCCAGCAGGGACTTTTGCAGCATTTCGAAACGCTTTACAGCACAACGAAGAATTCCGTTACCAGGGTAACAGTCCATTCTCGCACGCTATTGGGTGGAACGCAGCCGGAAAGCTGTTCGCTGTCATGGAAGCTGCGTTGGTTGAACAAGATGCCCGTCTTTTGTTAACGATTTTCTAGTTTTATCCCAATTAAATCAATCGTACGCTTACCTTTATGTAAAATACAGCACGCCATGGCCGAAAAGTTTGATAATCTCGAAGAACACCTCGAGAAATTCGTCGAAAACATACGACAGCTTGGGATTATTGTCAGCGATTTCCAGCCCAGCAGTCAAACCGGACTCAACCAGAAACTGTGAGTTGTAATTCTGTTCACTTCAGCACGATTCTAAAACCATGGGTTGGGTTTAAACAAAGAATATCTGGGAAATAATGGCGCTTTTGAGCCTTAGCCTTTCTTGGCTTGTTATCAGTAGTGTGGTTGTTTATTTCCTCAGGAACTTTATGATCACAGGACTGCAGGACGTTGAGAAATGCCGACAGCAGCTTCATGATATCAACGTACCGTTGGAAGTGTTCGAGTGAGTAGTGCATTACATAACAGAGATGCATAATACATGTTTCTAGCTGCACAGACCTCGTGAAAAATGAATGGAAATGGTTTTGTGCATTCAGATGACAAACATTTAAAGAGTGTTTGCATGTTCTTTATCAAATTACCCTTCTTTTACTTTCATTTCTACTCTTTTTAGATTGCCATTACTCATTTAATTGTTATATTCAAGAAATGTGATATGGCACATCTGTGTAAAGACATGAATAGCCATGACTAATTATTGATGTTTTGCACAGGTATATTGATCAGGGCCGTAACCCTCAACTCTACACAAAGGAGTGCTTAGAAAGAGCTTTGGCTAAAAATGAGCAGGTCAAAGGAAAGATCGACACATTGACTGTGAGTATTGCTCCAGCATTTGCATTCAGAGTTCAGTTTTACCATCACTATGAATTACTGACTAATTTGGGAGTGCTAGCAGGTCATTTGTTATAAAAGGACATAATAAATATGTTTGCAAAGATTCTACACTCTTAAAAATAAAGGTGCTTCACGATGCCATAGAAGAACCTGTTGGTCTAAATGGTTGCATAAAGAACCTTTAACATCTGAAGAACCTTCCTGTTTCACAAAAGGTTCTTTGTGGCGAAAGAAGGTTCTTCAGATTATAAAAAGGTAAGAAAGAGATGGTTCTTTAAAGAACCTTTGACTGAATGGTTCTTTGTGGAACCAAAAATGGTTCTTCTATGGCATCGCTTGAAGAACCTTTTGAAGCACCTTTATTTTTAAGAGTGTACCCCTCCTACTTATAGTGATAATTTTAGTTATCATTCTTGTCTGACGATCTTCTATTTTTCACCCCCCCCCCCAATGTTATCAGAATAAAGTTGCAGCACTGACATATTTGACCTCTATAATGTTATTTCTGAACTTAAGAATTGAAAATAGTCTATTTCTTTGTAAATCTATAATATGAGTGTGTGTGTGTTAAAGAAATCTTAGGATCGATGATTTCCTGGTATGTTTTGAATAAAACAAAGGATCTTCATCTAACCTTCTTTTGCGGTTTCTTTTTTCTTCCTGCAGAAATTTAAAAGCCTCCTCATTTCTGAGCTGGGCAAGGTTTTTCCTGAAGAGATGGCTAAATATAAGGCTATTCATGGAGATGACCCTCCTTCATGAGTTAGCAGTGTCACAACACTTCAAACGCAAGATGTACATATGTTGATATTAATATAACATGTTTTTTTAAGGTTGAATTCATCAGTGAAATATGCAAATTTTTACAGCTTTTTCATCTTTGTATGTGCCTTTGTAATTCACAAGATTATGGATTAAAAACTGCGGGATATTTTGGGACATCCTTGAAACAGTGCAAAGCTTTTTTTTCCTCATGCATTGTAATTTTCGCAGCATAAATACATTTTTTTTTGTTGAATAAATGATTATTTTGTGTAATGACAACCACCATTCTTTTTGGTTATATCAACCACTTTGTTTCTGAATGTAGAATTGTGTCAGTGAGCTGTTTATACAGCCTTTCTCGGGTGTTTTTTGGTTGGATTGGTTCCAGTGGCCTCAAGTTACTTCCTGCCATGCCCTCTTTTGCCCTGCCTTGTAATCTCACACTACTTGTCTGGTGCTGTGATGGAATTTATTCGTAAACGTCCTCCTTTAACCACATGAAATTATTCACGATGAGTCCTGCAGCTGAACTGAGAACCAACAGTGAGACTTTAGTAAACTCTAGTTGACAATTTAAGGATGACAAGCTCATGAAAACTCAGATGTTCTTCATGAATGTCTCTGAACAGTGAAAGATAGGTCCTTAGCAATGGTAAAGCTTTGTACTTGGTTAACAAATACTGGAGGTTTAAATATTTGTGTCTGAAATACCTTTGGACCAATCGATGGAGGGTTTTGTTAGGCTAAAATCTTTAAAAAACTGGTCAAACTGAACATCTGCTCAATGATTAGTCACTTCCCTCTACAAAAGGACTTTCAGCCAGTGTTTGGACTGGAATACTAGAGTACTGCATATTGATTGCACTGCCTGTTTAAAAAAAAGAAACATATGGAAAGTTTATAATGCAATGTCAAACATAGTATGCTACATTACAACTGTAGTCTGCCAGGTTTTTGTTGCATTATGTTTAATTTAGTGAGAATCCGATTTTCATCTTTAATGTAAAAACATTTTGTTTGTTGCAATCCAGTTTTCTTCTAGTCATATAGTTGTAATAGTGAGGTTGGTAACACTTTATTTTGATGGTCCCTTTTGAGCATTCTGTTGACAATAAGTAACACTACACCTACATGTCAACTAACTCATTAGAGTATTAGTAGCCTGTGTGCTTAATATCTGTTAGCTCTTACTTTGGTGAGGGTCCTCCAACATTGACGTTCCACTGCGTAACTGCAAGTACATGTCAACTTAATCTAACCCTAACCCTACCAGTCTACTAATACTCCACTAACACTCTAATGAGATATGTAGGTGCAACGTTACTTATAGTCAACATAATGTGTTAAAGGGACCATCAAAATAAAGTGAAACCGCAAGGTTACATAGTGAGTCAAGAACATGTTCATTTTACTATGCCAATATTACTTGCGGTAGATTTAGACATGAAATAGGCAGTCTGTTATCTCAGAGATAGATAGATTGATTGATAAAAATGATAAGGTCATCAGAGAAGAGAATTATCTCTCTTAGTTCTCCAATACTTTTTCAATTTCTGAGCTCCCCTCTTAGAGATAATCTTTTGTAAGCATCCAAACAAAAAGCCTATAGTGGGAGGAGAGATGTAGCGGTACACAAAGAGACACTTATAAAGGATGCAATTTCTTTTTTGCTTTCTCAGGTACTTCTTTGAGGGGTGGTGTGCACGTTCTCTCATGCATGGCATCCTGCAGGCTTTGTTCAGAGCCTTGACGTTTTTTGTGGGTGAATAGTGAACTCATCTTGTGACTCATGAGATGAATCATGTTTTTTTTTTGTATAACCATTTCACCAGACACCTCTTCTCACAGAGGAACAGTGATGCAGACTTAATCCTGAAGAAATTAACAATGTGTCACTGCTTATGCGGTTTTGACCCATCTATCTATCTATCTATCTATCTATCTATTCTCTCTATATCCATCCATCCATCCTTCCTCTATCTATCTATCTATCCATCCATCCATCTATCCATCCATCCATCCATCCATTGTTCTATCCATATGTCTATCTGTCTGTCAATCTATTTATCAATCTAAAGTTCTATTGATCATTCTGTTATACTGTCAGTACAAAATTTAATATGATTTGCTGCCATTGTATCATTAATATATTATTTAATTTGTATTTATCCAGTAGAAAAACCTCTGAGAATAAATATCAGTTTCAACAAATGACATAGCTTCAAATTCATATGATTTAACAGCAGTAAATTGTACTATTACATTTATATATAATGTTTGTTTATCATATAATAATGTTATTATTCTATTTAAAATTATACTTTGATAGGAGGTGTCTTTCAATGTCAGTTCCTTCATGTTTCATGTTTATTGTCTGCCAGGTGAACATCATGAGTCAGCTTCTTAAAGGGGTCATATGATGTTGCTAAAAAGAACATTATTTTTTTGTGTAATTTTGTAATAGAAAAGTTGTTATGTGGTTATGGTTAAAAACACCACATTTTTTTTTCTCCTCTATGCCCCGCCTTTCTGGAACGCGTCGATTTTTTACAAAGCTCACCGGTCTGAAAAGCGAGTGGTGCTCTGATTGGCCAGCTATCCAGTGCGTTGTGATTGGCCGAATACCTCAAGCGTGAGATGGAAATGTTACGCCTCTCACATACTGTGATGCCCTGTCAGGCCGGAGCGATGAGACAAAAACATTAAAACCCATTATAAACGAGGCATTTGTTGCATCCAGTGGGGTCATAATTACGAGTAGAAGGACCTCATGCTTTTTACTAGTTGTGTTGTATCGCGCCGCATAAACATAAAACTATGTCTGCATTTGAGATCTGAGAAATGAATCATCAGTGGCAAATTCTTTAAATATGAAAACGTACTTACAGTCTGTGAGTCAGAACAGCCGGCATTGTAGTCTACTCTCCCAGGATCAGGAAACAGTCCTCCATAAAATGTGCCGCACACATCTGAATATTTATTTGGGTTGAAGTGTTCTGGAACAATGTTGTAAAAAACTTAACCACTGATTTCTAGTCGTGTCCTATTTTGGAAGGCCAAACAAAGTATTTTCGCAACGAAACACACAGCATCTTCACAACATGGTGGTGGCAGCAACAATAAAGTTACGCCTTCTTTCTTTGCGTGAACTTGGGGAGGCGGAGGCAAATCTCCCACATAGTTACGTAGACATTGGTGGCGTGTTAAACGGGCGTTTAGGAGGCGTGGACGAGTTCTTAACTTTTTATACAGCATACTCTTGGGTTGAGACTTTAGTCCTTTGCAACTTTAGGGATAGTTTCATTCACGAACATCTTGTAACACTCCAAAGAGAAAGGAAAACTTGAAATCGCATCATATGACCACTTTAAGATCGCAGAGAAAATATGTTTTTGGGTAATGGTACTGATACTTGCCTTAGAAAACTGCTGCTCTGTTGGCTCTTTCTTAGTGTGACATCAGGAAGCATAATTACTTTGCTTACATACCGATGAACCGCATAAACAAGAAATGTTCTCCACAAATACATGTGTACAGCTCTGTTAGAGGCTTAACCCATGGCAAATATGCTCCTTTGATCCTCATTTTACATGTGACACCAGCATGATGTTATCATAATGGTTTTGCAATGCAAGGGGCTTCAGACCAACTTTGATTGCAGTTGTGCATGCAATCCTTAAGCTCCGGACAGTTTGATAATTTTTTCCTCCCACTTTCCACATGAAGGAGAGCGCTGGCTCTATTTCAGAACAATCACCCCCTTTTGTGAAGGTCATGAGGAAGTCAAACCCTTCAGCCTTCTGTTGCAGTAGTAACCATGGCAACGTACCCCGCCTTCTGGCGACGAAGACAAAAGCCACCGTGTAGGGGGGGACGAGAAAGAGGGGCATTTGTCGAAAAAGGAACTGATGCATATTCAGCAGACACACACACATATGGTCTGAGCAAACTGCTCATCCCATGTGTGTTTGAGTTTGTCATTCTTCTTTTTTTTTGCCCTTTAGGGCCAAAGGTTGCAATAGCTCTGAAGTAGCTGATATGGATCAGGTTTAGCACGTGTGTGCAGGCGTGCATGTTAATATCAAAGCACCTGTACCGTGGTGATACTTTAGGTGCAAAAAATCACCTCAAACCTTGAATTTAACATCAATTTGACTCACTTCAAATGTAGGTTCTCTGTAAGTTTCCGTGGTGGTTGTTCAGCTCATGCATTATACGGACTGGTCAGCATGTACGACTTTCGCGACCATGGACACATTTGGAGGTAGAAAGTGTAGCCTTGAGGGTTGCTGAGAGAAAGGGCAAGGATGTAGATCTCTCTGGTCTCCATGGAAATGGACGTCTTGCTCTCTCAATCCTTTCCTCATTAAAACGCGGCAAGGCACAAAGCCACGGACGATCATGTGATCCTGTATCTCCCCCTTTATCTGGTGAAAACCAAACTTTATGTTGCTAAATGGATTACCCATGTAAATGTTTATTTGAACAGTTTATTGAATAGTTCACACCGTGATGTAAATGCTGCTATTACATACTCACCCTCATGTTGTTTCAAACCCAGTTTGCTGTTTCTTCATAGAACACAAAAGGAAAATATTGACTCCTTAAGTCTTCATGCAGCTCCTTTCCACATTAAGATTCTGCAAAAATCTCCTTTTGTGATTCATGTCAAAAAATGTCTGTTTATGGTTTCGAAATATGGGTTAGGGTTAGGAATGAAATATACAGTATATATTCAGTATCAACCCATCAGTATGGGTTGGGACAGTTTGGTCATTTCTAATTATTGGGGGTTCCCCTTCATGCCTATTTACAGAAGTCAGAAAGAGCTTTATTGCCAAGTATGTTTAAACACACAAGGAATTTGTCTTGGTGACAGGAGTTTCCAGTACAGACATAGTGCAAACATACATGATAGTGCAGACATACGAATTACACAGTAGAGATGAAATATAACACTAATATAAGCAAAACAAAAAAATGAATAATGCAATATAATACAGAAGTAGAAATATAGAGAAAAAAACATCATTGTTTTAATGAATGTACAGATGTTATTTACAACTGTACAGTTTACAAATGCACTGCTTGAATGACGAGTCAGATCATTTTCGCTAACTTTTAAGTGTTTCTAAGGGGAGCGTTTATGTAAGGCAGAAAGGAACAGCATAATACATAGGTCTTGAGACTTTTTTTTAATGTGGATTATTTTTAACTTAACATGGCTTTGTAAAAATGAAATCATTTTGAATAAGGGGTGTTCAAACCTGTTCCTGGAGGACCACTGTCTTACAGAGTTTAGCTCCAATTCTAATTACACACAACTAATCAAGGTCTCAATGGAAACTTTCATGCAAGTGTGTTGGAACTGGTTGGAGCTATGGGAACAGGTTTAGACACCCCTGTCATGGATGAATGTGAAAGTAAACAGTGCAGAAGGCCATGCATGCTTTGTCAGAATGCGTTATGGTTGCAGCAGCGAGACTTTTTAAGTCTGCGCAAACTGGAGGTTGCATCTGACTTTTTGAGTAAAACAAGTAAAAAAATAAAAATAAATAGAATGTTAAAAATAGAGGGCAGGGCTTGATTTTAGCGCACTTCCTGCTTACATTTACATTTTATATTTATTCATTTGGTAGACGCTTTTATCCAAAGCGACTTACAAATGAGGAATACAACAAGCTATTCATCTTAATGAGGCAATAACTCAAAAAGTATTAGGTTTCAGATTTTTACTTAAGGTTATATGAAAACAAACACTTTTATATATTTATTTATTTTTCTATTGATTTACATGCATAGATTAATGGTTCACCACAAGACTGGTAATATGCGTTAGTAAATAGGTTTAATTTTGATCCCATACTGATTTTAAAGTGGATGAATTTTACCATACAAATTGTGTAACAGCTAAAGCACACCACTGCTACTAAAATATCAAAACAAAAAAGATAAAATTCTTTTTTTTTAATTATTTTGAGCAGATGGTTGAACTACAGTTGTCGACAAAACGACCATCCAATTTGGAATGACATGACGCCGAGTAAACGCAGAATTTTCATTTTTAGGTAAGCTGTCTCTTTAAGCCATTGAAGCCACGCTTGTTTTCAAAAACCTACTTTTCTTTTCCAGGAAGTAGAGAGGTTTTCATTTGCTCATCCTGCAGCATTCATTTGAATATCACAGGCCCATTGGGATTCAAACCTAATTTCTTCCCTTCCTCACTGTCTATCTTCCCTCAGCCCCAGGGCTTCTTATTTAATATACAATCAGCATGATTTCCTGACAAGCATCTAGCGCATTGCACAGGGCCAGAACACAGAGGCTTACGCTGCTCTTTGAGTTCCCACAGGCTTAATTAGCGCTGTTTGTTGACAGCTTTCAGGTTTCAACCACTGTCCTCTTGTAGGAGTAATAATGGTGTCATGTTGGTTGCTGCACCAATGTAAAATCTATCAGTGCCCATCCCTGTTTCACACAGGTACTTAGAGATGAGTGATGTTGCCAGCTGGATAATTAATATGGGGTCTACTGTTTGTGCACTTGTTGTAGTCCGCGCAGCTCTGCTGGGGTTGTGTTGTATTCTCACACCTCCTAATGCAATCCACACAAGTGTGATATCATATACACAGAGAGAGGCATTCTCAGGATGCTGTCCTGACTTGTTCTCTTCTCATGGGACGATTCAGTGTCCAATTAATGTCGAAAAGTTATGAAGATTTAAAGGGAGTGCAAGGTCATATTGTTCAGTATGTGAAAACAAGCATGTACTTGGAGGAAAATTCAATCCAAAAATGAAAATTCTGTCATATATGTAGTTCCAAATCTGTAGCACTTTCTTTTTTTCTGTGGAACATCAAAGGAGATGTTTTGAAGAATGTTCACGCTGCTCTTTTCACTACAGTGAGTGAAGTGAACTGGGGTTACATAAAAGTAGTCTATACCAATTTGTGTGATATCCAAGGAACTGACCAAGCAACTGACGTTGTTATTTACTGAAAACATTCCCACTTCATTCGCACTTTTGGATATTCAATCTTGGTGAATTGTGAACATTTAAGAGACACACAAGAACCAGTGATGTTTGCTAGCATTTGGGAAAGTTTTCATATGAATTTGTATCTTGTGAATCAAGTAAAAATCTTGTGAAAAAGTAAGAATTAAGGATAACCCCATCCTTAAACAGAACCGTCAGTCAGCCAATCGTAAATAATGCATGAATGAAACTGTATGAATTTATACGAATTAGTCACCAATTTGCCAAAATGTAAAATAGTTATAAATTGCAGTAGTAGCTACACACTTCCTGTTCTTCATCATTTTCTTTTTTCTGTTTAATTATGGGTGGCAACCAGCGTCAAGGTGCAATACTGCCACCTACTGTGTTGGAGTGTCAATCAGATCAGATACTGGAACTGGATTATTTACAATATTGTCATATGTTAAGCATTATTTACACATTATTAGAGTATAGTAGTTTATAATATTATTAACATTATATAATATTTTGTCTTTTAGATATCGTGGCTATCATCAATACCAGTATTCTGTGACACCTCTACGTATATATTTAAAATATGCAGATGAAATAATTTTTTTATTCACTGAGAAATACCTTAAAATGTTAGACAGAGCTTAATTAGACAGATCTACTGAAATATTTTGTTGCATACATATCATATGACCATCTTTTATTTAACTTTTTATATTCTTTTTTTTAATAAACGGTGCTTTTTTCATTTACTTTCATCGAATGGAAAATAGACTGGGATGTTCTGTTAGATTTCTTACATTTTTCTTCATTAAAACAATTAGGTTTGTACTCTGAACAACATTTTTTTATTTGATTTAGAAGTCTCCAGCAGAAGGGGTCATAATTAGCATGCCATAAATGCCAACTGGATGTTAATTTATTTTGCGTGTAACTGCACGGTGTCGTTAGACAGACGCTTATGTGAGCAGAATATCCCCTTTGGATCTGGAAGGACGATGCCAGACGTACATCAAGTCCCATAAAACTCTACGGCACTGCCCTGCCTTTGTCTTGCCATTTGTCCCACACTCTCCCCTTTAGACACGTGTATGTGTGTGTGTGTGTGTGTGTGTGTGTGTACAGGCCTCAATTGGGTCATAAACCTCATGTACCACTTCAACCTGGAGAGACCTAGTACCTGGAGGACAGTGGAGGAAGGGGACACTGTGTCAAATGTCAATGAGTTACTGCAGACATGAATGACACAGAATTTTGCAATGATGATATAGAAGAACCATTTTGGGTTCCTCAAAGAACCTTTCAGTCACCAGTTCTTAAAAGAACCATTTCTTAGTGTGAAGAACATTTTAAAATCCTAAAGATGCTTTTTATACTATAAAGAACCTTTTGTGCAATGGGAAGTTTCCATGGATGTTGAAGGTTCTTCATTGAACCATCAATGCTAATAAAGAACCTTATTTATTTATATATTTATTTTTGGAGGGTACCTCAAATCATTTGCCTTAAAGGTAAAAGGTATGGTGCTACTTTCCTAAGATATCCAATGTAAGATTTTATTAATATCAAGATGACCTAGCAGGCAGGTACCATCGCATTTCCTTCATAAAGTGAAAAATGAAAGCATCTAACTCAAGAGATTTTTAATGAGGAGCAGTCATTTGGGGGGTTGTGGCTGGCAGGGGGTCACCCATCATGATTCGGGGACCCCTGCATGAATAGAGCTGGGGAGAGGATATGGACGCCTGCATGTCTAATAGTCTGAAACAGGCACATTGTATCCAGCTCATGCCTCGGGATCTTTAGGTGCAGCAGATGTGAGTTATGCATGACCATTTGAACATAATTAATCTCTGTCTCCTCTGCTCTCTGCCCCCCAGATCATCAGTACAGCCCATCTCTGTCTTTGCACACTTGCACACGTGTCCCACAGGGAGGATGTGCGGGGGGGCAACCTCAGTTTAATTCTGCACAGATCTGAATGTCATCGAGTCTTTATGGCTTCAGCTGGAAGGGAGGAGGGAGCATGAACCTCATTGTCGTTTCTTTTGCTCCCGAAACCGCAAAAGCCGGGCAGCAACCACCGTAGATATTGATGTGTGGACACATTTTGATCTTTGATTTGTTCTTTGCCAAGTTTTTTCAGTGATTTCAGGGATGCATGGTATTAAAATTCTGACTGACGCCAGTGACTTTTGTGTTATTGCTGATAACTGATAAACGACTATCAAAAATCGATACTATTTTGTGTAAACAAAACATAAAGCATGAAATTCAAACGTTTTAAATACAGCAATTGAATTAGGCATCACATTATAATGTCAAGTATGAAAAATGCATATTCAT
The DNA here is from genome assembly GCA_018155175.1 of Sinocyclocheilus anophthalmus. NCBI lineage: Eukaryota > Metazoa > Chordata > Actinopteri > Cypriniformes > Cyprinidae > Sinocyclocheilus > Sinocyclocheilus anophthalmus. Next base: position 240,702 of record JADLZN010003537.1, read on the forward strand.
TTTGAGATTTGCTAAAGATTACATTTAACGTTTTTTTTTCTTAAAGATAATGTGGGTGTTAGATGACAGAAAAGGTCATCTTAATGAAAAATAAATAAGGAATACACAATTAGAATACACAATAGTGACTGATACTATGAATTAAAGAAATTAATACTTTTATTCAACAAAGATGCATTCAGTTTTAAGACATTTATAATGATTTTTAATCAACAACATATACATTATGTTCTTTTGAACATTCTATTCATCAAAGAATCCTGAAAAAAATGTATCGCAATTTCCTCCAAAATATGAAGCAGCACTATGTTTTCAGCATTGATAATAATAAGAAATGTTTCTTGAGCAGCAAATCAGCATATTAGAATGATTTCTGAAGGATCATGTGACACTGAAGACTGGAGTAATGATGCTGAAAATTCAGCCTTGCATCACAGGAATAAATTACATCTTTAAATATATTAAAATTAAAATGGTCATAATACTTCATAATAAATGACTGTATTTTTACTGTATTTTGATCAAATAAGATAAGAGACCTCTTTCAAAAACATAAAAACAATGATGGGTTATTGTCTAATGTCTAGTAATATGGATCCTTAAGCAAAACCAATTAAGAACTACTGGGTTATAATCTCTCATTTTTATAGTAAGTCTTAAATACAGTATTTATTGAATGATGCAGGGTTTTTTTTAAATTTGTAAACAGAGATTCCTATTGCTATGCCCACATGCACGACTCAATCCCACATCATAAACTCAAGGGCCAGTGGTCACAGTTGCCCACACTGATGTAGGTGTGCAGTAAGATGTCCTAATTTAAATCCTACTCAACATCAGACCCATATTACAAACACAGTGTGCTTCTACACTTTGTAGTGATTTTCCCCATTCATTACGAGCCTATACTGTGTACGGATTAAAATAAGTAGTTATCTTTGCTTTCCATTGTACCAATATTTCCATACACCCTATTGTGAAAGGTTTATTGTATTAAAGGGATGGTCTTGTTATTTTCTTTCTTCTAAACACTAGTAGCCTCCATAGCTTTAATTTTCTATCCCACTCTGATCCTGTGATTTAATCTTCAGTGAAATTCTCTTGTTCAAGGGTTGCCTTCCAAGTGGCTAACTGCTTTGTAAGATGACTATAGCCATGGCTCTGCTCATAAGTATGGATTCAGTTCTCAGACACAATTTTGCAATCAATCTTTATTTATTCTGGATGGGATGTTCCCCAGTGGGCTGATAGAGCCAAATCTCCAGTGGTGTACTATTGGTTGTGCTTCCATTGTTTGCCAAATGTATCATGGCACGTGGGATTCCTGCCCCAGACTGCACTGTCTTGTCCGTGTGGACAATATACAATGAACAGACTTAGGACTTCCTTCACTAGGAAGTTCAGAAGAGGATAAAGGATGAAAAGAAAATATATTTGTACCGAATGTTGAATCCTGATACAAAATGCTCTTATGAAAGGTCAGATGGAAAGCTATTTAAATGCTAGTGCGTGAAGGTTTGCTTCCAAATCTGCATTCTGTCCATCACACTATTTGAGATTAGGATTAGTGCATCTAAAATCCTAGTATTTTAAAAAATATTATGGCAAAGAGTTCAGCTAGTGTAGCATTTCCAGTAGATTTTTGCAGTGTGCATGTTTTTTTGTCTTATATCACCCACTTTCGCGCTTTGCAAAAGAAAGTGTTTGTGACGGTTATCTTTTGACATTTCGTAGGCTAACCCAGACGTTAGCATTACTCTGGTTCCCTCGACAAAAACTAAGCTACATTTTTCCATTGGCTTTTGAACTGCAGATAATAATTTCTATGACCAACAATTAATGAGTCTTACATGTTTTGTTCACAATAATCATCACAAATGAATGAATGAATGTTGAAGCTTAAATACAATCAGCAAAAGTGAAGAGCTAAATGTGTCTATAAATGAACACCTAAGTCACATGACTTCATCATAACCACCAACTCTTACGGTCTTTATTTAAAAACATTTTCCATGGAAGTTTGTGTAAGAATAGTTAGCAAGTGCGTGATGATAAACACAATATGACTGTAAAAGTGGACTTGTGGGTAGATGAGCTCCCAGATAGCACACGCATGTCTGCAAGATGTCTGTGAACAAACATCTGATAGACGTCTATAAGATATAAGATGTATAAGATGAAGAAACGGAAGTGCTAATTCTATTTTGTTTCTAGGTTTTGGCCTACAAAAATACTTCATCCTGGCAGCACTCTATTTGCAGTTTAATTATGATTTTATTGAATGATTAATTGGTTCATGTTAAGAAAAAGTGTGCATCTGCATAAATGTTTACTAAATGTAATGACTTGATCAACCTGAAACGTTTCCTAACCAAAGCCAATAGTAAACAAAGCTGCACAAGCTAATGGATAATGCTAACAATAATCAATCTCCAGAAGGATAAAATCAAGAAATAAGTATTTTTTTTTTCTTTGAATTTCTCAGTTTATTCTGATTAATTCTGGTTTATTCTGTTATGTAAGTTTGCAAATGCTGTTTTATGTTGACTTAAAGGGGTCATATGATGCGATTTAATTTTTTTTTTCTCTTTGGAGTGTTACAAGCTGATGTGCATAGATAAGATCCCTGAAGTTGCAAAGACTAAAGTCTCAAATACAAAGAGATATTCGTTATCAAAGTTAAGACTGCCACACCCCCCTAAAACGGCTCGTCTAACACGCCCCCAACATATCTACCTCACTATGTGGAAATATTTTAATAATGCCGCCCAAATGTGCACGCAAAAAAAGAAGCCGTGGTTTCAGTAACCGCAGTTAGTGTGGAAGCAGCATGTCAGGGAGACGCTGTGTGTGTCTAGGCAAAAGCAAAAGCACTTTATATTTGGCCTTCCGAAAGTAAGTAGATCATTTAGGAAATCTTTAAGATTACTACAACGACAGCAATGCTTTTATGGACGACCGTTCGGAAACCTAGGAGAGGAGGTATTCTGACGTTGCTATGACATTGGAGCTTCTGAATCAGCCTACTTTTTTGTATAATTTAAGGATTTTGCTATTTGACTGTTCAATGCGGAGTTTTGCCACGATATGGGTGTGTGTTGGTGCGTGCGAGGAGAGAGAGAGAGGACGAGAGAGACGAGGAGAGATGGAGTGAGACGAGAGAGAGATGAGAGAGAGAGAGATCCACAGTGGAGGCAGCTGTCTTAACCGTGGCTTGTGTACTGCACACATACCAGCTTCATCACTGTGTCTGTCACGCGACTCTGTTCCCCTTTCGGGCTCTGTCTTTACATTTATTTTGAAAGCTGAAGCTCGCGATTATGGTAAGGGGAGTTACATTTCCGACGAGTGCTTGCGGTGTTCGGCCAATCACAATGCACTGGGTCAGCTGGCCAATCAGAGCAGACTGCGCTTGTCGGAAGGAGGGACTTTGTAGAAACGAAGCGTTTGAGATGAGAGGAGGGGCATAGAAGACCTACAATAATGTACAGTATTTAAAAAAAAATTGTTTTTTGAACATTAAAGCATGTCAAAATATTCTGTTACACCAAATACACAGAATAATGATCTTTAAAAAGCATCATATGACCCCTTTAAGGTAATAATTAATTTTATGGAAATTAATTTAGCTAAATGCTAACAGATACATGCATGGTCAAACAGTATGAAACAAAGGGAGTCAAGACATAATGCTGTCTACATAGTCTACTCAAAAGAATACTCATTTACATGCTTTTAGTTTGCAACCCAAGTATGTGAACTGTGATGCAATCTAATGCTACATACAGCTAGCTGGACAGTTTATAGTGCCTCTATTCGTCATTCTGCAGTCTGTTATTTTTAAGCCTCTAAGAATAAAACCAATTAACTCCAGCAATGAGGATGATGCTCTTACTTGCATCTTCCAGCCAGCATGAGGTCAATGCAACTGTACTCGCTGTTATATAATGTTATATAACCTTTAGCCTTTCTAACTGACTGAAATAGGATTTCCTTATGAAGACATCATAATTGTGAGCTTTCTGATTTAACGGCAGTAATCCAATTAATCCCCATTGAGCTCCTTGCATGTGTGCACATCCCACTGTATTTGCGTGCAAAGTCATTTTTGCACAGGAAAAATTAAGTACACGTCAAATTCAATTAATGTGCTTTCAAAAAAGAGAGATAGAACATTTTTACAGTGGGCTGACAATCAATAAAGATAAGACGTGGACAAACAGCATTACCAGAAGCAGCAAAATAGATTATTAAATGTAGGTGTAGACCTTTATTCATTCTGATGTGGTTTTAAATGCAGTCGATAGATGCCAGACATAAATAACTTACAGCACTGCACTGCGGAGACCAGGTAAAGTCAAAGAAAAGCAATGCATAATTTTTTTCGCTCCTAGAAAAGACAGTCTGTGCTGCTAGACAGCATTTCAGAGGCCTGGGAGACTGGACGACTGTGTTATTGAGTGAGACAGACTGAAATAACACCTGCTGGAAGCAGTGAAGTATTCTGTGCAGTCTGGAGTCATTTGCCCAGTAACAAAGATCCTGTCTGCACCTTGAATCATTAGCTTATGTAAATTGTGCATTCACTGCCCTTGTGAAAAAGAAGTGCTATTAATTGTACTGAATATGCACTTGTAGTGTACTTCAAATTTTAAAAGTAAAAAAAAAAAGAATAAAAAGATATACTTATATAATATAATTTTAATTCAATAAAAGGCAACTTAAAGGTGCAGTATGAGATCTTGGAAAATGCTAACTTTAGCCTGATAGCACTGAAAACAAACGTCCCACCCTCCCTGCAATCGCAGTCCAAAGCCACGTCCCCTGAACGCATTTACGCTCACAGACCAGAGACAACATTACTACAATAGGCTACATCAGTGGTTCACAATTCCAGCCCATGTTCCAAAGTGAAGTAAACTTAAACGAATTTCCCCTGCTCAGGGAGTAGGAAGCAATAGACACTGTGTAGGGATCATATCGATCTGAACACAGTTCATGCACATAGCTCACTTCTAACGAGCTGGCGCGAGGACTGGATTAACCGCTGGGCTACATCATGTGTCATTCACCCGTGAGAAAACTTTAAAAGTACTACAATACCAGGAAGGAAGATCGGGTTGCTGATGTTTGCCTGCCATCCTCGCTCTGTCTGCACAGCGTGCGTGAACACACTGATGACGTATCCTGTCTGCGCAAAACGGGTGCGCAGAGGTATGCAAATACATACGTTGACAGGCAGGTAGGAAAGCCCATTAAAACGCTCGGACTGAGCGTTTTGATTGGACGAACATTTCTTGTTCCTACGCCTTCCACAAAATATAAAAAAGCAGATAAATACATTTAGACCAATTAATTTAATGATTGCTATCGTGATGTGAAGAAACTTTCAACCAGCAAAACAACAAAACAAAAATGTTTTCTGAAGACAATCACCTATTGCACCTTTAAATTACTGTACTGACTGTTTCATAAGGACACTATAAAAAGTGCACTGTGTACTGTCAAAACAAATAATTGTTTTGAAAATATTTAAAGTACACTTACAGTACAGCACATGTAAAGTACTTGATCATGATTTTAATTGTAGTTTGCTAGTCATATTAATTATAGGTTATGTTAAAATAATCACTTTTATATTTTATAAATTAATATATTTAATATTATATCAAGGGTGTAAGATTTGCTATTATATTCATTATCTACTACATTTTATATATAATAATTTAATGTACTAAATTCTTCATCATTGGAAATGTATTTAAATTACAATTATTTATGACACCATTTTAATGGAAAAAAAACAATTAAGTATATATATAAATCTGTCAGTAACCCTTACGTAGTTGAACAGGAAGTAGATGTAATACATAATGATGTAATCAAGTCCTTCCTTAAGTGGTCAAGTTCAACTAATTGCATAATATATCTTATACTAATAATAATTAATAGATTAAACCTATAATCCATTTTCATGTAATTGCCATTACTCTTTAAACAGTGCTTTTAATTTTCAAGTACTCTTTATAAAAGTATGCTAAAGTGCACCTCTTTTTCACAAGGGTGAGTGTTTGGCAGGTTTGAAGGTTGACATATCGGCACTTGGGGGAATTCATGAAGAATGAATGTGCCCAAAAAGAAATGTAATAGTGCAACATTATTGAGGCAGGCAAAAAGCACTGAATTTTGTGAATAAGATGCATAATATTCAGACTATAATGAGCCTACTGTGCATAGAATCATAGTGCTCAGAATAGAAGATCTGCTCTGAGAAAGTGACAATGACTCTGAACTTTTGACTTGATTTGACAAGACTCACTGTGCATTTAGAGCCTTGTTAAACTGGATTGAAGATGTTTATTCAATAAGATGCAGGGTTTTGCCAATAGTACAAATATCGTAAGCTAAAGTGGCACAACTCTTTAGTGAATTCCCCCCTTTGTGTTTGGAGTGTGTGTTTACAGAATCTTTCCACACATACATCTGATGCAATAAAGGAATAGTTCACCCAAAAATTGGAAATTTACTCACTCGCAGGCCATCCAAGATGTCGATGAGTTTGGAGAAATGTAGCATTGCATCACTTGCTCACCAAAATTGGTCCTTCTGCAGGAACATGGGTGCCGTCAGGATGAGAGTCCAAACAGCTGATAAAAACACCACAATAATCCACAAGTAAAGTTGTGTGTTTCTAAGAAACAAATCCGTCTTTAAGACATTTTAAGTTTAAGCTGTCAGCCGTAATGCATAATAACGCTTCCTCCAGTGAAAAAGTCCATCTCCTGTTGTCCTCTCACATCAAAATCCACAGACATATTTGTTTCTAACTGTTTTCACTTTTAAACGGTGCTTGATCTGTGCAGATTTCTCTCCTGATTCACTGCAGAAAGCAATATTATGGATTATATATATTTAGCAATAAAAACATCCTTAATGATGGATTTGTTTCTTATAAACATGCAGCTTTTCACTTGCAAGACACTAATTGATAGACTGGAGTCATGTGGATTACTTGTGGATTATTGTGATGTTTTTATCAGCTCTTTGGACTCTCATTCTGATGGCACCCATTCACTGCAGAGGATCCATTGATGAGTGAGTTCAATTGATATCATTGTTCCAAACTGTTGGTGAAGACACAAAATGAAGGGAAAACTTTTCATTTTTGGGTGAACTATTCCTTTAATGTGTTACAGGACGGAGGGATAAGCTTTTAATTTCGCAGTCAGTCATGTGTTGCACTGTAAAAATTAATCACACGAAGTTTTGCATACATTACATTTCTTCATCCTGCGGTAATAATATTTGTCCCTCTTCTGTTTGTCCCTGGAGACTGTTAATGCCTTTTTTTCATGTGCAGTCAAGCTGGCCAAATTTAGATTGGTTGAAAGCGCTGACTGTGCTGTCAGTGAATTGTCCTCTTATGAACAGAAGGGCTGAACCGAGAGAGGCAATACTGTGAAATCAACTGACCTCCTCTCTGCATTTATTCTTACTGAAACACAGCCAGACCGCCAGTCCCTCAACAATGTGATACATGGAGCTGCAGCAACATTTGTACTCTGTTTTCTATGCTCTCAGGTTTGTGTACTGTATTTTATTTATGTTTTTACCCGTCAGTTAATAGTTGAGTGCCCTCTGCCATGCAGTGTAAAAGATTTATGCTCTGGCATACACTGTGAACCCAAGAGAGAAGTGTAGTTTCACTGCATGAGTCATCAGATCTGTGTTGTTCATCTGACATGAGGCTTTCAGAGCAGAGCTTCAGTTCAACATAACTCCTCACCATCTACACCTATTACATGATGCTGCCTGACGGTGCTTTACCAGTGCCATGTGGTGGTCTTCTGACAAATTTATTTATTGACTACAATAATCAAGTATTTATATATAAATACCATGTATTATTAAAATTAGTGATTGAATCTTGTTTATACCACTCAATTATTAACAAGTTAGCAACATTTTGTATGTTTATTTAACTAGTTTTATTTATAGTTTTTTTGTTTATTCATGTATTTTTATGTTTTAAAACTATCAGCCGTGTTCAACCATACAGACTCGTCGGCTATATTAACATACTATTTATAATTTTATAAATTAAAATTATTTTTAGTCATACAAACTATCATGAAGTTTTTAATTCAATATTTTTTACATTTGTATATAATCATTATTGATTATTTTAAAAAAAATCTTTCTTTCTTACTTTCTTTCTTTCTTTCAACAGTCTCGTATCAACATGGTACTAATAATGAACATATTATTGGATGTTTATATTACTTTACTATTATTCATTTACTAATTTTTTGTTGTGTTGTCTTTTATTGCACAGACAATATCAACAAGGTTCTAATCTACAGTATTGTTGTGCATGTATTAACATACAATTCTATTATTTTATTTTTTTTTACACAGTTAAACTATCCAACAAATTCCAACACTACATATTTTAGGTATTATTAACATATATTAAATAATATTTATGAACATGACAACTTAAATAAAATTATATTATTTATATTTGTAATATTTTTTTTGTGATTTTTTTTATTATTATAATGTTTTGTTGATTATTATTAAACAAGTTGATTGGTTTTTAACAAGTTTTACATGAAGATGATGCAATTAATTTGTCAGAATTGTATATTTATCTTTAACATGCTGTTTTTAACTAAATTGTATAAAATATTTAATTTTAGTATTTACCATGAAATACTGAAAATTATTTTTTTATATTATTTTACACATATTTCATGTCTTTATTTGTGAACTGGTATTCGCTCTTATTTTTAAATTATTTTTAAGATCTCGTTATGCTGCCCAAGAAGCCTGCTTCAACAAACTCTTTGACCAACACAAAGAGCCACCAACCTGTTGTTCAGTGGTGGGGTAAATCTGAATTGAAGCTAGCAAATCAGATTGGAAATGATCATTTTAGCTGTCTCTTACCCATTTTTGTGCAGTATGCCTACCATGGTCAGAGTTACAGTTTCAACATCCCCTTTTGATCTCTGGTTGGTAAAGCAGATAGATGGCATGTGTTGAGGGATAAGCTCATAAGATACCTTCATGCAGCAGAAGCATGGAAACAAAATCCAAATCCCATGAAGATTTACAGAGCTTTGCATTTCATCATTGCCATGTGTGAAATCCCACTGCTTGTGCTGGTGACAGGTTGCTAACAATCTGACGGCACATGTGTGTTATTACAGACTGAAAAATGCATTGATCTTTGTCTTCGCAGCATGAATGGACTCCTGTACTATGCACATGTACAAAGACCCATCTGAGCCTGAACAAAAGGGCTGTAAAAATGACCTTGACACATTTGTTAGCCTTTGCATCACCATTTGGACCTGTAGGTTATTTAGAAATATATCCGTGAAGGTCCATGTTGTATTACAAACTGTAAACCTCTTCACTATTTATTTGATTGTATCAAGGTGTTTGCTGATATATATATGGTATGTTTTTGAAAGAAGTCTCTTATGCAAGGCTGCTTTCATTTGATTAAAAATACAGTAATTTTTAAAAAAAAAATTTTTGTTGGGTAAAAAATTTTTTTAAAAATTAGACAATTGAAAGCTGTTTTCTATTTTAATATATTTATAATAGAATGTATTCCTGTGATGGCAAAGTGACATGTCATCAGTTATTATTTGTACTTAGTTATTAATAATGGTTCTTAATATCATCAAAGCTGAAACCAGTTATTTGCTGCTTAATATTTTTCAAAAGAATAGCATTTATTTGAAACATATATTTTTTTTGTAACATTATAAATGTCTTTACGTCACTTTTGATCAATTTAATGCATTTTTGCGGAATAAAAGTATATATTTAGAATATAATATTATATTTGATTATTTATTGATCTTACTTACCCTAAAACTTTAGATATGGTGTGTTTCACAGTTGTCACAAAAACAGAGCAGCATAAACTTTTCAACACGATAATGTATAAATGTTTTTTGTGTGTTTTTGGCTCATGGATACGATATTGGTACAAATTTCAAATAGAATAGCAATGGTAGTTTCAATGCGTTTCAATATGTGGACGCAAAATTGTGACCATAATCCAACTGCAATGCAAATCCTGCATTGCGTTTGCATTTCGCTTCGGAGCCCAGTGACTGGCAAATTTAATGAAAAAGCAAAGTACATTTGAGCTGATTTCCCATGTCTTAGGAGTATATTTAAATAGCAATATTAATTACCAAATTAAATTTTTCACTCTCTCTGCGTCGTGCATGTAACTTGCCAAAACTCAAATGGAATCGCAATTCTTTTTGCATTTGAATTTCCGATGTCTACACAGAAATCTGTCAATCAATGTGAGGGGGCGGGACTATACTAGGGGGCGTGTTTGTGTTGGGATGTGACGCACTCACAGACGACCGCGCCGAATGCTCTGATCAATGGAGGTAATCGGTAAGGCTCCGCTAAAGGCAGCTACCAAATAAGTTTTGTACCTGTGTGAACGAATAGACAGTGCAGCCTTCTTGGCACAATACATAATTATGTATTTTTACCCCAAATGTAGCGATTATCCCCTTCTAACAGCGGGAGCCACAACGGTACGCACGATAGGTCAATATTCACTATAAACCAAACGCTTTTCCCCTGTCTCAGCATCTCTCACTGTTTACTCACTTACACTTTTAATCCGTAATAGAGAGCTTGTCACACCTGCCTCAAGACCTTTTACCGTTTGCACTCAACTTGAGCACTTAAGGCAAACAACAGAGCAAATCGACGGTATTACATATTTGCAACTATACTATTCCTATCTAAAGCATATGGCACCGGCCTCAAGATCTTCAGTCTTGTTTACGATCGATAGATGCATGGGACAAAACAGAAAATGCTGCTACTCTTACTCTACCTTCCCCAGATGACACTTCAGCAGTAAGATCTAGGTGCAGCTGTCACAGAACATGCCACAGCCAAGGCAAGATGATATTAAAAATCACGTGCATCAATCGCGTTGTCCAGTGGCTGTAAATAGTGAGAGATCTTGAGGCAGGAGCAACGCTTTGGTGCCACGTATTGGACGAAAACTCCATAACGGATTAAAACTTGAATAAAATATAAAGTAAGGTGGAAAATAAAAGTATAGATTAGTTTGTTTGCTTAAGTGCATCAAGCGCAGTGCAAACGGTAAAAGGTCTTGAGGCAGGTGTGACACACTCTCTATTACGGATTAAAAGTGTAAGTGAGAGTAAACAGTGAGAGATGCTGAGACAGGTGAAAAGAGTTTGGTTAATAGTGAATATTTACCTATTGTGCGTACCATTGTGGCTCACCGCTTTTAGCAGGTGATAATCGCTACATTTGGGGTAAAAATACATAATTATGTATTGTGCCAAGAAGATTGCACTGTCTGTTTGTTCACACAGGTATGAAACTGATTGTTAGCTGCCTTTAGCGGAGCCTTTACCAAATACCTCCATTGATCGGCACGGTCGTCTGTGAGTGACGTCACCTCCCAACACAAACACGCCCCCTAGTATAGCCCCGCCCCCTCACATTGATTGGCAGCTTTCCATGTAGACGTCGGAAATTCAAATGCAATGGGAAATACAGCTGCAAATGGACTTTGCTTTTTCATTTGAAATTTGGCCGTCACTGTGCGTTCGCGAAAGAGAAATGCAAACGGTAATGCAGGATTTGCAAATTGCATTTGGATTATGTTACAATTTATGCATCCACATATTGAAAAATGCAATTGAAAAAACAATTTGCTATTCTATTTGAAAATTGTCCGGAATATCGTTCCATAAAATCAGCTCATTAAACTGATTTCTGAAGGATCACGTGACAGAAGACTGGGGTAATGATGCTGAAAATTCATCTTTGTCATCACAGGAATAAATATAAAACAGTTGTTTTAAATTGCAATAATATTTCACAATATTACTGTTTTTACTGTATTTTTAATCAAATGAAAGCGGACTTGCATAAGAGACTTCTTTCAAAAACATTAAAGCACCTTAATATTTATTCCAATTAATCTTAAAAAAGTATTTTCTAATGATCGTGATTTTAACAGTAAAAGACTAAAAATGCAACAGTAAAAACGGTTGATACTATATACGGTGAATAACTGTAATTACAGTTAATGTAATTTTTCAGTAAAATACTGTTAAAAATACGATTCTTGGAAGTGAAAAAGAAAAAAGCCATTGCATAATTCACAGTGAAAAACCATAAACATTGACACTCCCAGAATTCCCTGCATGACACCTGATATTTGATGTTGCGTTGATATACTATTATTGTATCTAGTGTTTTTCTTATCATTGGGTATCTTAGGGTTTTATCTACATCATGTTTTGGGGGTATTCAGTGTATTACAGTGGTTCCAAACAGATATTAGTTTTCAATAGTTGGTAGATAAAAATTATCCAATTAATGAAATATTTATATATTTTTTTTATTGTGAATTTAAGTTTAAGTCTGTAAAACCAACATGCTGCCACCATATTTTTTTACAGTTAAGTTTTTTTTTTTACCGTAAATGTCACCGATTTTCTTTACAGTGTAGATTTGTTCTAAAATTAACTATGTGCTGTAAGCCAGCTTCAATAGAGTGTGAACTAACCACAAGACTCTCACACACTATAACTGTTTCCCTGTTAGCCTTCACTCACTAATCAGATCATCCAGGCTTATTCGGGTCAAAATAACTGCTGTTAAAAGCAGCGTTGTGTGACCGCCAGACAGCGATAAGGAGATGATGAACAGATTTTTAGGGTTGTTGATGACAGACACTCAAGCTAAAGACCACAGCTGTTGATCAACTGAATAAATTCTACAGCGCTAAGTACGCATGGGCTGCTTTGTGTTAATGTTTACATTCTGAAGCGTTCAGTTGACTGATCTAATTGTCCGTGATCGCTTTAACAACATTGAAATAAGCCTGGGTGACAGTGGCGGTCTGTTGTGTCTAGCGTGTTTGAACTTAAGCTGTTTACTATATGAGGAGCTTTATTCCCTGCCAGAGAGAGAGAGAGAGAACATCCCGATAAGGACGATGTCCCCTCTGGGAAGGGTAAGTGACGGATAAGCAGGTTGTGTGGAGAATGTAATAAGTTGGTGTGTCGTGATTGGCTGTTGGGCCAGTGAGTCACAGTTGTGTGCAGTAGTGACGTAGCAAGCTAAATATTTAGGTCTGTAACCATTGCAGATTCCAGGAAGAGTGATAGGAGAGATTAATGCTGCTACATGAGCTGTTTGGTATGACTAGTCTAAGCTGGTTATCTGTAACCAACAGCAAGCATTCACTAGACTGCAGGCATTTTTTTTTCAGTGTACTGTATAATTTTTTTTTAGTAGTGTATGAAATAGTGGACATGATGCATAGATAATCATTTCTTACATACGTGTGCTACATTGCTGTTAGATGACCTTATTATGCTCAAGTTTAATCAGCAAATGGTGTCCTGGTATGATCAGTTTTTAATGAATATTTATATTGTTACTAACCAAATAATGAGTCGAAGAGACCTTTGACCTTTTGACCTTTCTATTCATCAAAAAATCCTAAACAAGTGTATCACATATGAAGCAGCACAACTGTTTTCAGCACTGATAATAATAATAATGTATAATAAAAATGTTTCTTGAGCAGCAAATCTGCATATTAGAATGATTTCTGAAGGATCCTGTGACACTGAAGACTGGAGTAATGATGCTGAAAATTCAGCTTTGACATCACAGGAATAAATTACATTTGAAAATATATTCACCCAGAAAACAATCATTTTAAATTGTAATAATATTTCACAGTATGACTGTTTTTGCTGTATTTCTGGTCAAATAAATTTAGCTTTATGGTGAGCATAAGACACTTCACTTCTTTCCAAAATATTTTTTAAAATCGTTCCGACCCCAAACTTTTATACATTAGTGTATGTGCCGAGTTACTAAACAGGGCAAATTAACATGAGACCGCAATCCCATAAAAACACCAAGGGAGAGGAAAGTTCTGTAGGTGAGCTACTGACAATACGCAAATAAAAGAACACATACGCAGCCAGATCATATCCACAATGACCAGTGCAATCTATCATAGCAGTGCATATTTTCACAGCCACGTCAAGTGCAAATTGAGTTAAGACTTGCTTTTTTGGGTGTTAAATAATTTGCGCAGATACCAGTAAATTGACTATACCACACAGGCACAAGCTGTTATCTGGCATTAAGTGTCTGAATTTGTTGTTTGGAAAGACACTGAAGTGTACAATATTAATATACTGACTTCATTTGAAAAAAAATATTTATAAAATAAATATTTTGCAAGCAGGTGACATTATTTATTCAAGTAAAATGTGCGACAGAACATACTTCACGTACAAATACCTAGAAGCGATCATGTTGGTGCCACAGTAAACACACGTTTCCAGCAGGACTTAGTAATGCAGTCATGTACGGTATAGGTAGTCTGGCCACAGTTCATAAGACTACAGCAATGAGATAACTTCAGGAATTGCATCCAATTCTACTAAATTTAGGACAGGAAATATCTTCAAATCACATAATTGATAAATGTGAGTGATTCAAGCGAAAGTGAGTCAGAGTCCGTCAGCTGTCATCCTTACACACATCCCACACACACACACACAAACAAACACCACACACACACACAAACACACCCACACACACACAAACACACACACACACACGGCCCGCTACACACAACACACCTCTCAGCTTCATGTAACTCCAACTTCTGAATGTTTAATTGACGGAAAGAGTTGAAGGGGCCGTACTTAATCATTTACAGGGGAAAATAAATGAGTTCTGGGTCGGTCATCTGTAGTGCTTTGGTGACAGATACTCGTTTGTAGGCAAGACTGACATCTCTTCTTGTGTGTAAGTGTGTAGAACCTGTAAAGGAAAGTATAGAAGCCCATTTCCACCACAGGATGAAAAAATAAAAAAGGTAATTGGAGTTTATCCACAATTCGTTAGGAAAGAAAAAAGTCAGAATTGCGAGATATACACTCAGAATTCGGACTTTTATTTTCTCGCAATTTAGAGTTTGTCTCACAATTCTGTAAAACTAAAAACTTTTTTTTCCTTTCAGTTCAAGCTCTATATTCTCACTATATCATACCATATTAGCCATCAGAAAAATAAATACAATTCTAACCTTATTTCATATGTAAGGGTTTCACTGGGTTGACAGCTGGCCATACCAAATGGTTGCTAGGGTGTTCTAGGTTGTTGCTAGGGGTCATTTCTGGGTGGTTGCTTACCGACACATGTCAGAAGAGTCCACTTCCAAGCATCTATGATATCCTAGTCTCTGTCTAGAGCATTGAATTATCCAATGACACTGTGACGTTCATAGTCTCACCCTTTCCAGCACAGGTGTTGAGATGACAAAAGAGCACATGTTCGGGGGACAAATGTACAAAACCATAACAGCAGAACACCTCCTGTAATTATGGCTCTCAGGAGGAGGTTGAAAGGTAATGTGAGGACGATCAGAGAAATGCAGATTGTGCCTGTTGTTCTCCATTCCTCTGAAGATTCCCTCAGAATGACCATCATTTATGTGTGTGTGAGTGTGTTTGTGCCAGACGTCCTCTCAATTGGACCCTGTGTGATAGCAGTCTGACCTTCCGTACACACGGCGGTTCACGAATGACGTGAGAACCTCTGCTCTGCCGTTTGTCCTGATGTAATATATTGTTTTTCTGTTAGAGAAAACAATGCAGTATGTCAACATAAGGTTATTTTCTCTCCGGAGAAACAAGGACTGCTTTACCGTCTGTATTCTTTATCTTAACATGCATAGAAACACATTTAAGAAGATGGGAATGTTGCAGTTGAATACTGTTATTTATTCATTGATATTCTGCACTTTAATAACAAAATTGCTTGCCTGTAGATGACCATTTATTATGGAATATGGAGACACCAGGAACACAACACACACACACACACACACACACACAACACACACCCACACACACTGTGGTGTTCAGTTTATGGGGACATCCATCGGCGTAACGGTTTTTACTGTACAAACTGTATGTGCTATTGCTCTACACAAACCCTACACCTAAACTTACCCCTTACAGGAAACTTTTTGCATTTTTACTTTCTCAAAAAAAAACTCATTCTGAATGATTTATAAGCTTGTTTCCTCATGGGGACCTCAAAAATGTCCCCACAAGGTCAAAATTTACTGGTATTACTATCCTGGTGGGGACATTTGGTCCCCATAACGTGACAAAGACCGGTACACACACACCACACCACACTTTAACTAGAGTAATAATTTTTAATGTTTTTTTCAATTAGTTAAGAGGTAATTAGGTAATTCTGCATTGGCCGCGGGGGTATTACATGAGATCATTCTATCCCCAAATAACCCTAAATATGTTAACCCAAAATATGCCTTTTGCTGCTTTTCATTCAGACTAATAATTTCCTCCTGCTTATGAATAGCTTCTCAGAAAAGCATTATTTGATGGTCTTCTATCACAGTATTTCACACATATGTGAGCAGTCAAGTTGCAGATCAATGATCAGACCCTATAATGTGAGCCTATAGTAACTTGGGAGCTTTGGCTTTACATTGCATATGATTTGCTCATATACAGTGAGTGTTGGTATTTAACAAAAACTTTGCTGAAATTGCACACTGTATGTCAGGCGTTAAGGCCCTGTTTACACCTGGTATTACGATACATTTTGGCCAATCAAAAGTGGATGACGGTGCTAAATACAGGTGTGAATGGGCTGTAAAACTTTTCGAGCTTGTCCACTTTCGACCACTTCCAGATGTTCATGTGGTCGAATGAGGATGTGTTGATGGGAAGCGCTCTAGTCAGACAAGATTTAAACTTAGCGAGACTGAAACAGAAAGTTTATTGTGAAAAACAGTAGAAATATACAAAAAAATGTTCCAGCCATTGGTCATTAGTAAACGGAACAAGCACGATACTCTTCCACCAGTCCTGACTTCTAGCGTGAAGCATTCTGCGGGGGGTCATGAGGCTATCGCTGCACAAACAAAAGTGACTGCTTTCCTCGTCTTTTTATGTCATTTAATTTTGCGAGTATATGACAGTTGTGTGAGCTTATTTCATCCACTGGATCGTAATAGCGGGAAAAAAAACAATACATATACGTGTACACAACTTTCTTCAGAATCTTTCTTCGCTAACACCACAAGCTGCAGAAATCTGACATAATATTAGTAATACACTTAATCCTACCACTGGTGTTCTGATGAAAACAGAGGGACCCATCCATAGACCCTCTGTCAAATGTAATCAGGACAGAAGTCTTTGAAAGTGGGCAAAAGAGACAAATTAAAACACCAGGTGTGAATGGGAATGCGTCTCCCTTGTCTTCTTGTGATTCAATTGACCAAAATGCATCTTAATACCAAGTGTAAACAGGGCCCTGAGGGTCTTGAAGGGTCTGACTTGACTCCATCGCTGTTTTGATGTGTTGGCATGTGATCTTGGGGAAATGTGATGCGCATCATCATGCACGATAAATTGCAGTCAGTTTGGTGATTGGACCAGGGATTGTGGTTAATTGCAGTAATTTTATGCACAGTCCGGAAATATACGTCCCGTGAGTTCCGAAACATAAAGATTATGTAATTACATATAATTCCACTTATTTGTGCATGTGTGGCATCTACCATGCCGTTGTGCCTGGTTGTGCACGATGGATTGTTGTTGGTGTAGCTTTTGCGCAGGAGGTTCTTTAAGCGAGGGATCATTCACAGCAATCAATGCCCCGTTTCGTGGAAAATGTCACAATGAGCCTCACGTCTTTCTGTAATTCCTCCTGCACACGCATTACTATATTCCGCTTTGGGGGGGCGCCCCCCCCCCCCCCTGTCCTCTCCTGCTACATTAAAAACCACAATCTCTTGGGTAACTTAAATTAAATGGCCACACAATCTCTTATATATTCATGCATGTACTCATCTACTGCTGGATTACATTTACATACTTATGAAGGTTAAAATCTATGCGGTGAGAGCGGTGGGATGCAGCTGCAATTATGTAAATCATGCTATGCATCTTCATAATGCGTCACAAGCTTCTATATTTAGTTCGAGAGCTTGTGACACAGCAAAAAATAAAAATAAAAAATGATGGTGGCTATTTTTAGAAACAGTGTCAGAGTAAAGGTTATTTGTGTTCCCTAAGAAACTTTGACGCAGACATGATGACAGCAGTCAATCAAAGGCTTAGTTTTGCTCCAACAGCCGTCAGAATAATGAAAAGAGAGATTTTAGAGCATATATGCATGGAAGGAATAATCTCAAAGTGTGATTGGCTGAGGAAGTTATGAGTGATGCTGTCAAGCCCCTTAAAAACTGCTGTGATGCTGCTGCATTCCATTCAAAGTCAGAATGTGGGATAATTATATTTTCCTACTTATTTGACTTATTTTTCGATCATAAAGTTGTTCTAATATCTGATACTTGGAAGATGATGTATAAAGAAATAAAAGGGCAGCACTAAAATCGACTTTGCTTATATTTGATTCCCAATGGCAAAGATCATTTAGTGTGTTTTCTTATCTGTCTCTGCAAACATTATGGTAGGACTTTATTTTACAGTCCTGTTCCTCAAGTACATACTATGTACTTATTGTAGTAATTACAATAACTAGGTAATAACTAGGTTACCACCCCCTAATTCTACATACCTACACCTAACCTTACCCCTATTTAGTTACCTTATATTACCCGTACTTATTCTTATGTAATACACTGTAATTACCTTTACCGTGCACGACTGTCAATAAAGTGCAAACCAACTATTTTACTGTTAAAGTAGGGGTTTGCACCCTATTTTTGGAGACCATAATTGGTTATTGCCTGATATAAAGTATTTTAATTTATCTGAATTTTAATTTATCTATATTGGATGATACATACAGTATACACATCTGATCAAAAGGTTGGGGTTTGTAACTTTTGGTAAATCTTGTATGGTCCAATATATGTGGAGTAGAAGACGCTCAAAACGTAATTTATGAAATATATATACAGAAGTCAGTGTGATTTGATGACACACATTTTTATTTTATTTTATGCAGTTTATATATATATATATATTATATCGTATATATATATCTATATATATATTATATATATTCTCTCTAATAAAGCATCTCTGGCTCCCCCCCACCTGACTGCCATATTATATATGAATATGCATTCTCATCAAATTCACATCAATCATCACGCTAACACATTCAAACGCTGTTGAATCATTTAGACTTTTCAAGACCCTTAGGCCTGTTTACACTTGGTATTACGATGTGTTTTTTGGTCCATTGGATCCCCAAAAGCAAAAAAAGCCATAAAAATCATGTTATTAAATTATATAATCAACAAACATAATATCCTTATATATTATAATTTAATTATATTTTGACTTGAATAAATGGACTGGTTTATATTACTATTATATAATATAGTTTATTACTAGGAAACTGTACAATTATACCAAACCTAACAAAACAAAAATATAAAAATGATAAACCTAATTTTAATATATCTATACTGTAAATTTAACTGACATTTTCCTTTGCCCTTTAACATTAATTAACCCTCTATAATAATGCTCAGTTAAAGTTAATTTTTAAAAACACTAATAATTTAATAACAATGTTAAATGTAATCTTTAGAAAATCTGAAAATGAACATGTTATCAATATTTGCGTGTATCAGTGCATCCCTTCACCTGAGTGCCACCATGTTCACATGATATCAAGCATCATATTTTAAATATTTGTGAATATGAGGTCTAGATTTTCCCCTGAGTTTCCTGGTAATTGAAAGTCATACATTTTCAAGCAGGACGAGGGAAATTCTGACAGATGGCTGTAACGCAGTATTATTCCTCACCTTCCCCAGGTGCCTTTATTGATGGCTTCTTTCACACAGAGCAGTTCTGGCCTATAGCAGATTTGCTGACGTTTTGCTAAATGGTCATAATGGTCTGTCTGAGGTACTAATGGTGGCCACGACTGGCTGGTGGTGATAATAAAGTATTGTAGGCCTGTAGCAGTGTTCAGGGACGTCTCATTTATAGATCATAAGATCATTATCCGAGCTGTCCTCCCTCAGAGCAACAGGACTCACAGAGATGTGCTAATTTCAGAAAAAGAGAGGCGGCTGGGAGTCGAGAACCTAACACTGACCTAAATGTTGAGAGATCCTTTTGATGTTGGGCTTTTCAGATTGTTTTGTAAAATAGTTCTCTGTTTCTGTCTGTGATTCATGCAAGAGTTCATTGTCAGTGAGACCTGGGGGCATTCAGTGTGTGTGTGTGTGTGTGTGTGTGTAGATGTGTATGTGTGTGTGTGTGGTCAGTGTGTCGTCAGTCTTTCATCATGGTCTATACACCACATTCCCCCAAATACATGAAAGCAGTGGCACAGGATAAAGCCAATTTCTTTTATTCTGCATTTCGGAATTTTTTTCCCCTTGCCTAACATCACCAGTTATCTGGTGAGAAAGTACACACTGAGAAAGTACAGAGCTTATGTGTTTGCATTCAGCTGCAGGGGAGAACAGGCATAGTTAAAAGGGCTAAAACTCAATTACACAAATCTGTGTTTTGTATGTTGATTTCAAACATTTTCAGTACAGTAACAACTGAACACAATAAAACCCACAATAATATACAGTGCATTCACTATATGAGGACTGTAGATTGAAAGGTTGATTTTGACTGTATTTTTAGAAGTGTCAGGTCAGGTATCATTTGCAATATTAGTGCGCTACCATTTAAAAATGTGGGGTCAGAAAAATTACTGTTTAATCAGGAAATAAGGCGCAATAACCGGTTCAAAAGTGTCAATTGTTTATTGAAATAAAGCTGAGATAAAATAATAGCTATACATATTATTTATAGATCTAAATATAAATATTAAGCCTTCAATTTTGATCTGATATTTAATTATTTTTTACATTTAGATTTAATATAACCAATAGATCTAGATATAAATGGTGGATGTAAAAACTTGTGAAAATTACTGATGGAAATAAGCACAAAAATTACTAACTGGAAAAAAGCTAAACTGAACTAATAAATTAAAACTAAACCGTACTAATAATAATCACTAAAGTCAATATATTAATAAAAATTATCACTAATACTAAAATAACCACTGTCTATGAAGGATTTATGTGACCCTGCAGACTGGATTACTGGAATAAATTATATTTTTAAAATATATTCAAATAGAACAGTTATTTCAAATTGTAATCATATTTTACAATATTACTGTTTTTCAATCATGACAACTCTCGGAAGATTTTAGCATGGTAATGTACATGACAATGTAATGTATTTTGTCTT
This sequence comes from Sinocyclocheilus anophthalmus, assembly GCA_018155175.1. NCBI lineage: Eukaryota > Metazoa > Chordata > Actinopteri > Cypriniformes > Cyprinidae > Sinocyclocheilus > Sinocyclocheilus anophthalmus. The sequence continues at coordinate 262,067 of JADLZN010003537.1, forward strand.
GGCGGAATAGATCTGCTATGCTGCTGCTGATGTTGGTTATTGCTGAGTTGTAGATTATTGCTGCTGCTGCTGCTGCCAGCAAGTACAAGACTTGCTACTGCCAATGTGTTACCGGGGGGCCCCCTGACACGACATGAACCTTCTTATCCATATGCAAGCTTTATTAACATCAGAGGAGGTCAGAAACATAGGCAGGGTCGAACAGTGGCAAACAGGAATATGGCGGGCAAGACACTAGAATAATCCTAGGGCTAGCGAAGGTCCATGAACAGCGAACAGAATCAAAAGGGCAAGACTAAAAGGATAAATCCAGGAAAACAGGCAAAGATAAGAAACCGAGAAATCAGACAAGACAAGGCAAGACTAGGCTAGGCTAAGGCAAGGAAACTAACGAGGGCTCTGTAGTGTAGCTATCAAATGATAAATGCTAAACAATACTCGGCAGAGGGAATGGTCAAGTGAGTGTTAAATAGTGAGTGGTGATATGAAACGCTTTGTGCAATCCAGTGCTGTGTGGCAATCATCAATGCAATGATGGTATATGTAGTCCGGGGTGATGTGCAACCGTGTGTAGTGCGAGAGTCAATGAAAACGGAAAGGGCTAGCAGATGGCTAGCATCTGATGGCTAGCAGATGGAGTTCATGGACCGGATTCGTGACAGAGCCCCCCCCCCAAGGAGCGACTTCCAGACGCTCAAAACCCTTTACGAATCCGGAGGGCGGTGGAGTGGAGGCGGAACAGGAGGATGGATGGAGGGCCAGGTTCACATGGAAGTGGAGAGACCGGGAACTGAGGCAGAACCAGCGGAGTAGAGAGCCAGGGCGAAGCCGGCCGTACAGGTGGAGCAGAGAACCACCAGAGCCAGACAGCAGACAACCACGGCGGGGCAGAAGACCACCACGGCGGAGCAGAGGACCACCACGGTGGAGCAGAGGACCACCAGAGCCAGACAGTAGATCACCACGGCGGATCAGAGGACCCCCACGGCCAGACAGACCACCACGGGCGGAGCAGAAGGAACAGGGAACCCCCCCGGTGAACCACACCGATCAGGAGACCATGGCGGAGACTGTAATAACGAAAAAGCAGAGACAGACAACACAGACAGAACATTGGGGTTGACATAAGGCTGGGTGTTCAGAGGCAGCCTCCTTCGCTGGGTCGGGACAGGACAAAAGTTCACAAACGACCTCCTTGGCAGACACAAAGCACACAAAGAATTCACAAACGGCCTCCATCGCCGGTACGACGGATGAGGATTCCCCTACTGCTCTGGGAACAAAGAAACAAGCCATGACAGGATGAGCAGGGAGTTCGCAAACGGCCTCTATAGCTGTGACAGGACGAGCAGGGAGTTCGCAAACGGCCTCTATAGCTGTGACAGGACGAGCAGGGAGCTCGCAAACGGCCTCTATAGCTGTGACAGGACGAGCAGGGAGCTCGCAAACGGCCTCTATAGCTGTGACAGGAAGAGCAGGGAGCTCGCAAACGGCCTCTATAGCTGTGACAGGACGAGCAGGGAGTTCGCAAACGGCCTCTATAGCTGTGATAGGACGAGCAGGGAGTTCGCAAACAGCCTCTTTGGTCGGAACAGAACAGGCAGAGAGTTCATATGTGGCCTCCTTGGCCGGAACAGGACAAGCAGAGAGTTCATAGACGGCCTCCTTGGCCGGAACAGGACAGGCAGAAAGTGCGTTGCTGGGCGCCACCACCACGCAAGGAACTGAGGCAAGTGTCGCCATCTCGGGAGGTTCTGCAGCATGCACCGCCACCTCTGAAGAGACTGCAGTGGGTACCATGGCCTCTGGGAGCACAGCAGCAGACACCGCTACCTCGGGAGGTTCTGCAGCGTAAGCCGCCACCTCTGGAGATGTTGTAGCCGGTGCCGCTGCCTCTAGCAAATCGGTGGTGGAGTACGCGGCCCAGATACACCATAAAGCAACCCCCCAAAACCCATTGTGGGAAGCGCTACAGACAGGGGAGATAGTTCAGATAGTTCAGGGGAAATAGTTCAGAAGCTGGAGGGCTTGAGAGTGCTGGTTTAGGGATGCCAGCTGCACGTGCCGACACCAGCGGTGGGTCCTCCACGCTGGAAGCCAGTCTGGGATACCGAAGAACTGACCTTGATACTCTGGGTGTAACAGACAGGACGTGACATGACTCTGGATGATCGGCTGTGATGTGACGTGACTCTGGACGAACAGCTGAGACATGACGAGGCTCTGGATGAACAGCTGAGATGTGACGAGGCTCTGGCAGATCAGCTGAGACTTGACTAGACTCATGAAGATCAGCTGTGACCTGACTTGACTCATGATGATCAACTGTGACTTGACTTGACTCATGAAGATCAGCTGAGACTTGACTTGACTCATGAAGATCAGCTGAGACTTGACTTGACTCATGAAGATCAGCTGTGACTAGACTTGACTCATGATAATGAATTGTAACTTGACTTGAGAAAAAAAAACAAAGGAAGAACTCATGACGATCAACTGTGACTTGACTGGACTCAGGAAGATCAGCTGTGACTAGACTTGTCTCAGGAAGATCAACTGTGACTTGACTTGACTCATGAATATCAGCTGTGACTTGACTAGACTCATGATATCGCTGTGACTTGACTCGACTCGGGAATATCAACTGTGACTTGACTCGACTCAGGAGGATCAACTGTGACGTGGCTCGACTCAGGAAGATCAACTGTGACTAGACTTGACTCAGGAAGATCAGCTGTGACTTGACTTGACTTGACTCATGAAGATCAGTTGTGACTTGACTTGACTCATGAATATCAGCTGTGACTTGACCAGACTCAGGATAATAAACTGTGACTCGATTTGACTCATGACAGTCAACTGTGACTAGACTCGACTCATGACGATTAACTGCGACTTGACTTGATTCTTGAAGATCAGTTGTGACCTGACTTGACTCATGATAATGAAGTAACTTACTTGACTCATTACGATCAACGTGACTTGACCTAGAGCTCATGACTATCACTGTGACTTGACTAGACTCAGGAGAATAAACTGTGACTTGGCCATACTCATGATGATCAACCGTGACTGACTGATTTCAATGAGATCATCTGTAACTTGACTGGATCATGAAGATCGTGTGCTTGACTGAACAGAGAGATCAACGGACATGACTTGCCTCGTGAAGATCTTTGTTACTTGACTTGTACTTATGAGATTCTAATTGTAGACACCTCGACGGGGCGCTGTTGTGCCCGCCAGTTTGTGGTCAGGCTCTCTGTCGCAGCCAATTTTGTGAACGTAATCTAGTGCTGGGGCCATACAGGAGTGATGTGGGGTTGCGTTCCTCCCGCATACACCCACAGTGAATGAGAGCCAACATCAACAAAGCAATTCCAAAAAACAACTATGATTAAGACGCAGACCCTCGTGAATGAGTCTTCAATTTTAGCAATGTTGATTATGCCATTACAGAAGAAATCCATCAAAACATAGTCCGTAAAATCAGAGTGATGGTAATGCTCCCGATACTCTTGAATATAGCCTTCTAGCGATCGTGTGCCTTGTCTAAGGGCTAACAATATTCTTGCTGTATCCATACCCATCCAATGTCCATCCGAGAAACCGCTGGATCCTTGTGTGTTGAGTATTCTGTTACGGGGCTGACAAGACATGAGACATGCAGATCCATGTGCAAGCTTTATTAAAGCAGAGAGGTCAGAAACACAGGCATTTCGACAAGGGCAACACGTTATAATAACAATGGCGGGCAAGACACAAGGGCTATCCTAGGGCTAGCGAAGGTCCATGAACGCCGAACAAAATCAAAAGGGGCAAGACTAAAGGGATAAATCCAGAAAAACAGGCAAAGATCAGAAACCGAGAAAACAAACAAGGCAAGGCAAGACTAGGCTAGGCTAGGCTAGACTAGGAAGCTAACAAGGGCTCTGTATGTAGCTATCAATGATAAATGCTAACATACTCGCAGAGGGAAAGGAATCTGAGTGAGTGTTATATAGTGATTGTGTGATTGGTTACAGCTGTGTGCATCAGTGCTGTGTGCAATCAGTGCAATGAATGATGGGCTATGTAGTCCGGAGTGATGTGCAACAGTGTGTAGTGCGAGAGTCAATGGAATGGAAAGGGTGACCTCTGATGGCAAACAGACAGAAGTTCATGGACCGGATACGTAACAGCATGCATATGACATACGGTGCTGTGAGTATTTAAGACATGCTGCTGCTGTACAAATAGCATATAAAATAACCTGTAGCAGATTTATACAGGTGGAGCTGGGAAGGTGGAGGGTTTCAGAGAAACTCTGAAAGCGCGCTGCAGGAATCTCAAATGAATGCTAGCCAGCCATATAAATGCAAGGCAGTAGCTCATTGGCTGCATATGCAGCATGAACCAGTCAGCTTGTGCCAAGTCGTTTAACTCTAGTGTTGTGTAGGTTTTCTTCAGGTGCAGATATTGACTTCATCTTCTTTGTAAAGGCTTGTGTGAGATTGAGTTACATCTCACCTGCTATTCAGTGTCTTCTGTGCTCTTTCCAAACCTCGACTATAACCTCATTGCCTTTTTCTTCGGTCACTGCTTTGGAACTCCTGCATGAGCGAGTGAAATATAAAACTCACACCTGCACACAAAACCCCCCGCAAGTTCTCACTGAAGTTTAGCAATAAGCATTCCTGAATCTGTGGAGGTTTTCTTTCTTTGCTTTGCTGTTGACAATGAAAGACAATGCCAGTGTGGGCATTGCTGAACTGGGACTACCTTACCGACTGAAGGAACCTCCTGTTGGTCCAAGCTGCGTGAAGCATATCACCAGATGTGAATGCCCCCCGGGCCACCACCGCCTGAAGAGAAACCACATGGCAGGGTTTTATTCGTTTGTTGATGTTGAGATTTCTCTTAACGAAGCTTTACACTCCTATTTCACAAAGATACGCTTAATTTGATTTCATTTTAAGGTAAAGTATGAAATATAAAAAAAATGCAAATCTCAGACCACCGGTCTTAACTGGTTCTAGCAAGCACAGCTAATGAATTAAAAATATAATTATTTTTAAATAATTTAAATTCAGAAAGTTTGTTTTTATGTATAATTAATGATTTTATAAATAAATTATTTAAAAATATATATATTTTCACTACCCTTGTAAAAAAGTAATAATAATTTTGTTTAGCAAGGATGCATTAAATTGACAGTTAAGACATTTATAATGTTACTAAAGATTTTCAAATAAATGCTGTTCTTTTTGAACTTTCTATTCATCGAAAAATCTATCACCATTTCCACAAAAATATTATCAACTTTTTTCAGCCTTATATATAGAAGTGTTTTCTTGTATAAGCAAATCACACACCTTAGAATGAGTTGGACACGGACATGTGCACGGCAAACTTCGTAATGATGCTGAAAATTTTGCTTTTCATTGGAGGAATACATTTTAATACATTAAAATAGAAATTGGTGAGCATAAAAGTATTTGAAAAACTTTAAAAGTCTTTTGAATAATAATAATAAAATAAAAAAAAAATAATAAAATAAAAAAATATAGTGTATTTTTTTTTTAATATTATAATATCTCACTCCCCGAAAATCAAATGTCATATCAATCTTTCTCCCTCCCACATTTTTTTTCCCTTTGAACAAGCACTACTAAAACATTTTCTTTACTTTTTTTGACTTTGAGAGTAAGTGAGTTTGACCTCAATGCGCTTGTTACAGGATATTTCGTTCAGACTAGATGGTGCAGTGGACCCGAATGACCCTAAAGTCACAGCTACATTTATATTGAATGTGGCATCAACTGTATGTGTGTGTGTGTGTGTGTGTGTGTGTGTGTGAGAGAGATTGTGTGTGTGTGAGAGAGAGAGAGAGAGAGAGAGAGAGAGAGAGAGAGAGCGAGTGATCTGGGAGGAGGCCGGCCTGACAAACAGAAGCCCATTCCTGAGTAATTGCCTGTCATACATATTAAAAGTGCATGCGGCACACCTGACAGATGGCCCTGGGAGAGTAGAGGCCACTGTAATCGAATTAGAAAATGGCAACACTGCATAATGACTCCCCTTAGGTGAGGAAGATGAGAAAGTGTAGAAACAGTATCTCAGAGAAAAAAAGGAGAAAAAGCATTGGCCAGGTTGAGTAAAGATTCAGATGCTCGGAATGAGCAATTTGAATGCTGATAAGCACATTAAAGAGTATCTTACCCTCAATTTGTATGATGGAGATGTGTGTCAATGACAAAACTGTGGCATATTTCTTGATAATGGAGGTTTTTATTATGTCAGGTGATTTTTTTCGCTCTGAAACAACAGCTTGTCTGTTTTGATGCTTGGTAAGCACTTGTTCTATTGGATAGAAAATAGTATGAATCACTGTGAATAATTTGCCCATTACACGATTACTGAGCAATATAATACTTTTAATGTGTTTCATTTCTGATGGCCAGATGCAATAACTGTGTTATTAATTTTGTAGCGTCTCGACCAATCTGACACACTAATTTTTATTTGATTTAACAAATCAATTATTCATTAGATTAACAAATCGTCACAGTCCCCTCACTCAATATACTGGATGCCAGGATTTCGGCTGAACACCATCCCCCCACCTTGGTCACCATGACAACTAATCATGATGTCACTGGTTTTATGGCCTAAAGGAATGTAGGGGAGAAACTCCCTCATTTTACTCTTGAGAAAGACACACAATGCCCAGAGATATGGACTGTTCTCTAATTAATTCATATGAAAACCTTTCTTTGATTGAATACCCCTATCCTTTGGTCATTGTGTATACCATTACTGTCTTGTATATTGTCTGTTGTAGTGTATGCTGTTTTATTCATGTTATCATAGACCACTAGTTAATATAACCTCACCTATTTCATGTCTAGTATCTATGAATTCGCTTTTTTATGATCGAAACAAGCGTGTATATTATATGCTGATACCTATGCAACATATTGATGTTCTAAGAATCTGTACTAATTTGTGCCTCAACACTCAAGCAAATTACATATGCAAAATACCATGCTTACAGACAAAGAGTCATAAAACTCCCCAGTATTTCCAACTTCCCGCTTGGGATTTCAGCCTTCCTCCTTGGACGAACCCATCTTGAGAGGCGTGAATCTCTGCAGGCTTTAAAAGGCCACACTCCATGTGACCCGCCCCAGTCGGTGGTTCGGTCATAAGCTAAGAAGATGTGAGAAAAACGCTGCAGGATACCAAAGCTTGTGCCAGGCCTTTCTTCGGCCTTGATTTTTCCATTCACCAAAGATTCTCTGACTCAAATTGGTTCTTTTCATCGACCCGAATTCAGTAAAGATCTACGGGAAGCTTTAAGATTGGCATCAGGAATCTCTTTCAGACCGCCGAGACTCTCTAAGTATCAAACTTAGTCTTATTAATTGATACATTAGGTATCATTTGCACCTTTTTGCAAAGGTGTGTTTGAACTCAGAATCCGACGTATCCCTGAAGGCTTTGATCTGTTGAATATACATGCAAAGTGTTCCATAAAATCCATTCTTTATGCCTCTTTCTATGCTGAGTTAAACTTTAACCCTTTCCTATACCAACTGTATGTGTGTGTGTGTGTGTGTATGTGTATGTTAAGACGGCTAATGTGTTTATGTAGTATGTTAGACCTAGTTTAAGTGTTTATGTAGTTAATAAAACCTTACTTGTATCACACTTGACGTGTTCATTTGTTTACTCATAACCGGAGTCAATATCATGCAGATTTACGTTACAAACTTATAGAATTTTACAGTAAGAAGGTTATTTCCCTTAACCAGGAAATTAACTTTCTTAGAATTGACAAGACAGTTGACCCTGAGTGGTCAGCTAAATATCTACAGTGGATCTAAAATATGAATAGTTAATTATAACTAGTTATGGTTAATTATTCATATTTCCCCATGAGCTGATTCGCTACATGATCTTATGTTCAAACCAATTCTTTGAAATGCAGGCAGAGTTTCATGTCTTCTCACCCAAAAATTCAATCTAAAGTTTTGGTTAGAGAAGAGTTGAGTTTTGTTCCTCTGCGGGTGGAGGAATGTATCTGTGGAGATTTACAGCCAATCCATATTTAGTGATGCAGTATGTTTGGTTGGACTTGTCTCTATAGCTTTCCTCGCCTCGTTGTGATGAAGACTGAATCAATCTCTCTCTCTCCCTCCTGACTGAGAACACACATTTGGGTAGTCGATATTTAATTTATATGGTCTGATAAAGGGGAAGGAAAAGTGATAGAAATCTCCAAGATGCTTGTCTTCTGACTCCAGGCAGGTTAATTCGATGCAATGGGCATCACAGGAATAGTTTCCCAGACATCCTGCTGAATTTTGATCTGATCTGTCCATTATATAGACTGTCTGTGGTGTGAACCAACAAAGTTTGTACTTTTGAAATGGAAGGGAAACTCAAGTAAAAGAAAAACTCAAGTCAAAGAAGTAAATTATGCATTTGTACTCACATGTGATGAGCTCCATTTAAGCTAATTATAAAAACTGATCATTTGCAATTAATGATTCCATCATTTCTGCAATAGATCAGCGTGCCCTTACAAGGACTGCATCTACACACCATATATATAACGATTATATATATATATAGTATATTATATATATATATATAATATATTATATATATGTGTGTGTGTGTGTATATTTTTTTTACACAGTAGGACACATTCAATTAATCAAAACTGACCATAGCCATTTTATAATGTTACAAAAGATTTCTTTTTTAAATAAATGCTGTTCTTTTTTAACTCTTTATTCATCAAAAAATCCTGAAAAAGTATCACAGGTTATGAAATAAATATTAAGCTGCACAACTGTTTTCAACATCGATAATGAGAAATGTTTCTTGAACAGCACATCAGCATATTAGAATGATTTTCTGAAGGATCATGTGACACTGAAACTGGAGTAATGATGCTGGAAATTCAGCTTTACATCACAGGAATACATTACATTTGAAAATATATTAAAATAGAAAAAAGTTATTTTATATTGTAATAATTTTTCACAATATTACAGTTTTTCTGTATTTTTTAATATATCTTATAGAAACAAGAACAATGGGACACATTATAAATTATGAAATTATACATGAAATTATAACTTTTGGGGGAAATCTAGAGTAAAAGTCCTGGCTAATAATTTTTACATTTGCTGTTAGATTATCATCTCCAACAACTGAAATCTGTATCTCTGCTTTGTCTATTTTCACACATACTGCAAAGCATCACATTTATGTGGCCGTGTGAATGTGTAAACTCTTAAAGAAACTCAAACACAGCCAAGTATCTAAACTAGGGGTTCTTTATTTCCGACCGCGTATGCAGAAGACGCGGCATTAATTCTCAAGGTTTTCCATGAAGGGGAGTTGTGCCGATGAAATGCATACAGTGAAGAATAAACACAACCAAAAGCACGCTTCCCCAAAGGTATAAAGAAACAAACCAAAAATATAAGCACTTCAAATAGTGCTCACAGTTACCGAAATAACTTCAGGCCAGTTTCGCCAATTCCCCTTCTTTCCGTTTTTTTTTAAAACCATGATAGCCCCACAGGACCAAAAAATAAAATAAAAAAATTAATTAAAACACAGACAAATAAATTGGTGTGAGCCCTTACCCCCATGGATAAACAACGTAGTGGCTTATAATGCTTCTAAAGGAAGACAAACCTAGAATATAATCAAATATACATTCTCATCAGCCACTTATAACTTTTGACTAAATAAATTCAAGTAAATCCATTTTACACTCTGTACATCTCTATTAATATTGTTATTACTATCTTCTTCTCCAAGAACAGATTATTAATTAACTCAAATTGACATTGACATCAAAACAGTAAACAACTAGTGACCATTTTCTCTGAGTATACAGATACATTTCCCAAACCCGGATGAAATCAATATTACTCACTCTGTGGCGTGCTGCGTCACATTAGAAATTCACCCAGCTGTCACTTCACATGCACCTTCACGTGCCTTCGTTCTCCCCTCTAGTATTATTTTATTAAAGGAGAAAGAAGTTTGGTTTACTTTCCCTTTCACTTCACAACATAAATGGCATGTCCTAAACTCAACGTTCACATTAAATGTCACTCACGCTCGATTTCCGCGGCCTGCACGATTCCTCTACGCAGATATTTCTCACCCACGGAGAAATACGAAATCTGTGTGATCGCAGACTGATCCAAACTGCTCAGCGACCAGACCAACACCCAACCGAGGAATTACCTTTTTTTCCCTGTCCAAACAACAGACGGTGTTGTCTTCCAGTCCACGCACCTCAACTCACTCGTGTCCGGGATGCCTCAATCATAAAAACCGTTTCCCCGAAATAAAACACTCTTTTTATTTTTATTTTTATCACTGCGCTGCTCAGACGCACGAGAGTGCCCCCTAATGACGGATAGGCATAACCACCGGCAATTCTTATGATGACTACTCTTTGTTACCCGGCCACACTCTCCCCTGCCATAAGTCAACGTCCGCGTGGACTTCCCTTTTTACCCGTCCACAGTACTTTTTAGTTTTTCGGATGTATACATTACCATGCCGGCCAAAACTTGAGACAAAATGTCTGGGCTGAAGGAGACTGCATTGCAAACTGACTTAGGCAGGCTGTATGGGTTACCGTGCTTACCCGCAGTCTGCCTTTGTGACCGACGTGGCGCCGGGGCGGGTACTCTAGGCTCAACCGGGGCCGCCAAATTACTTCTTTGAGCAGGGACTGGACGCTTCTCAACAGTATCCAGTCCCATGTCTATAGGAGCCACCCCCATGCCATCACCTCCTTCATCTACACTCTTCTCCAATGCAGTCAGTGTCTCTTCAACACTCTCTTGTTCTTCAATCTCAGGTGCAATCAAATCCTTTACCTGGGAACTGGGTCGTTTCATACATTCATCCGCTGCAGGCACTGATTGCCCTGTCGCAGTACGCCAAGTCTCCTCCACAACTACACACTCGATGTCAGTAGGAGCTGATATTTCCTCATGCAATGGACTCACAACTTCATTCGCAAAGCTTACTTTCCTACGCGGTGCTGGCACTGGGGTTGGTTGTGGACAAGGTTGAAGGTGTGACCGATGGACCCTTTTTTCCACACCGCCTCCGTCTGGTTCCACCACATAGGTAGTTCCCTGAACATTCTTCACCACGTACACCTGTGGTGCCTACGCATCCTGAATTTTATTTCTCCCTGCCGGACGGTGCCTCAAGTAAACGTGCTGTCCAACCGCAATCTCCGGGCAATATACCTCACTCTCATGCCGTTCGGTCCGTTCCGCTGCTTTTCTTTCTGCATACTCTCTCGCTCTAGCATGAGCGTCCTGGAGTCGCTCACGGTGAACAGACAACCAGTTGGTTTCCATACCTTCCTCAGACTCCCGTCCCAACAAAGCATCAACCGGAAGGTGCGGTTGTGTACCAAACAACATATAATACGGGGAGTATCCCGTGGAGGAGTGGGGCGTCACGTTATAAGCATACACTAATTCCGGCAAGTGTTCAGGCCATCTCTTCTTCTTGTCGGAGGGTAGCGAGCGCAACAGGTCATGTAGAGTGCGGTTAAACCGCTCACAGTGGGGATTCCCTTGCGGATGATATGGGGTTGTCCTCGACTTTCGCACCCCATACAACCTGCAAAGTTCCGCAATGACTGCGCTCTCAAAGTTTCTCCCCTGGTCGGAGTGCAGTCTCTGCGGCACCCCGTACTTGAGAAACCACTCTTTCAGGAGCACCTTGGCGGTGGTATCCGCCTTCTGGTCACGTGTGGGGAACGCCTGACAAAACTTAGTGAAGACATCCGTCACCACCAGAACGTTTTCTCGACCATCAGAGGCAGGCTCCAGAGTGGTAAAATCAACAGCGACCACCTCCAGTGGTTGGGAAGCCAGAAAAGGGGTCCAGGAAACCCGAATCTTAGGCTGCGGCAACTTAGCAAGCACACAGCGATGACAATTCTTCACCCAGGTGTCTACAGCTTCATGCATTCCTGCCCAATAACACCTTGGCTTGAGCAAGTTCAGTGTTCTCTCAATTCCCTGGTGTCCCATTTGATCATGAACACTCCGCAGCACTGGCTCAACCAAGCAAGTGGGAAGTAACAGCTGTTGACGCTCGCCTAGGAATACATCATCTACTACGCGATACAGTAATCCTTCATCTTCCTTGATCTTACCCCACTGTTTAAGCAATGACCGCACTTGTCGGGGCAGTCCCCTTCTCTCACGGGCTGAGGGCTTCTTTTGGCCACACCAAAACTGCTTCAGTAGTTTCAGGAAAGGATCCGCATCTTGAAAACGACAAAGCTCCTCCTTAGTATACCCAGGTAACGTCGGAGTGTTTCCAAGGGCAGAGTCTGGGCTAACTTTTCCCTCGGTAAGCTCCCCTAGCGCTGGTTCCAACACTGTAAGATCTGGGCCTATGGCTGTTCCCCAATGTAGCTCACTACAAATGGCCACACAGCCATCACAGTCAGTATCTTCAGCCACTTCAAGCACCTCATCCAACCCTGGCCTCCGGGAGAGAGCGTCAGCTGCTGTATTACAACGACCCGGTCGGTAGCAGATCTCGAAATTAAATACAGCTAGTTGGGCCGCCCACCGCTGCCCCACTGCTCCCAGCTTCGCCGTGTTAAGGTGACAGAGCGGATTGCTGTCAGTGAGAACCGTGAACCGAGACCCCAGTAGATAGCCCCTGAACTTCTCTACTACAGCCCACTTTAGGGCCAGGAGTTCCAGTTTCATGCTGCTGTAGTTGCGGTCATTGCGTTCGGCACCTCTCAGCCTCCTACTTGCATAGGCAATTACTTTCTTCCTCCCATCTTGAAGCTGGTAAAGGACAGCACCCAGGCCCAAATTACTGGCATCTTTCTCTAACACGAATGGAAGGGAGAAGTCGGCATATCCCAGTACTGGAGCACAGGTCAGCTCCTTCTTGAGATGCTCAAATGCCTGCTGGCATTCCGATGTCCAAGAGCCTTGAAATAGCTTGTCACCCTGGGACCCACTGCCCTCTTTGGTGCACAAATTTACAATGTCATGCAAAGGTCCGGCCACCTTGGAGAAACCCCCGATAAATCGCCGGTAATAACTGCAAAATCCCAAAAAGGACCGCAGTTCCTTCACTGTGCAAGGCACTGGCCACTGCACTACTGCACTGACTTTGTCGGGGTCAGGACCTACCCCTTGGGCCGAAACTTGGTGTCCTAGAAACCTTACCTCTGCTTGGAGAAAGTGGCATTTTTCCACTTTAATCTTTAACCCTGCTTCCCTCAGCCGGCAAAAATACCGTTTCAAGTCTAGACAGGTGTGCCTCGAATGAACTCGAATATACCAAAAGATCATCCAAGTAGACAAGAACCATCTGGAACACCAAATCCCCCATTACAGCCTGCATGAGTCTCTGAAATGTTGCCGGTGCGTTACAGAGACCGAACGGCATCCGCACATATTCATACAGTCCGAATGGCGTGACAAAGGCGGTCTTATACTGATCTTTCTTGTGCATTGCTACTTGGTGATAGCCACTCGCCAGATCTATGGTTGAAAACACTTGGGCATTACACAGTGTGTCTAGACTCTCGTCTATCCTCGGCAGGGGAAATGCATCACGCTGGGTCTTTGAGTTCAGTTTCCGGTAGTCTACGCACAGCCGCAGACTTCCGTCAGTCTTCCTGACTAGGACCACTGGGGACGCATACGGGCTTGAGCTTTCCTTAATAACCCCCTTCTTCAGCAATCCGGTAATATGCTCCCTCACCTCCTCAAACTGGTTGGGAGGTATCCGTCTGTACGCTTGAGCGACAGGCACGTCATCGGTCACGGGAATCTCGTGTTTCACCCGATCAGTGTACCCAAGATCCTCGTCACACGCTGCGAACACATCCGCGTACTCCCTCAACAATGCTCGCAATTCTGCCTGCTGAACCGGAGTCCCACCCATTTGTACCCTGTCCAAGGGACATTGCCAGTCACCTTTGGTCTCCGTCATCGACCTCACGCTGACAGTGACTTCCTCATGATCTCTGGAAATCCTGCGGAATGCTACGTCACAGGCCCCCCTGTCCACCTGATAACCTCGGGAAAGTACCCCAAGCCTGGCTTTTGGTGGTAGCCACACATCTTCCAGTGCCAAATTCAGAACCTGTACAGGAAACACCCGTCTTTCAACCGACACCACCATGGGCACAAGAACCAAACCCCCTGGCAATGGCATTGCCCCAGGTTCAAGCATGATCACACCCTTAGTCATGGGCAGCTTCTTACTAACTCGAGCTTGAACCATGGCAACTGAGGCCGCCGGCACACGCGTTTTAAATCTTCCAACTATTCGAACTGTAGAGTTTGCTCCCATCAGGGCCTCGCCATTCACCTTACTAAAAGCATCCCGCCAATCTGAGTCTAGCGATCCTGCCAAGGCATTATCAAACTCGGCCATAATCAGCTGTTTGCAGCGCTGAGCAATATTCATGCCGAGTATGCCTGGCAGTGAATGATCAACTTCTCCATCTTTCTGGTCTCGGACTATCAAGAATCCGCAGCCAGGTATCGTTACTCCCATCACCTGAATATCCAACTCGACGTATCCCAAATATGGGAGGGGCAATTTATTAGCAGCTGTAATCCGCAACCACTTTGAAGTGCTGTGCATATCTCTATCTTCCCCATGTAAGTGCTCTCTAAAAAAACTTTCCGCCAATGTGCTCACATTGCTACCTGTGTCCAAAAGACACTTGACACTTTTTCCCCCTATGCTGATCTCAACCTCAGGGCATTGGCCCACTGCCCGTTCCAAGAAATGCTCCTTAGTCAGTGAGCTGTTGCTTGAGCCATGGACACCCCCTCTCATTGCTCGGCTCTGCGCAATGGAGGGACCCTGTTTTCCGGCGGCATTATTTCTTTAGAGGCCGACACCTGACCTTCCTGATTAAGCCGCGCCGTACACTGGCGGGCTATATGTCCCACAGCTTCACATCTCAAGCAAATTGGCTGACCGTCCCGCGTATATCTGGGCCTAACCGTAGCCCTTTGGGGCCTTTCCAAACTTGAACTGACTCTTTGAGTGGTGAGGTTGCGGACCGCGTTCGTTAGCTCTCCGATCGCTTTCCCTTGTTGAACTACTGCCTTCACCACCTCCTGCAAGACAGCATTCAGGTCTCCCGAAGACGATGCACCCACATTCTGGGACCTTGTACCCTCTTCAACACCCAGGCCCAGCAAGTAACGACTTCTAGCAATACCCGCACCTCTGGGACGATCTTCTGCACACCATAACAGAGCTTCCTCTCTGACCTCAAATAGTGTCACACGAGGTCGATCCCGCACTATCTTGCGCAATTCCCGACGGAGTATGGAATCCCTTACTCCTTCCACAAACTGATCCCTTAGTGCTACCTGCACATCCTGCACTGCATTAGGCGACTGCTGGAGGGCCGCGTTTAACATTGTCGACAAGGAGTGCGAATACTCTCTGAGATCTTCCCCCTCTAACTGTTTCCTTGCATAAAAGGCATGTAAAAGTTGAGGGGTTGTACGTTTCTCACGGAATGCAGCCCTCAAATACGCAAACAACTCCCGCGGTTGTGCATCCTCCCCCCCCATACACAGTTTAACCTCATCCAGAGCCGATCCCCTCAAGTGTGACAAAATAAAGTCTACTTGATCTTCTTCACTCAGTCCCCTTACAC
>JADLZN010003538.1:0-122673 GCA_018155175.1 Sinocyclocheilus anophthalmus
CCAGCATGTGATAAGTGCCATATTCAGACAAAGAAACACGACAACAGACAGCAGAATGGAGTTATAGGAGATTAAGGATGTCTACTACAAAGTATATGTATCTAATGAATATAACGTTAAACATTCAGTATCAATGCCTGTATAGCTGATTTGCGCCAACTGGTAAGCAAATCACACTGAGTGGATTGAGCGCGCAGACAGCGCGAGCTTGACGAGTGAATATCACATTTCTCACCCGACAGCCCTAGGAGAAGTTTGCTAGTTCCCGTAGGAGATATGATCAAAAAAAGAAGTAAAACTAAAACCAATGCAACTAAAAGTTACTTAATGATAGGGATGAGATAGATGGAGCGAGCCACTTCTGTTCGTGTGATATTGATGTGCTTTTTGGTTCACTTAGCACGCATCCTTTGGATTAAAACGAAATAGCAAATCTAAGACCATTTATAGGAAGGCATTCACTATAAACTCCATTTATTTTCACCCTCTAAGCATACGGATGACTTTATGGCCTGGAAAGCTGAAATACAGCCTCGTGTGAAATATGCAACGGTTCCACTGTACTTGCCCTCTCATTCTGCCACCACCAGTAGCCTAAAAATAAATGTGGCAGGTCTTTTGTTTCCGAGCTCGTGCTGCATTGTGCTGGCTTCGTGAGTGTTTCTGAAAAATTATATGAGTGGCCCCTTTGGAAAATAAATTGCCCCCCGCACGTTTCAGATGAAAAAAGAACTTCTATTTATGAAAATATCACTGTTAGGAGATTTATAACGAGTGGTTCTCTGTATTATTACAGCGCGTGATTACAGTACTGAGCAATGCAATTTGCAATGGAGCAGCTCTAATGCTATTCAATTAAAGGTGATGTAGGCTAACATAGAGAGAGAAAAAATTAACAGTGAAAGTAACAAAAATATGTAAAATACATTTTAATGGGCATAATTAAGTGTGAAAATAACAGAAGGATATACAATCAAACCAAAAGAGACCAGAGGATTCCGTGACCAGCATGTAATTGAGGATAGCAAAATAAAGTAAACTGTGATAAATTATATAAAAAAATTCTTCATACGGTGGACTACCGGTAAAAATGATACAAATTTGGGACCAAAAATTATTCAGACAGAGTTTGGGGAAAAAAATTTAAGTTCAGGTTTGCATGAAACTGGATGACAGCATGCCCAGGAGACTAAAGGCTGTCATTAAGAATTAGGGTCACACCGACAAAGTTTAACTGATAGCTGTAGAATAATTTTGGTCTGATTGCATAATCCATTACCTACCTTGATATCAAAAGTTAGCTGACATGATTCAAGATGAATTTGTTCTGACAAACAGCTGAACTCTGAGTTATCCTAGTCATGTTTTTACCATTTTATAAACACTAAAGCGGAATATAAACTGTGATAATGTGAGAAATACATTGATAGGTGTCTGAATAAATTTTGTCGTTGGACGTAGTGTCTATTTGCATAAATGCACTGTTAACCCAACTAATACTGATACATACGCTTTTGCGCTTTTCCTGTAACCCAATATTAAAAAATAATTTACAAATGCAATAAAAATATCGGCATCGGTACTTGGTATCGGTACCAAAAATAATAGTATCGGTATCGGGCGAGTACTGGAGAAAGTGGTATCGGTGCATCCCTAATAAACATAATTGTTGTTTTTTTTCACTTAAGCAAATGGATGGGACAAATTTTACCTGCTTCTACTCAAATCATATAACCTCATCAGCAGAAAGAAACTGCAAATGGATTGCAGCGAAATACACAATGATAGACAGAAAGGCATCAGATGATTGTGAAGATATTTTACAGGAATTTGGTCTTTATTACACCTATTTTCTCTTTATATTTTTTTATAGTATTTTTCTACTGAATGTGTTTATTCAAGTTCAGTGTCAATTATCATTTATTATTGTTTCAGCCTAAGAACTGTGGTAGAGCCACGGTCATTTTGTTTTTTTTTTTTTTTTTTTTTTTTTTTTTTTTTTTCTTTTTTTTTTTGGTTTTGTTTTTTTTTTTTTTTTTTTTTTTTTTTTTTTTTGTTACAATTTCAAGTCAATAAAACAATAAAAGTACTTACTACACAACATGTTGTCAAGCAGGGGCGGATCTAGAAAATAATTTTTAGGGTGGCAAAGGGGTGGCATGGGGTCTATGAGGGGTGGCAACACCAAAGCAAGACCCCATGCATAGTTTTTGGGGATTTATGGTCTGACATACACAGTTGTGTTCACAAATATTGTATTACCATTAAGTAATCATCTATACTGTTTAAAATAAAAAATAAATAACATTTCGATATCCATCATGGCACCAAGTCAATACACAACATAAAAAACTTCAACAGCTTATAAATGTTTCTGAGCTTGTATCAAAGAAGACATGCGGTTCTATTAAAATTACATATAGGCTACTTAGAAGGTATAATCACGTTTAGTGCAAGTTTAAGAGCAACAAAAACTTTTGAATTTCCAAACATTAGAAAGAAATACAATAATATCAAAGCACTGAAACTGGATCAGTTTTGAAAACAATGTTTGATTTTCTGTTATTAACAGAGGTGGGAATGTCTGTAATCACCCAGTACAAACTCTGTCAACCATATACTCTAGCAACACCCCAGCAACTGCATAGCAAGAGCCTAGCAACCACCCAGAATATCCTAGCAACCAACTAGCAACACTTTAGCAAACATCTAAACTGACCTAAACCATTTCGCTCATTTCTTTAAACAAGATGTTAAGCCACAAGCCAATGGTGTGTGGTTCTGGTGTTTGAGGTTCAGCTTTCAGAAATTGTGTGACAAGTGAATATTTTGTGTGTAAGCAGTTGAAAAATACTGTAAATGCTTACACAATTCAAATACACAGATGACTTTCCTGCCCAGTGAACACTGAGATCAATAACACTGTAACAAAAAACTCTTACTAGGATTCAGGAATTATTTTTGCAGCTCAATGTCTATTACAGTATACATAAATTAAATTACAGATACAGATGTATAATTCAGCAATGAACATTTGGGGGAAAAAATCATTTTATTTTTACTACTGTAAAGTAATCTTGCAGTAGATGAAAAGCACTAGAAAAGTTCAAACACCAAAAAATTGTGTGAACTTGGCATGCACCACAATACAGTACAATAAAAAAAATAAAATGTAAATTTAGCATCCTCTGCACATTTGGCCAAATTTCATTACAGTATACAGTACTATAGCAGTTTCTTGGTCTCCTGACAAGACTAGCTATATCTCTAGGCAGTCATTTCTCAGTTCTGCAAAAATGCAGTACACAAAAAAAATGGTTACAAATAAAATTTGACAGTCACACGCTTGAAGGTGTACAACATGTGCTACAGTTTACTGTACATATAGAATAGTGAAATTTCCATTATCTAATGTACTGGTACTGAACTGTAATTATACTGTATGTGTAAGTATAAAACCCCTGTAGATGATCTGCTCTCTTGGTTATTAGCATGCAGAGATTCTGATTGTCATCAGTTTTGCTACCTAATGTTTAACTTACTCATTGTTAAACTTTTTGAGAAATGTGTCTTTGTTTTGAAAACTGAATTAATGGTTTTTTGGAAAAAATGCCAACTAAAATCAGTTATATTAACAATCGAGAAAACTGCAATACGACTAGATTCTTACCTAACTCTGCTATTAGTTTCCGTGATCGGCATCTTCTTATTGATTTCATGTTATTGTTACGGCTTATATCCATGATGAAAGTGGAGCGAGCGGTCGGAGAATCGGATCACCAAACAATTACGCGATGAATCTCCGGGATTAGATTTATCAGAGAACTTCTGAGTTACCTAAAAAGCAGTAATTATCTGATTCACGAACAAATGTAAAAACAATTCGTTAGTGAACTGTGCCGCGCTTTGTGGTTTTGACTCAAAAAGAACCGGTTCATAAGAGTAATTTGTTAATGAATCGGACTACACGGGACCCAGTGGCACACTGCGTTGCGCGTGCAACAGCGCCTGCTACAGTTAATAAGATGGTTTTTGCCCACATTATTTTGCGTTACATTTATAGTTTATTTTGTGCATAATTGTGGGAGAGTGGCCACACACTGACCCTGTCGAGTGTTTTCATGTAAAGGCTATGAGATATTACAAGTCAAAGCAAATAGAAGGGTAAAAAGACCATATTAATACATAATAGTATTTTAATAAAATATTAATAATAAACAATTTTTTATCAGATATACACCAAAGCATGGTTCTATGTACAGGTTGCTGTCGCTACAAGCAAAGACCCTATCTGTTACTGCTTTAGAATGAAATTCTCAGTGATTGGTACACGTCTTACCGCGGAAAGTATGGGTGCTGAGGGTGCTGCAGCACTCCCTGGAGTGTAGCCCACGAAAAAATGGGGGTGCTGGGGGTGCGGTGTTAAAAATAAATGAATGAACAATATGTAAAAAAAATTAAAATAACATTCATTTTATTAATTTGTATATTCATTCAAATTCATTGAAAAAAAGTAGCCTAAGCCAACAATGACAAGAAGCAACGGTTAAACATTAGTCAAGTTGAATCAAATTGACTGTGAAAGTAGTTTCAACTGATTAAACTTATTAAACTGACTTAAAAAATCATTTGTTGCCATGATTTTTGGATTATATTATAACCTGTAACATGTCTCTGCCATACCCAAATTAAGAATTAACAACAATTTCAAAAGACAGCAGAGAAAGAGCGAGAGCGTTTAACTCAGCAACAAATCTCGCATTCTCATCTGTAGCTCTTATTTTGATCTTTAGGTCTTTCCTATTCTTGAAACAAAATGAATGCTTAATGGTTGATTCAATATTACTCTTAATGAAAAAAACACACACACACAACATCAACAATGCTACAATGACAAAGTCACTTATATTAAACACATAAAACTTCCTTCTTTTTCTACCTTTTTTCACTTTTATGAACAGAACAAATAAGACCAGTGTGGTGTAGCGTCTATGCAGGTGCATATGGACCCGGGCAGTTTGGGGGCCCGTTTTTAATTGAAACAAGGGTACGAATAGAGCCCTGCATGGGCCCTGTCATGAATTCGGTTCATGGACTTCCGTTTATTCACCACCAGATGTCACCCTTTCCATTACATTGACTCTCGCACTACACAAACTGTTGCATAGCACCCGGACTACATTTCCCATCATTCTTTGCACAATTTGCACACTGCCCTGATTGCCCTCATTGCACACAGCTGTTTCTAATTACCTCATTCCCTATATAACACCCACTCTAACCACATTTCCCTGCTGAGTATTGTTTAGCCTGTACCCCCTTTCCGATCTCCGTGTTTTCCTTGTTTTGCCTTGCTTTGCCTGTTTTTGCGGTTTTTGATCTTCGGCTGTTTTCTTGGATTTCTCCCTCTCGTCTCGCCCCTGTGATTCTGTCTGCCGATCGTTGACCTGTGCTAGCCCTAGGACTATTCTTGTGTTTTGCCCGCCATATACCTGTTTGCCAGTGTTTTGACCCTGCCTGTTTACCACGTCTCTTAAATAAAGCCTGCAGATGGATCCACATGTCTCACGTCTTGTCAGCCCCGTTACAGAATACTCAGCCCAACAAGGATCCAGCAGCTTTCTCAGTGGAGTCTGGCCTGGTATGGACCCAGTCACCCAGCTACTACATCTTTGGCAAGTAGGCCTTTCTATTGAGGATTATGTTCACCGGTTCTGTGTGCTATCATATCAGGTTCCACTGTATGATGAAGTTTTGTTTAAAGGCTTGTTCCGTTTTGGACTGGATGAACCCATGAAATCTTGGTTACCTGGAGAGGAATTTAACTGTAGTTTAAGGGACCTGATGGATTATGCTTTGTTGTCTGTTGGCTCTTTGTTTACTGTGGGTGACGCGGAGGAGGAATGCGACACCGTGTCTGTGACTGATATGGCGGCTCTACCAGAGCACGCTCACAAGATGGCGGCGACAGTGGAGCCTGATCGCAAAATGGCG
This sequence comes from Sinocyclocheilus anophthalmus, assembly GCA_018155175.1. Lineage (NCBI taxonomy): Eukaryota > Metazoa > Chordata > Actinopteri > Cypriniformes > Cyprinidae > Sinocyclocheilus > Sinocyclocheilus anophthalmus. Next base: position 5,995 of record JADLZN010003538.1, read on the forward strand.
GACGCAACGGCACCCCGTCATGTCACAGCTGATCGTCATGAGTCCTTTCAGGTCACAGCTGATCGTCATGAGTCCGGTCAAGTTCCAGTTCATTATCATGAGTCAAGTTTAGTCACAGCTGATATTCATGAGTCTAGTCAAGTCACAACTGATCGTCATGAGTCAAGTCTAGTCACAGTTGTTCTTCCTGAGTTCAGTCTAGTCACAGCTGATCTTCCTGAGTTCAGTCAAGTCCCGGTTGATCGTCATGAGTCAAGTCAAGTTACAGTTCATTATCATGAGTCTAGTCAAGTCACAACAGATCTTCCATCATGAGTCTAGTCAAGTCACAGCTGATCTTCCTGAGTCAAGTCAAGTCACAGCTAATCATCCGATCCCTCAACGTCACAGGCTGATCAATCCGGAGATCCGGCACCTCCAGCTGATCATTCCGAGTCCCTTCACTCACATCTATCATCTGGAGTCCCGTCACGTCCACAGCTGATCATCGGAGGCCCGTCCGTCCAGCTGATCATCCGGAGTCCCGTCACGTCACAGCTGATCTCTAGAGTCTCACATTCTCGCTGTTCTCCATAGTCTCCCCGTCCACTCTCAGTTTGCCATCAAATCACGTTGCATCACGCTGATCATCCAGAGTCACGTCACGTACTGTCTGTTGCACCCAGATCTTCAAGGTCAGTCCTTCAGTATCCCAGTCTGGTATCCAGTGATAGGGATGCACTGCTGGTGTCTGCACGCACTGCTGGTATCCTCAAACCCACTCACTCTAACCATTCTGTTTATGAACTAATTCTCCTGTCTGAAGTGTTTCCCCTGATGGGGATCGCCTTTTGTTGCGTTTGGGCTGCATACACCTCCACAGAACTCCCAGAGGCGGCAGCACCCACTATCAGGTCTGCAGAGTCGGTGGCTGTCATGTCAGGGTCGAAGAAACCTTTGCCAAGCTCTCCCTGTGTCCTGAGGGCACTGCTGTGGAACCTCCAGAGGTGGCGGGATCCGCTGCAGAACCTCCAGAGGTGTTGGTAGTACCCACCTGTGAACTTCCTGCTCGTCCTGTTCCGGCCAAGGAGGCCGTCTATGAACTCTCTGCTTGTCCTGTTCCGGCCAAGGAGGCCGTCAATGAACTCTCTGTCTGTTCTGTCCCGGCCAAGGAGGCCATCTATGAACTCTCTGCTTGTCCTGTTCCGGCCAAGGAGGCCGCCAATGAACTCTCTTTCTGTTCTGTTCCGGCCAAGGAGGCCCTCTATGAACTCTCTGTCTGTCTTGCTCCGGCCAAGGAGGCCGTCTATGAACTCTCTGTCTGTCTTGTTCCATCCAATGGAGGCCGTCTGTGAACTCTCTGCCGGTCCTGTCACGGCTATGGAGGCCGTCGGGGAATCCTCATCCTGTCCTGTCCTGGCTATGGAGGCCGTTTGTGAATTCTTTGTGTCTGCCAAGGAGGCTGCCCCTGAATGCTCAGTCTTGTCTATCTACCCCAATGTTCTGTCTGTGTTGTCTGTCTCGTTGTTACAGTCTCCGCCATGGTCTCCTGATCGGTGTTGTTCACCAGGGTGTTTCCCTGTTTCCCCTGTCTTTCGCCGTGGTGGTCTACTGTCTGTTTCTGGTGGTCCTCTGCTCCGCCGTGGTTGTCCTCTGCCCCGCCGTGGTGGTCCTCTACTCCGCCGTGGTGGTCCTCCGCTCTGCCGTGGTGGTCCTCCGCTCCGCCTTTGTGGTCTACCGTCTGGTTCTGGTGGTCCTCTGCTCCGCCTTGGTGGTTCTCTGCTCTGCCGTGGTGGTCCTCTGCCCCGCCGTGGTGGTCTACTGTCTGGTTCTGGTGGTCCTCTGCTCCGCAGTGGTGGTCCTCTGCCCCGCCGTGGTCTACTGTCTGGTTCTGTTTGTCCTCTGCTCTGCTGTGGTGGTCTTCTGCTCCGCTGTGGTGGTCTACTGTCTGGCTCCGGTGTCTTCTGCTCCGCCGTGGGGATCTTCAGACCCATCTGCTCTACCCTGGTGGTCCTCAGCTCCGGCCCTGGCTCTGCCTCAGTCCCCTGGTCTCTACTATTCCTTGGACCTGGCCTCCGTCCCTCCCCTGTTCCGCCGCCTCCCGTCGTCGCTCCACCGCCCCACTGCTCGTTTAGTTGTTTGGATCGCTGGAAGCCCGGCCCTTGTCCAACAGCTTTATGAGAATTCTTGGCCCGAGTCCGACTGGATACCGTGACTTCTTTCTCTCTCTCTCTCTCTCTTCTCCCATTAACCGCATTACAATAGTTCATTTTGTTTTTATGCAAAAGTGGTCATTTCTTTTTGTTTCTTTTTTAAGTTAATTTAGAAATATGTTTGGAACTTTTTATGTTTGTTAAATTCAAGTTTTTTTTTTTTAAAGTAACGATCAAGCGGCCAGTGGCAGACAGTGAGTTGATCATAGCCTTTGTTTGATCAATTTAGCCTTCTCAAACCAACACGACTTGCCTAAAATAAACAGACATAAAACACTTTGTGCATTTCATTTCACAGTATTAATTTAAACATTTACCCTAGATAATGAGCGCTGTTTAGGCGCATATCCAATCGTTTGTGCGGAGAGTGAAAGCTGAAGCCTTTGCAGGACATGGAGGCGCCAGCACGATCACTTGCATTTTTTTTTTTTTAATAACAGTGGAAACTTAAAAATACACCGTCATATTTGCTCATAAAGGTAAGAGTAATACATAATTCGGGACTGTTAAGGGTCTACTTTTATAATTGCACGCACAAATATCAACAAAACCGATGCTTTTGGAAATAGGAAAACAAACAGGATGAAAAATGAAATAATTCAAATCGAAAACAAAACTCTTTCATTATGTAATCCATAAAGATGCATTTCTCTCTAAAAGCACGTCCAATGAGGTACAGCAGCATTTTGTACAATGTAATAAATACAATTAATGTCATAATATTTTAAGAATAAAGTCAAAATTACGGTAATAAAATCATGTTATATTGCGTGAAGTTGATGTGAAAATTCCACCTATAGGCCTACTCCAAAAAAAAAAAAAGTATGTGGCATCCGTCATTCTTTAGATTTTTTTAAAAAACTGATTGATTGATTCATGAGACATTCTTTGTATTAAATTGTTCTGATTTTTAACATGCATTCAAATATTCATGTTTACTTCGTGCTGCAAATATTAAAGAATAAAATATAATTGATTCATATGCAGCTTGAACTGAGGCGAATTATCTCACTACAAATTAAACTTTGAACTTTTATTAACAAAATGAATAAGGATATGTTTTACTCACTTTTAACACAAATAAATAGCCTATGGATTTCCCCTCAGGCTACTTTAAAACGTTCGTAGTTTGTGGTTTATTATTTTATTAATTAAAACACATCAGCCATAATATAGTACAATGGCAAATTCGCATATATTAAAAATCTACCTTGCATTGACAAAATGAATAAGATATAGCCGTTGTAACCCAAATAAATAAGGTCCTTTCCCTTATTTAAAACGAATACTCAGTTTGTGGTTCATTGTTATTTTTTAAATGAAAACCCAGCACACTTAAAGGCTATTAAAGGAATAATGAAAGTTTGATTAACAAAAGTTAATTCCACATCGATACTGTCAGTCTTTCTCGCATCACTCTTGCACGTGACCCCCCCCCCCCCATTACATAACACTATAAAATAAAATATAGAACAACTGTCATCTAATAAGGCATTCTCGAAAGCCATGCAATATATTTTTAATGATCTGGAAAATTATTGCACAAATACATTTCACCATGGCATATTTTAATAATACAAAATAGGTATAAATATGAATAGTTGTAATATTTTGTCAGGAATAGAAAGCAGATTGTCAAGCAGAGGGGTGTGTTCCCTTTAGACCTGCATTTATAAAACAAAGAATTGACAAATGTCAGAACAATAGCATCAAGCATCAAAGAACAACTAAAAATGACCAATATGGTCATTAAAACACAAATCAACACTTACCGTTTATTTTTCTGAGGTGTGCCGGTGTTTTCTCCTGTTAAAAAATAGATGTAGAATGTAAAGGGGAATATTTTCATAAATATATAATAATACTGTAGGTAAAACTTTACTTACTGTTGATGGTGACTCCAGTCACCCCAAACTTTTTTAGTAAGTGGGTCCTGTGCTCGGACGCAGAAAGTATATGCTTTTTTGAATTTCACCTTGTAATGTGTCTTGTTGGTTTCATTTTTCTATTTTGAGGAATTAACATATATTTTGATGTTAATAAACAACAACAACAAAACATAAAAAATATATTTAAAAAATTGTCTTACTTCGACACGACTTCCTGTGTAGTCACAGCTATGATTGTTGGGAACCACTTTCACTTCATAGGAGAGGGGAAAGAAACTGCAGGGGAAACTCCATGTTTCAGGGGGGTGCCACTCAAATACATCATCTTGGATCTTGGTGATACAAACTTTATCTGGCTTGACTGAGGGTTTGAAATAACAGTTTAATCAGCAGTCTAGTACAGGGGCTGGGACCCACGAGGGGGCCTCAAGATGATTTAAAATGGATGCCCTGAGGCTGAGATTGATTGATTGATTGATTGATTGATGATTGAAATATTCGATTAAAACATCTGAAATCCTGAATTCCAGTGATCTAGTATCATGTAACTATTACTAACAAACTTATTTGTCAGTTCTGTTAATTTTTTTCATAAACGACTTCATACCCTTGTAAAAAAGAAGCGTGATTAATTGTATGTAGGCCTACTTGCAAATAACAATATTAATTAATCACATTCCACATACTTACTGAAGGAAGAGTACACTTCATAATTTTAACACTTTTAAAAAATGCACTTTGCACTCATGTCAAATATCCTTTTACATTGAAAACTTTTTTTCTACATTTTAAACTGTAGCTGTGTTATTTAATTTTCCATTTGCAATTATAATTGGAGGTATATTTTAAATGTAGCTAAATTGCAACTCCATTATTACAAATGTGTAATTACAAATCCACTTACATATATGACATACAAGTTTCAATAGAAATGGGATTAAAGTATTTTATGAATTATGAAATTACAAATAAAAATGCACTTAAGGTCTACCGGTCTACTTAATGGGCAAAAAAATAAAATTTAAATTATAATTTTAAGTTGTAAATAACATGCAAGTCTCTGAAAACATTACATTCAGTACATACTTATTTTATTAATTTCGTTTATTATATTTTATCTACTACAGTGCGTTTAAAAGTATATGCTAAAGTGTTTACAAGGGAATTTACACATAGTCTAATGCATTAGTTGTAATGCAGGGATGTGCATTGCATGTAGCGACCACCCGGGGGCACACAAATCTCTTACCAATGTCTCGGATGAGGAAAGTCCTGTGGTGCTCCTCCAGCCTATACAGATTTCTGATAAACATTGTGAGGTTGATGCTCCTAGACTCTTCAGAGTACTGACAGTAATCCGTGTCAATACAAGTCAGCCCAGATATATCCGAGTCTAGAGTGCAGTTGATGGGACTAGAGTTTCTGTACAAACACAAGGCCAGTTTAGCATTGATTTGCTGTTTTAAGATAAGCCTGAATAATTTGAATGCTTAGGCCTATACTTCAATGATTAATCCAACCCAACTCAAAATAAAATAAAGTTTGATTAATACAGAATAAGAATAATCATTAATCATTACCGGATTGCTGTGAAATATACCACAGCTCTTTGGATCCGTTCCTGATGCCATTTCCAAGAGCAATGAAATTGTCCATTATAGTTTCTTGCGGTGCAAGAAATAAATTCTAGGCAGATAAAAAGTTAAGCAGTTTTATTTCAGATCAGTGGCCACAGTGAGAAATATTGATAGCTAATACATTACATTCATGTTTATGTTACATAAAGATATGTAAATTTAAAGAATTACAGGAGCAATAAGAACAACAGTAGGCCTAGGTGGCGAGTCTGCAACAACTGACTTGAATTATGAGTGAATCACTGAATTATTGGCTCATTCACAGTTCCATTAATAATTAATTAAGCAAGATAACATTGGTGAAAACTGGTGAAATAAACATATTTTAATAGATATCCCCTTACTTCCCCATTAAGATCTTTAGAAAAAATATTTTGTTTAATTATGCAAATGATGCATTATCTAATTAAATATGCACACATCAATATGAACATTGTATAAAGCTATCTTCAAAATTCTTGTTACATTACGTTAACAAATTAAGGATTTTTACAAATCTCTTTTTATCACTCGATAAATCAGAAAATCCTGCTAACAGTCAGAAAAAAAAATATATATAAATTAACGCACCCATCAGTAAAAAACTTTCAGAATATAGACAGGGACAAAACTGGGAAGTTTGGTGTATGTTAGCAGAAATTTCTGGCTCAGTGCTTGAGAAAAAACTCATATTGGGGAAAAAAAAAAATCTATAAAGGTTTCGCCATTATAGCAGTTTGGAGAATGGATGGATGGATGAATGGTCTTTAAAGATATGTATTGCACTTAAAATCTACAGATGCAAATACATAAAATGTAATAAAATAAACTTGGATGTTTTCGTTTCACAAGAAGACATGTTTTGAAGCAAAATTCTCAGATTTAAAAAAAACAATGGTTTTGACAAGTCATGTTTCCAAGAATAATTTGAGTGAATGAATCACAGAGTCACTTATAAAGACTTTCATTCATTCTTTTGGAACAATAATCATTGATAGAACCAACGCCCTGACCTATGTCACTAGCACGCGACCAATAAGTCGCTGTGAAAAAGTAAATCTACTTAGGGCAAATTTTATCATGCCAAAGTCAGCTTTAAACATTTCAAATGTAATGTCCCAACAACAAAATTGTGGCCAGTGAAAACGCTTAGTGGCTAGTGACTTCAAAAAGCCACAATCCTTGCTGGAAAAGAAAATATATAGCTGTTATAGCTGGTCATCCATCCTGGTCATAGCTGGTCAGCAGGCTGGTTTTAGAGGGATTTTGGCCAATTCTTTAGCTGGACAGGGGAAACTAGCTGACCAGCTAAAACCAGCTTGGACCAGCTTAGCCAGGGTGGCTGATAAGCAAATAAGTTAATGTCAAGCCCTATACATAGCTAATAAGAATGACTGTCACATATGCCCTGTTAAAAGTAATATATTTAAAATACATTTATTTCATACTAAGTATAGTTCAAATCTATTAACATATTTACTGACAGATAATTCGAGACTTACTGATATAAAAATTATAATTAAACTTTATTTGGTGTACTACTTGTGCACAATGCACATTTCTTAATATTAAGTCTAAAATGTGTTTAATGTCATTTTTGATGAGGATTGCATGATCTTTAAATGCAAATTATTTAAAGCGTACTTGCAATAGTTCCACTTTAGCACAATAAAATATACTAAGTATATCTTTAATTGTACTTCAGCACTACTTCCACACAAAGTGTAAGAACAAAATTAGTTGTTCCAATTTAGCAGACTTTAAGTATACCAGTTTAGTAAGGCATTTTATTAAGAACATAAATATGAAAATGTATTTGTAGTACACTTAGTATTAAATGAATCTATTTCAGATCCATTTAAGTATATTTATTTTCACTGGGGTATTTACATAACATTTTTAAAAATAGGCCTATATTTTAATACTTGATGCTTAGTTGAATTTTTTTTTATAGTGAATTTCAATTGTTAAATGATCTGCAGTAAAAAAAAATGCCTTTATATCCAGATGTTTTAAGACTTTTAAAGACTTTAAGACTTAATAAACATTAATTCCAATGTAAGTGTTAACCTTCATACTTACCTCTGTCACTAGATTGTATAAGAACTCCTTTAGGAAACTCAACTGGATGGACCAGTAGTAGTGTGTAATTCAAAAGATCTCTGTTTGGTCTGTGGCATGTGAAGTTTCCCCCATGCAGCCCATCTATTATAACAGTGATGAGGTTCCCTGTCTGAGAGATGCTTTCCCCGTTCCTCTCCCAGTAAATTTCTTCTAATCCATATTGCTCTCCACAATGCAGCAATACCGCAAAGCTGGACAGATTTGATACCTCCAAAGCCACAACTATAACATTAAAGCTTATTTATCAGACTCATCATTTGATTTGATAGCACAGTAAATAAATAATGTGTTTTACAAAAAGGCATATATTTTTATTCAACAAGGATGCATTAAATTGTTCAAAAGTGACAGTAAAGACATATGTAATGTTACAAAGATTTTATTCCATATCTATTTCTTTTAAACTTTCTGTTCATGATAGAATCCAGAAAAATAAATCCTCTGAAATAAACAGGGGGAAAAAATCATGTGGATTTCTATGTGGAGTTCGCGGTTTTATTTCCTGGTTTAGCTGAGTGGGCATGGCCTTCAAAAAAAGCACAAACCTGAAGGGGTATGTTAATGTTAGCTATTTATGGAAATGCTGGTGCAAATGTCTTCATTTTATCCACCCTTTTTATTGTATTTATTTAATTTTTTTAACTCTTGTTCTTATGATCTGTTTTAGTATTTATTGATTTATTTATGTCAATAGTTATCTATGTAACGAACAGTAAAACCGTGCATTTAAGGTGCCATGTTGCATATTGTGTGGTGTGTGTGTGTGTGTTTGTGTTGTCTTCACTGTTACTTTATTTTAAGTGTCTATATTATAAATGTCTTTACTGTCACTTTTAAGCAATGTGTCCTTGCTGAGTACAATACTAATAAATGGGATTTAAGCAATAGTCACCATTTGGCTTGATTAACCTCAGTGAAGTGCTGCCTGCCATCTGAAGAGCAGCTTGAAGAATAACAAAGACAATCTTGTTCATCTAAAGAAAAAGTAAAAATGGTAATGATATGAACAATTATGTTATAAAATAAATTATACAGATAGGGATTCACTAACATGAACCACATTCTTATTAAAGTATATATATATATAGATATAAATATCATTATATATCATAATATATATAATAGAATAGATTGATTGATTGATTTTAACTGTCTTTGTGATAGACCCCTTCTTCCTTAAATCTACTTGAGAACTTAATGAGTTTTGGTAACTCTCTCCTCTTCCCTTTCACTGAAGTAGTATTGGACCTGAGCAACATTTATATATGTAATACAGAAGTGTGAATTTCCAGCAAGCAGAAGTATCAAGTTCTAAACAAAGGGATATGGAAACCAATGTGGTGAAGCCAGTTTTCATTTGGGATTTCCATGAGCTATGTAACAGTGCTTGTTATGTGCTAGGGGCTTTAACAGGAGCAATTGTGTATGAGAATGTACAGGTCATCTCTCACAATTAAATCATTTCCTCTGAGTGAAATATGTTAGATTTTTTTTGTGATCAGTTTTGAATGCTATGTTTTTTTTTGGTTGGTTTGTTGGTTTTGCACTTTTGTTTTCAGTCACAAATCCCCATATATACACTGCTGTTCGAAGGTTTGACATAAGATTTTTAATGTTTTTTTTGTTTTTTTATAAAGAAGTCACTTATGCTCATCAAAAAAACTATGTACTGTGAAATATTTTGCAAATTAAAATAAGTTTTCTATTTTAATATACTTTCAAACATAATTTATTCCTGTGATAAAAACTGAATTTTCATCAGCCATTACTCCAGTATTCAGTGTCCCATGATCCTTCAGAAATCATTGTAATACACTGATTTATTATCAATGTAACAGCATATCTGTTCTGAAGGATCATTACATGAGATTGGGTAATGCTGATGAAATGTAAGCTTTGAGCTATGGAATGAATTATATGAAGTATATTAAATGAGAAAACTGTCATTTTAAATTGCAATAATATTTCACAATATTACAGTTTATTTTTTTAAAAACTTTTTTTTTTTAAAAACAAACATTAAAAATCTTACTGATCCAACACACCTATTTATATAGATATGAAAGACATCAATAAGGGCCTCACATGCTCTTTCTGGTGAAGCTAATTTTGAACATTAATTAGGTCACTGCTGCCAAATGAAAATGTAGAGTGTGTTAATTTGGACATGACTGTAATGTCCAGATATTTAGGTGGTAGTGGCACTTGTGCATTACACCGCAGTCACTGTCCTGGTATGAGTTACACATTCTAGGGAAAAATTGTTGAACACGAGAAAGTGAACACCTTATCATCATAGTGTTTAACCACAAACCAAAACTCAGTTACAAAATTAACGGGAATTCCAAGATAACTTAATACCATGACTATACGACAATGAAAATGCATAACATGAGAAAGCCACTATTAAACTAAAGCCACAAAGCCTGTATGTATTTTATGACATGATTAAATAGGACTAACTAGCTTTAAAATAGATTTATGGTGGGATAAATGTGGTGGTAAAAAAACATAAAGGGTAAACTGCTCAATGTCAGCATGAAGATTTTCACAAATTATGCAGAGTGGTCACAATTACTCTAACAACTATCCATTCAGATCCTTTAAGTCAGTCAAGGCAAGTTTAAGTCAGTAACTGTGTTATATCAATAAATTACTGAAAGTTAAGTGTCTTTCAGAACCCCAAATAAACAAGCTAGAAGGCAACAGTGGCAAGGAACATAAACCCCATCTAGTGACAGAAATGGAGAAAAAAACTTAGGCCAGAGGATAACTGGAACAGTTTCTCCTAAGTGAACAAACTCAGTTTGATATTGGTAAAACTGTTTCAGCATGACACGTTTATAGCTGGGAGTAGGGATTTGGGCTGAGGGCTTGCCCAGACACTAAAATCTTCGCTAAGGATCTGTCCTGAGGTCTTGTGTATTCGCTAAAGTCTTTGCTGAGCATCTGTCCCAAGGGCTCACAACAGTAACCTCAGGATCATTTTTTATATCAACTATGCATTCAGTTAGTTTTGTGGATTGGTATGCTTTATCGGGTATCATCTGTGTACCAGTAAAAAGTAATATTTATATATATAACTCTGATGAGTCCAGTTTCAGTGCTATAAAATGGTCTAAATCCTGACTGAATTTCCTTGCAGATACCTTTTCTTTCCAAGAAGTAACATAGTTGTGAAGACACCACTCTTTCTAGTATTTTCGATAGAAAAGGAATTGGTCCGTAGTTAACTAATTCTCTAGAATCAAGCTGTGGTTGGAGGCCATGCTTGAAAAGTGACATCCTTATAGTTTATCTGACCATTACATATCATAAATGTATCCAGTTTCAGTAACACTTTATTTTGATAGTCCACTTTAGACATTCTACTAACAGTAAGTAACAGTAAGTAAAGAGTAACCACAGTTTCTTCTCAAAACACTGGTTAATTTCTATTGTACCTATATACATTTTATTTTTGTGTATCTTGTGTATATAAAGCATATATTTAACTTGTGAGTTAGACCTGAGGTTTACACAAAAGTAATGTAGATATTTTGTATTACCCCCTAATTAAATTCTATAAATATTAAAAAACCTATTATAAAATAAGACACAAGTAATATAACTACTATCAATTAAATAAATTATCTTAAATAGTTTTTTTGCTCAAATATTTGCTGGATTCATTAAAATAAATGTATCCACATCCAATTTTTTAAAATTAACATAATATATATATATATCTCTATATGTAAATATATATATATAAACTACAACTTTTTTATGAAATACTGAAAAAAAAACTCCTTAAAAATAAATACAACTTTTGATATGTTATAGTTTGTTAATAAACAATACTGTAACAAAATCAGACAGAAATACTTAAGTGTACAAATGTTTAATCAACTTTTAATTAAAAACACATTCTCTATCATTAAAATATGCAACTGTTTTTTTCTCTCTTTTCAACTCAATTTTTTTCAATAGGACAAAGCCCTGAATCCATTTAAATGGGATAGCACTTAGCGCATACTACGGCACTGATGGGGTTTTGAGTCTGGTTCCCTTCAGAAAATTATATATCACTGCTCCTCATCATTTCCTGCCCTACTATGCCAAAGGAAAACATAAAAAAACATTAAATAAAAACATGTATATAGCATAAACTGTTAGAATGTCCACATTCAGCTCCATTCAGAGATTACATCTTCATGTCTTCTCCTTCCATTATATCACTTACTCATACAGTAGCTTCCCCATTCACATGTGTACACACAGTTATTACATGATGACCCCCTTATCACCTTTATATATCCTCAGGATGTACGAAACAATGCGTAGCACCATGGCAACCTCGCAGAGCTGAATAAATTCTTAAAAGCACCTTGAATTACAAGGAATCCGAACAGTTGCCCCATTCCAATTTTTCACTTTTCTGCAGACAGTTTTACAGGGACTGAGAAAATCAGATTTGTTTGTTGGAGGAAATCGATTGGAATATCTGTCTAGACTGAAATCTATCTGCAAAATGTGACAACTACCACCTACACTAAAAGCAAGTTTAACAGCTGATCTACTTGTCTACATGACCAATAAACTTATCCTCTTTTGAAATGAAAGAGTTGAATGAATGCTGTTTAGAGAATTTATGTAATCGAAAATGTATCTGAAAAAAACAAAACAAAACAGAGATTAAAGATGCTGGACAATCGGAAAATCCAAAACTGACATTGTTTTTATAACATGTAACATATTTTCTTTAAAAAAATCTTTATATATTTTTGGTTACAGAGTTTCTAATAAAAACAAAAAATAAGAAAACAGTCCAACAAGTGATTCTCCTGTACCTGAAAGCCAAAAGCAGTTTAAAATGTCCTTTTGACCTCAATTGTCTCTGTTTTTTCAAGTTCTAACAGACACAGGTAGGTCCACACTTCCGGTCTGCCTTGCAGACATATGATCTCATCCCAAGAAAAATGGAGAAAAGAATATTACACTTATAACTCCATAATTTTAAAAATAGCAAAGCATTATTAAGTTTCCTTTGCCAAAACAATACTTTTTGGACCACTCTTGATCAATTCAGGACTCCGGTTTTCTAGACCTGAGGCTTTTAAACAGAAAATCTGAGTCTCAACTCCCTTAGAAAAGCTATAAGTCAAAAGCAGTGAGTGTTTGAAGGGAAAAGCCTCTAGAGGTTCACTCTAGACTCAAGTGGCCAATCCAAAAATAGAGAAATCTTCTGAAAAATATTGTGGCCCATGCACATTGATATACACTTGGTGTGGTGGTTAATATCCCCAACGAGTCATTAGTTTTCCACAGGAGTGGGGTTCTGCGGCAGTGGTGGGGTTGTGGGAGGCTGGCTGACGATCACCTGAACGACATAGTCTCTGGAGATCTTCAGTTCTTCCAGCTTCATCTTGTCAGTGAGTGGTCGGCCTGAGAAGAACCAGCGCTGGCTGGTGGCCACTACACCCTCCTGGGTCTGCAGACGGAGCTTCATCTGCTGGACATTGTCGCTGGTGCGGACGGCCAGGCGTAGATCTCGTCCCGTGGAGAGACGCAGACGCAACTGACACTCCTGGCCTTCGCTAGCTGGAGCTTCTGGGACCTCAATGGTCTCCAACTCGCTCTTTTCCTCAATCATGTTGACAGGAGGTGAGAGGCAGTAGACAGGCAGCTGGTAGCGGTTCCCCAGCTCATCGTAGCATTCAGTCAGAGCACCTGGAGATGACACAAATTAAGCATTTAAGCCACATTTTCAGTCTCTTTTTGTTGACTTATCTAATGTTTTGATACAGTATACAATGATATTGTAATATAGCATTTATATATGTCTAATATATGGTGCAATCAAACATTATGATGCAAAATTAGTAAAGATTCTGTACTATTTATTGGTAATGAAATCAGCAATTTTATGGCAATAATTATGTGAACTTTTTTTAAAGATCAGATTTCTTTGCTTATATTGAAGTATAATATGTTCTTTGAATCGTTCTCAAATTGCTGGATAAAATGGATCATTATGGAGTTCAAACAAACTACAAAGAAAAGAAAAGAAAAGAAAATCATTAACTTTCTATTTTATTTTATGATGGGGATATGGTTATTAATTGTTATGCATCCTTCACAATCAACACCTTTAAGTATTTACAAAAGCATCTCTATAAAACAACAGTGTTTTACAAACAACAAACAACAGTGTCTTCCACAGTATGCAAGCCAAAGGTATGAATGGAATGGAATAGAATAGATATTTATGTCAACAGTTTAGCAGCCTCCTCCAGGTTAGCATATTTATAGAAAACAGACACATAATAGAACAACATCAGTAAAGATAATCACATTAATGTATTATATAGAAATTATATCTCCCAAGTAAAACAATAAAATTCTGTCAGTCAGTCAGTCAGTCATATTTATTTATAAAGCAAATTTAAAAACAACAGCTGTTGGCCAAAGTGCTGTACAAAGTTTAAGCAAATACCAAATTACAAAAAGTAAACAGAACACAACGACAAACAGTACACTACAATTATACCACTGCACCTACTTATGACCATATGCAACAGTAAATAAGTTTTAAGAAGAGACTTAAAATCAGCATATGTTGGTGCAGTTTTATATAGGACTGTTCTGAAATGAATCTACACTGCCTGTTTTGTGGACTGTACAGATGAAAACTGAAGATATTCAAGTAGATAGAAATAAATCTTATCTAATAATTATATAAAATTATTAGTCTATTAAAACGTTTTATTATTATTTTTTTGCATTTTTCTTGATAGGACAGTGGAGATATGACAGAAAGTGAGTGGGAGAGAGACAGGGGAATTGGATTGAGAAAGGTCCACAAGGCAGGATTCAAACTCGGGACACTCAAAGCACAACTGCGCCATATATCGATGCACTGCCCACGAGACTATCAGCGCCAGCTTAAAATAATAATTTAAGCATAATAATAATATTCCTCCAGGCTCTTGATTCCGTGGAACAGGCTTGGCTCTTTTGTTTAATGAATAAAAATACACTTAGTATTTTGTAACTACATATTTTTACCTTAAGCATAGTGTTAGCTAGGTATGTGTGTATATGTATATGTATGTATATATTTTAGTTTTTTCCCCTTCTGCTTCTTCCTCTCTTTTTTTTGGCCTCTGGTCCCTAGTAGGCTGTGACATCCAGGTCAGTATCTGGTGAGGTGGAGTTGAAATACGGGTGGGTGGATGTATTCTATATGTATTATGTAGTCTATATTTGGCACATGTAAATATTGCCACTTTCTTTACTTAGCCTATGTTTCTTACTTTTATTTTATATGTTTGGTCCATGGGATTATGTATTTGGCACATGTAAACATTGCCACATTCTTTACTTGCATAAAAAAAAAAAAGCTAGTGGAGCATACAAAAGGCGTTTTGAAAATCCTACTTAATAAAATAAATACAGACACACATCACATGATGAGTATGCTGCTCATGACATAGAGACTCACTGAGGATCTGTCAACTTTTCAACCAAAGAGGAAGTTGGTGAAATGAATCAATGACAATGAGACAGGGTTCACACCACAGGAACAATAAGATTACATCACTGGCTTCTTCCAAAAAGGGAAGTAAGTCATTTTAATCATAATGAGCTACACCTCCATGGAATTTAGTAAAAAATAAAAAAAGTAACACTCATACTATCATGATGACAGGTTTTGTTTTAAAGGAGTAGGTTTTGATTTAAAAGACTGTTTTATTCATATCAGTAATACAATGATTTTATTAAATGCTTCAGATGATGATTTAGATGTTTTCTGGTGAAACTCTTTACTGCTCAGCAGATCAAAGAATATTTTATGAAACAATCATATACTAACCATCATATGCTGTTCCAAACTTTTTTTTTTCCACCAAAAAAATTTTTTAAATTCAAAATCAAAAGGAAGTAGTTTAATCAAAACATGTACTTTATCCTCTTCTGTCCTTTGAAGTCAAACGCTTTCATCAAAGTTCATGACAGAAGTAGTGCTCAGATTTGTCAAAGAATTTGTTGATCCAGTTAACAAAAACAGTCTGTCACAGCCTTCTGAGGCCCTCTTGGATCATTGCCGTTTGGATCTGGACTTTGTAAGAAAAAGTGGAGAATGTTGAAGATCTTGATGAAGATGTTTATTGCAGTATAGCAGTGACAAAGTACATGTAGTACCTTGGGTTCAACGGAGTCGGAATGAACCCCGAACATCCTAAGCTCAAACCTTTTATACAGTTACAGTTTACTACCATTAATGTAAATTAAGTTGCTCCTGTCGTAACAGCTGTAGTCTGTATGTTAATTAAGTTCTGACACCCCTTTGTCTGAGACAGTTCTCAGTGTGTCACACCCATTCTCATTCTACAATTTGTCACCATTTGCTCAGGATGTGATCATCCCAAATGATCTACAAACAACATACTGTAACTGTTGAGTTTCTTCTCTATAATAATTAAGCCATTTTGGGAAATGAGCATGATCAAACATATTGTGGAGTGAAATCTGGGTCGGGGCAGACTATAGATTCTTACAACTTCATTTCCCATTACCCTTTGCTCTGTCTATTAATTCTTATTGTTCCCAGCTGTGTGTCCTTAGTCTTATTAGTTCCCTTTATATACCCCTATCCATCCCCCTTTTTTTTTTTTTTTTTCCACCCCACATGTTCTGTTAGCCATTGTTTACTTCAGTATTGTTTTCTGTTACGCTGTGTTGTGGACTACCCTTTGCTTTTGTTTCTGCCTGTTGCCGTTTGGATCGTTGTTTCTTGGATTAAACTGCATTTGGATCTTCAATGTTTTCTCCAAAGTCATTTCCTGACAGAATGCTGAAGCCATTTCAGATCCAGCAGCTAGTCCACCTTCATAGACTGTGGGACATGAGCATTCAGATTCTTCCTCCGGCTTCTAAGAAGGAGCGAAAGGCATGACTCCAGCTGTTGGTGCCACTGCGTCAACAGGTGTTGGGAGTAGGAGGCCTTGCGCAGACATTTTGGACTTTGGCAGTGGGACTGAAACTTTGTGACTCTAAGCTAAACAAGATTTTTAATGAATTCCTTGGTAACCCCTTGCCTCTGTGCGAGATGGAGGGATTTAAGACTTTTGATTATTGGGGTTTCATTGACTATCTCTGTTACTGCAGTTTAGTAGTAACACCAGGTCAGAGTGTGCCCATTGCAGTGCCCCCGGAGATGCCCGATTCTGCTACAACACCTCCAGAGAACAGTGAGGCTTCACTATCTTGGACTCTTAAATGAAGGTCAAGAAGGCGGAGGGCAGCAAAGTCCGCTCCTGTTGTCCCAAGTCTGGTGGTCCTGGAGGACCCGACTCCGGTGGTCCCAAGTCCGGTGGTCCTGGAGGACCTGACTCCAGTGGTCCCAAGTCTGGTGGTCCTGGAGGACCTGACTCTGGTGGTCCCTACAGAGCCGCCTGATTTCACTGCTGCCACCATAATCAAAAAGGCCATCTTTGCCTTTCACCTTTAGGCTGTTCTGCATGCATGGGCAGCTTCTGAGTCCACTCAAGAACTCATTCCAGTCCAGGAGTTCCCTCCTGAGCTCACTCAAGTCTACGAGTTCATTCCAGAGCTCGCTCCAGTTTACGTGTCTACTCCAGAGCACACTCTAGTCTATGAATCTACTCCTGAGCTCACTCAAGTCTACAAGTTCATTCCAGAGTTCTCTCCAGTCTATAAATCCGCTCTAGAGCCCACTCAAGTCTATGAGTTCATTCCAGATCTTGCTTCCATCTACGAGTCCACTCCAGAGCCTGTTCTAATCCATGAATCCGCTCCTGAGCCCACTCAAGTTTACGAGTTCACTCCAGAGCTCGTTCCAGTCCAGAAGCCTGCTTCTGAGCCTGCTCCAGTTCCTCCTGGGGTGGCGGCTTCTGCTGCAGAACTTCTCGAGGCAGCAGCGTCCGCTTCAGCTCCTCTCTGGGCAGTGGTGCCTACTCCTGACTCCAATGTCACAGTCAATGAGAATGTGGCTGAACTGTCTGTCTGCCCTGTTACTGTCAAGGAGAGCGTTGCTGAATGGTCTGCTGGTCCTGTTACGGCCATAAAGGCTATTACTAACCTCCCTGTGCTCCTCATTGCAGTCCTGCCTGATTCACCAGGGGGGTCATCTGCCTTCTCAGCTCCACTGAAGTGATCTTCAGCTCCGTCAGCTCCACTGTGGGGATCTTTGGTCCCATCGACTCATCTGCTCTGCCATGGGGATCTTCAGCTCCTCTTGCTCTGCCGGCCCCGCCCCGGCAGCCTGCTCCGCCCTGGAACTCTGCTATACCTCTGTCTCCAGGCTCTCTTCCACTACACGGGCTTGGGCCACCATCCCTCCCCCTGATCCGCCTCCATTCCACCACCCTCCTGACTTTCATGGAGTGTCTGGAATCCGCTCCTTAGAGGGATTCTAGCCAATGTTCCCTCTAAGTTCGCTTGCAAACATTAGTTCATATGGATGTTTAGATAGCTATAGAAGAATTCACATGTTCACATTTTTTTTATTTATTTAACTTACAGATCTCAGTTTAAGTTATGCTTCAGTTTGTTTTCTATTCTATTCTATTCTATACTATCAGTTTAAATGGTTTGTTTTGATAATATATTATATTATGTTAGGCCTATATTATAAACCTAATAAATAATTGACCTTGATTTTTTAATGGAGTCACTTGCTCATCAAGGCTGCATTTATTTGACCAAAAATACAGAAAAAAAACATTATTTTGTGAAATATTATTGCAATATTGGTTTCCTATTTTAATACCTATACTTACATAACATTATCCCTGTGAAGAAAGGTGAATTTTAAGCATAATTACCTGACTCGTCAGTGTCACCATGATCCTTCGAAATCATTCTGATATGATGTATTATCAGGTGCTGATTTAATATGCTGTTTTACACCAGTAAACATTTGTGCTGCTTAATATTTTTATAGAAACTGTGATGCATTTTTTTTTAAAGATTTTTTGATGAATAAAAAGTTCTAAAGAACAGCATTTATTAAAAATAGACATATTTTCTAACAATATAAGTGTTTACTATCAATTTTATCCATTTAACACATACTTGCTGAATAATGTTCTTTAACTTTCTTTAAATTTTAAAGATTTTCTTAAAAAAGGAAGAAAGAAAAAATATGACCCCAACTTCTGATAGTGATAATTGTAACACAAAAATCCAATTTTGAATAAACACTTTTTATATTTTGAACTTCTTTCCTAAAAGCAACCACAAGGATTTTTCAAACTCTGCTGCACTGTGCTTCATTGAAACCTGGCTGAGTGAAGCCATTCTGGACAACGCGTTTGATCTGCCGGGCTACCAGCTGTTCAGAGTGGATTGCATCGCGAAGTTAACAGAAAAAACGAGAGGTGATGGATTGTGTTTCTACATCAACGAAACATGGTGTTCACATGTTACAACGCTGAAAAGGTATGCTGTCCTAATTTAGAGACACTCATCATAAACTGTAAACCTTTCAACTGGCCGCGGGAGTTTTCCTCTTTCATTCTCATGAATGTGTACGTGCCTCTGGACAGTAAGATATTGGATCCTGTACACCAGCAATAAAGGATGCATATCAATCGGTCCCATGGCAGCTTTGGGGCTCTCTGTCACTGTGGGGTTTCATCTCTACGACCTAAGGCAGAAACTGAAATCAGATAAACCGTGTTTTAAGGATGTTAAAGGATTGGACTAATGAGCGGAAGCAGGAGTTACCAGCCTGTTCGACCTAAACTGATTGGGCATGTTTTTTTGAGCTCAACCAAGGATCTGGACGAGTTCACAGAGACTGTAACATCTTATATCCGTTTCTGTGAAGATATGTGCATTCCTACAGGACTCATTTAACTTACAACAATGATAAACCGTGATGTACTGGAAAACTCAAGCAGCTTCGTCACGGCAAAGAGGATGCTTACAGAAGTGGGGCTAAAATCTTGTATAACCAGGCCAGGAAAAGACTAACAAAGGAGATCAGAGTGGCAAAAAAAAAAACTACTCAGAAAAGCTGAGAAAAAAGCTTTCAGCAAACAATCCAGCGTCAGTATGGACTGGTCTGAGGAACAGCACCATGTACAAGACACCACCCCCACAGTTTGTGGAGAATCAACAACTGGCTGTGTTTTACTGCCGATTTGAAAAAGTCAGTCTATCACCCTCCATCCGATCTGAACTGCACTTCACACATTTCACCTACACCCTGCAAACCCCTCCCCTCCCTCCCCCACCATTCAACCTGTGTGTAAGGTCTGTGTAGAGGATGTGAACCGGGTCTTCAGAAAACAGAAGACTAAGAAATCTTCAGACCCAGATGGTGTTTCACTTGCCTGTTTAAAAGTCTGTGCTGACCAACTGGCACCAATCTTCACACATATCTTCAACCGATCTCTGGAGCTGTGTGAAGTTCCCTGCTGCTTCAAACGCTCCACCATCATTCCGGTACCCAAAAAGTCCAAAATCACTGGACTTAACAACTACAGACCTGTTGCTCTCACGTCTGTGGGCATGAAGTAACTTGAGAGACTGGTCCCGGCCTACCTGAAGGACATCACTGGACCCCTGCTGGATCCTCTCCAGTTTGCCTACAGAGCAAACAGGTCTGTGGATGATGCAGTCAACATGGGACTGCATTACCTCCTGCAACACCTCGACAGACCTGGGAAATACTCAAGGTTCCTATTTGTGGACTTCAGATCGGCCTTCAATACCATCATGCCTGACCTTCTCTCAGACAAACTGACCCAGCTATCCATGCCCACCTCCATCTGTCAGTGGATCACCAGCTTCCTGACAGACAGGCAGCACCTAGTGAGGCTGGGCAAACTCACATCCAGGACTATCACCATCAGCACTGGCACCCCTCAGTGTTGTGTTCTCTCCCCACTGCTCTTCTCCCTGTACACGAATGACTGCACTTCAAAGGACAACTCTGTCAAGCTTCTGAAGTTTGCGGACAACACTACAGTCATCAGCCTCATCAAGGACCCCGTCGAGTCTGCTTACAGACAGGAGGTCGAACAGCTGGCTGTCTGGTGCAGTCTCAAAAACCTGGAGCTCAACACGCTCAAAACAGTGGAGATGATAGTGGACTTCAGGAGAAACCCCCCTGCACCCCCCCCACTCACCATCATGGACAGCACTGTGGCTGCAGTGGAGTCATTCAGGTTCCTGGGCACCACCATCTCTCAGGACCTAAAGTGAGACACTCACATTGACTCCATTGTTAAAAAGGCCCAGCAGAGGTTGTACTTCCTACGCCAGCTGAGGAAATTCAACCACAGGAGCTGCTAAAACTGATTCTAATTTGCCATCATTGAGTCTGTGCTGTGTTCATCCATAACTGTCTGGTTCAGCAACCAAATCAGACATCAATAGACTACAACGAACAGTCAGGACTGCTGAGAGGATTACCGGTGCCCCTCTGCCCAGCCTCCAAGACCTTTACATCTCCAGAGTGAGGAAAAGAGCTAAAAAAAAAATCACCTTGGACCCCTCACACACAGCCCACTCTCTCTTCGAACTGTTGCCCTCTGGTCAGCGCTACAAAGCACCGACCACCAGAACAGCTAGGCACAAGAACAGTTTTTTTCCCCGCAGGCTATATTCAGCCTGAACAATTAAACGTTCATAATTATACATCATCCATCACAACTGACATATTTATACACAGAATCCAAAATGTTTACACTTGTAAACTGCACACTTTGTAAATAACATATCTGCACACTTATATCTGTACATTTATCTAACAATTACATTTTTTACCTATACTTCTATTTCTGTATATAGTACATTATTTAATTTCAGTTTTTTTTCTTCTTACATTAGTTTTATATTCCATCCCTACTGTGTTATTCCTATGTATGTCTGCACTATCATGTATGTCTGCACTATGTCTGTACTTTCTTCTACACTGGAAGCTCGTCGTCAAGTCAAATTCCTTGTGTGTGTAAACGTACTTGGTAATAAAGCTCTTCTGATTCTGATTCTTTTTAACTTTTTATTTATCAAAAATATCACAGGTCCCAAAAAATATTAAGCATGTTTCGCGCCTCGCGCCAATTACAATCCACAAAGCGGGTGGGAGCGTGGGCGCTTCAATTCCAATAAGGTGATTTAAAAAAAAAAAGTGGTACCAAGTGGTACTGCTCTTCACATAAACTTGACCACAAATACTCAAAAGACAGTAAAATAACTGTGTGAACTCATCTCTGTAAACTCACAACCAGTGAGTTTTAAGAGAAAGTGGAGGATGGTTACAATCTGTGACCTTTTTTCTGGGTGAATCTCTCAGCTATAAATATGCTTACACTGCTCTCTGAGTGCTGTGCAAGTCAAACAACCACAGACCCAATGCATGACATGCAGAGCAGCTCTAGAACCCCCTAAAACCACTGTGGATGGAATTTCTCCTGCTGCTGAAACAACTGCTGATGCTCACTATGACTACATTGCTGGAGAAAAAAAAATCTCATGTGACACTACTGTTTGACATCACCTGGTCATCCGATGTGGTGGTGTTTATGCTTCTGAAAAGGCCACCATGGAGTGAAATTGTTGGAACTGTAGAGTACATTCCTGGAAATGCACACTGTACATTGTCATTTATGATAACTTGGCATCCATATGACTATTTAAAAAAAAAAAAAAAAGTCAGCATGAAATCAAATTTAAAATATTCATTTTGTTAGCACCCAATGCTAGTCTTGAGATGAACAATTAATCCGTGCAAGTTAATTGCACGATTTAGACCTTGCACGGTTAAATCATAAAGATCCAACTAAATCCACGCTACTTGATGTCATTTTAACTAATGCTCCTCATAGATTTTCTGCAGTGGGTGTATTTTGTAACTATGTTAGTGATCATTGTCCTGTGGTTTGTGTGAAAAACTGCAGGATTCCAAAGGGATCCTCGTTTTATTTTGAAACGTAAATTTTAATATTTTAACGAGCAAGCTTTTTTACAAGATATTTATAATAGTGATTTATACAGTGTCTCACAGATACCTGATGTTGATTTAGCCTGGGAATATTTTAAAAGCACTTTTTTTGACTATATGCGATAAACATGCACCTTTTAAAAGATTTAGAGTGAGAAATAGAGATAATCCCTGGTTTAATGACTCCATATCTTCACTTATATAAAAAAAGAGATATTGCATGGGCTAAAGCAAAGAAAACTAATAATCATATGGACTGGATTAATTACAGAACAATAAGAAATAATTGTATAAAATTAGTAAAAAGCTCTAAATGTGATTATTATTTAAATATGATAAATGAGAATATAAATGATCCGTCTAATTTTTGAAAACTGACCAAATCAGTTTCTGATCAAAAAACCTAAATTACATGAGAGTATAATTAAAGATAGAGAGAATATAGTAAATGCTTTTAATAGCCACTTTATTTCTGCGGGAGTAACCCACGACTATAGAAATTTAAGGGAATAAGAAAACGTGGAAGTTACTTCATGTTGTACTACTCGGCTGTTTAGTTTTACTCCCATTTTAGCTACACAAGTTCATAAAGTTCAATTAAATTTGGATATTAAAAAATCAACAGTGTCTGATAAAATAGAAGCTGCAGATCTTATAACAGAGCCCATCACTTCTATTTTTAACTTGAGTTTAACTTCAAATGTTATTCCTCGTGCATGGAAATCAGCAAAGGTTCTCCCTTTGTTAAAAGGTGGTGACCCATCAGTTTTGGATAACTATCAGCCAATTAGTAGGTTGTCTGTGTTGGCAAAAGTATTTGAATATTTTGTTAATGATCAAGTGAAACAGTTCTTAACTGAAAATAAAGTTTTAAATGAATTTCAATCAGGCTTTAGATCGGGTCATAGTACTATTACAGCAGCTATGCTGGTTACAAATTATATTGTTAAATGTTTGGATAGGAAACAACATTGTGCAGCATTATTTGTAGATCTCTCTAAAGCATTTGACTCTGTAGATCATAAACTTTTATTACAGAGGCTAAGTTGTATAGGTTTTAGTGAAATTATTCTAAATTGGTTCAATAATTATTTATCAAAAAGAACTCAGTGTGTCTCAGTTGAAAATTTAATTTCAAATGAACAAAAAATTACAAAAGGTGTTCCACAGGGTTCTATTTTAGCACTAGTTTTATTTTCTATTTATATTAATGACCTTGGTCGTGGGATAACCTCAGCTAGAATTCATTTATATGCCGATGACACAATTATTTACACAGTAGCACATTCGGTGAATCAAGCCATAGAGCTCTTGCAATAATCTTTTCAGTTACTGCAACTGTCATTGTCCAACTTAAAATTGGTTTTAAACTCAAAGAAAACAAAATACATGCTTTTCACTCGTTGTCACATTGAAACAGACTACCCTATTTCAAATTTACAAGGAGAATCTATTGAAAGAGTAAGTTGTTATAAATACTTGGGCATATGGTTGGATGACAAATTGGGATTTTATGTACATACTGAAAAACTTTTTAAAAAGCTTAGACTAAAATTGGGTTTTCTTTTTCGCTTAAAGAAACGTTTTCCTTTTGAAGCGAGAAAGAGAATTATACAAAGTTGTTTCCTCTCAGTGTTAGATTATGGTTATGTGATTTATATGCATGCAAGTTTATCTTCACTTAAAAAGTTGGACTATGTATACCATGTTGCTTTACGTTTTGTGATGAGTGCTTCTTCACACACTCATCATTGTATATTGTATGAATTTGTGGGATGGTCCTCATTGTTTCAAAGAAGGAAAGTGCACATGCTGCTGTTTATCGCTAAGGCACAGTTAGGTAAATTACCAATTTATATCTGCAGTCTTTTATCCTTTTATACATGTAATTACAGCACTAGATCTTCTGCTAAATTACTTTTAAATGTTCCAAGAGTATATTCAGAGCTTGGCAAAACTGCCTTCTCTTTTTTTGCTCCCTCATTATGGAACGAGTTGCAGAGTGTTATTATGCTGGAAACACTCCCCTCTTTAAATTTTTTAAAAACCTTTTATGGTCTTCTCTAAAGGAAACATGTACTTGCTATGAGTAAATGCTGGTTGTTGTTGTTTTTTTTTCCCACAGATTTGTAATCATCTGAATGTATGGCAAACTTTTGTTTGTTTATGTGTTTGTAATTGTTTTATTGTGAAACTTTTTGTGCTGCCGTTTTGGCCAGGACTCCCTGGAAGAAGAGATTTGCATCTCAATGGGACTATCCTGGTAAAATAAAGGATAAATAAAAAAATAATAAAAATAATCACCTGAAAATTTTAATATATATTATGTCTTGGTAATATTTGATCAAAATCTGAATATTTGCTTCCGCTTTGGAATGGCACTCCTACTCTGATGACGTCAGTTTGATGATTGGGCCTTGGCTTGGACAGAATATCCTTAACCACGTCCCTCCAACCATTTGCTGTGAGTGAGAAATGGAGAGGAGGAGCGCAAAAATAAAACCCTGCTCTCCATTCAATATTCCGCTTCAGTTGAAAAATATGTCACTATACTGAAATAAAGTCTGGAGCAACTTCTGGTTCAAACAGACTTTAAATGTATCAATGTACAAAAAAAAAAATTCACAGAAAACAAATGTTATTAATAAAAAAATAACACAAATTATTAATACAAATTTTTTTTTTTTTTTAAATCATCTTAATATTACATAAATTAAAAAAATATGGTCATCATAGAAGAGTATTAAATTGTTGCATGCATGAATTGTATTTTATGTATTTTTGAATAAATAAATAATTACACATTAGAAAACAAACAAGTAAACAAACATTTTGTGTGTATGTATTTTTTTATTTTTTATTATTAAACAGACCTCCTACCAATTTTTGTGGGGTGCTTGGTGTGATTGTTGACTGTTAACTGGTATCACCTAATCCTTTATTTGTTGGGGGCTTATTCTCTTTTTTTTTCTTCCGGATATACAATCTGTGAAATTGAATTGCTGCAACCCTGTTGGCTGACTAGGCACAGGGTTGAGGTCCTGAATAATTTTGTGTTTGTTTAGGCAAATAAAGAATGATGCATTTCTCTACTATCTGTTTTAGGTGCTAGATTAAAAAAAAGACATCTCAAGATCAGTATCTAGTTTTGTGTAAACTCCATTTAGCTAAAGCTGCAAACTCAACTCCTTGTTACAAATATGGCTGAACTACCACTTCTACCACTGAAGACTACCACTAAACAATCTTCCTGACTCATCTCTACTCCTCAGCATACCAGATAGCTCAAAAGAACTTGATGTTGCAACAGAAACTATTGACTCTTCTCTAGCACTTCAGACATGGTCACTCGTTTGCACTTAAAGAAGGTTAAAGGGGTAGTTCACCCAAAAATGAAAATGTGCTGTTAATTTATTCAAACTCAGTCCATTCAAGATGCAGGTGACTTTTTCTTGAATTGAACAGTAAAAAAGATTATTAGCTGAAACCGTGCTCCTTGGTGATTAATAAAATGCAAGTCAGCGGCTGCACGATATATTGAGGTCTTATGAAGTGAAACAATCAATCTGTGCAAGAAACCGAACACTATTTATAACATTACTACCTGTAATCCATAGCCTTAGGCAAACAGTCCCGAGTGATATCTGTTTTGTGAATGATTAATTCTTTTGATCCAGTTCTTTTTAGTGAACTATTTAAACCAGTTCACCAAATTGGACTTCACCGTCTAAACAGTTTTGAGCTCGAGTATCAGATATTGTCTTACTATAGGGAGATGAGAGGGTCTGTATTACTTACTATTGGAGAAAGTGTAATGGCTAACTTGGATCACGTGTACCTTAATGGTCCGTGTATCTTTTGGTCTTTTGATTTTTTGTTTAATATTGAATGTAAAAAATAAGAAATAGCTCCTTTTTAGTTTTTCACTTTTTGCAAAAAACGAAAGACAAGAATTCGTCTTAATTTTTTGTTTTTCGTTCAGGGGTAGAAAAATTAATAAACAGCTTGAATACTCGATTTCTACACGTGGGCGGGAATTAAACGCCCCTTTCTGCTGATTGGTCAGACAAAAAAGAAAAAACCGTGCCGTCATCAGTTCTTCCACATTTCGCGCGGCAGAATACTAGTCATCTGCTGCTGCAGTTGTACGGATTCTTAAACTGTTTTATTGCAACTATATGTTATCTTTTTTCACTCAACACAACCAGAGCAAATTGAATGCTCACACAACCCGTTCTGTGACAGAGCCTAGACAGGGCTTTCTTCTGTGTAGACCAGCGGTTCTCAAAGTGATAGGGGGTCCGCGAAATAATTGGCTATAGCCTACCATATTTTCCAAACTGTAAAGTCACTTTTTTATCATGATACATACTGTGATTTATTCCAAAGTGACTTAAATGATGCATTTAACATCAAATAACCTTGTGTATTTTCTATAATGTAGACTTCTTAAACAATAGGCGCGGCAATTAGCTCGCTGTGTCATTGTGTTCAATGTTTGTGACATACCTATTGTCAAGGAGACGAAGCATGCTATAAAGCACGCATCTCATCTGTTTGTTGTTCTTTGTTTTGTCAAAGGCACCGACCCTCTTTCGTAGTCATTTTGAACTTGTACAAAACTAAAATTACCGACCCATTTTACCAAACCTGACTATCAATGACAACATATCTAAATGATTTCCCCGTCTTTAGGAACACACCAGGTGGAACATCAACTAATACTCGATATGTTAATTAATGTAAACTGCTTTAAATATGCTGCTTATTTCCTGTGCTCTTCAATACTGGTCTGCGCTTGACAGTAGTCACGTTTGTCTGCTTTATTTAACTAGGGTAACTAGTCAGATGTTGTTCTAAAAGCTTATTAGGCCTACCTTCTTTTTTTCGAAATCACACAAAAATGTCCTGCTGGCACTTGCCAATTTAATGGCAGAGAATAGTGACTTTGACTTTTCATTGTTTAAGCGGATGCAAATCTGTCATAAAATAATCATATGCCACTGCTCGTGTTGTAGGCCATTCCAAACGTTTTGAGGTGTATCTGTAAGGTTCTTGTGGTGAGAAGCAAACCAAACTGGCAATTAATGACTTTATGTAAATCTTGGTTGCTTCTCCTGTGCGAGGTGCAACCAGAGCTCGCTGCCACGCACAAGTGCATGTTTTCTTTTGAGATTCAATCATTGTAATTTTAATGGAAACAAAAACCTACATTTATAGAAATCTCAGAAGAGTAGTATTTAATATCTCATGTTGTTCTCCTGGTTGTCACTCAGAATATAGTTCCCGTGTGAAACGTTTATGCCCTATTGTTACCAGTTCTCCACAATCTGGGAGCTTAGCAGCTCAAAACGTGGCTCCTCCCCCCCACCCACCAAAGTTACTGACACACATGTAATCATTAACAGTCTGGAGTCATCTCATTGTTCCTGTGCACCACAAGTCTTCTCAGGACCTAAAGGTCTGCGGCACTCAATGACTCCATTGTGGGATAAAGGTCCCCAGTCAGAGGTTGTATTCCTTCACCATCTGAGTGAGTTCAACGTCTGCCAACATAGGACTGCTGAAACAGATTCTACTTCCTATGTCCATGCATTGAATCATTCCTCTGCACTCTTCTATAACTTCGTTTGCGCTTTCAATCCACTACCAATCTGACCTTCAGCAAACTTCACCAGAGGGTAGATCCGGATCCTGAGGCGATCTCTGACAGTACCCGCCCTTCTCTTAAGACGTACATCAACCAGAGGCAGCAAAAGGGCGTTCATTCGCAAAAGCACTCTTTGACCCCCACATCCAGCACACCTCCCTCTTTGACTTTTGTCGCTCCAGTCTGGTACGACACTACAGAGTCGCATTGAACCATTAACGGTTCTCCAACACAGTAAGCAGTTTCTTTCTTCTTCTTCCCTCAGGCTAATTCCCACGTCTTCATGACCATGACCATAACTGTTCGGACCCACACACACTAGTTATCACTACAACTTATTTATGCTAATACTACTGCATACTTATATACACCCAAATGTTGCCCATATATATATTCCTTACCATAACCCAAAACTGTCCTATTGTAATGTACTTAGGCATCAATACTCCAATGGTTAATTCTTATATTGTTCTCCTTAGTTACTTGGGTCTTACTGTGATATTGTATTCTTCGTTTTTATTCTCGGTGTTTTTTGTTCGGTCTCGCTGTCATTATCGGGTTGCACTGCTGGATATCTTGCGTACAGTGACAATCACACGTCCCTGCTGCGCATGTGAAAAGCCCTTACCTGGCAACTATCCTCGATGGGCTCATTTCTACGGTCATGTCGGGTTGATTTCTTTAGACGAGCCTAACCCAGCCATCTCTTGTGTAACAGCGAACTGATTGACGTGTAATCGGTGAATGGAGGCCTACATGAATCAGAGTCCAAAAAGTAAACACGTGGACTCCTGCCCCTCGTACGTCCACCGCTGGTCACAGTGCTGGTGTCCACAATACTGTGGGGGTTGAAGCAGACGACAAGGACGTTGGGAGAGATTACTGATTACATAGATGCCACAAGAGAACGTGTAAATGCAGCGGGAGGGAGAGCGCGCAGTGCCGCTTGGGCGAGCGGAAAGGTGCCGGCGCAAAAGTGACGGACGGCGGAAAGAGCAAGCCACGAACAGGCGCGGAGGGAGACTCCAAGTCAGGGGAGGGACAAAGGGATCCCAACATAAGGCCAAGACACAGACGGGACGGGAACAACGAGGCAGAGCAGCCACGGGGACTCCTAACAACTAACCTCACCAACGCGGGGAAAGACGGGCAAGACCTGCAAAGCACATGGGAACGGAAGCTAACTTATACGCGACAGAGGGCCAGGACATAACAAACCCCAAGGGGGAACAAGACACATGCGAGCTACAATCAGACTGACACATACACAAGGGGCAGAGAGACATGGCACCGGGAAGCATGACACTAACATGACCATGAAACAGTACAAATAAAGACATGCAAACTGAACAATGAACCAACACACATTACATAGCCCCCGCAGGGCGGCTCCCTGTGACCCACAATGTACCATCCATCCCAACCAACACAACGTCCGGAGGGTGGTAGACTGGATGTGTCCAGGGGCGGGATGAGGGCCAGGCCCGTGAAGAGAACAGGCCAAGAGGGGAGCCATTGGTCTGAGCAGCAGTCGGTGGGCCCTGGCTGAGCCAGGCAGCGATCGGGGGCGCCTGGCGGTGCAGAGACATGGACAGACTACTTGCCTGTGACCGAACAAGCAGAGATTTCTTGAATGGCCTCCTTGGCCGTGAAAGTACAGACAGTGAGTTCATGAACGGCCTCCATGGCTGTGACAGGGCAGACTGTGAGTTCATGAACGGCCTCCTTGGCCGTGGCAGGACAGACAGTGAGTTCATGAGCGGCCTCCATGGCTGTGGCAGGACAGACAGTGAATTCATGGACGGCCTCCGTGGCCGGCCGGTCTCAGACAGGTGACGTCGGAAGCGGACTGCCGCCACCTCTTTAGGTTCTGCGCGGAAAGCCCAACCACTTCGGGAGGCACAGGAAAGGCCCTTGGAGCGGACTCATGGATAGGAGAGGCCTCTGGAGCGGACTCGTGGACAGGAGAGGCCTCTGGAGCGGACTCGTGGACAGGAGAGGCCTCTGGAGCAGACTCGTGGACAGGAGAGGCCTCTGGAGCGGACTCGTGGACAGGAGAGGTCTCTGGAGCGGACTCGTGGACAGGAGAGGCCTCTGAGGCAGACTCGTGGACAGAAGAGGCCTCAGGAGCAGACACGTGGACAGGAGAGGCCTCAGGAGCAGACTCGTGGACAGGAGAGGCCTCAGGAGCAGACTCGTGGACAGGGGAGGACTCTGGAGCGCAGTGTGCAGCTCACACGCTCAAAATGGCGACCGCCATTACAGGAAGGGCAGCAGAATATGGCAGGGCCTCTAAGACCGCGGGGCTTGAGAGCACTGACGTCAACGGGATGCCTGCAGCTCTCACCGACATCAAAGGTGGGTCCATCATACTAGCAATCAGTCCTTTCAGTCTTGGCCCAAGCTCCGCATTCGCAGGAGCTTGGATACTATTCTACGCACTTCTTTGCCGTGGTACTATAGCCGCCCCCCAAAAATCTTAGGGAAAACTTGTGGATAGCGCGACGTTGAGAGACTCAGACATGCGGCCATCTTGGCCTGGGACGCAGCGTGGCCGGCCATCTTGGACGGGACCTCAGCCGTGCGGCCATCTTTTGCCGGGGATCCAGCCGTGGCGGCCATGTCATGACGAGATTCTGGTGGATCAGCTGAGACGTGACGATACTCTAGAAGGGTGGCCATTTTTTGAAGAGACTCTTGTGTGGCAGCCATCTTACAACGGAGCTCTTCAATGGCGGCCATGTTGTGAAGAATCTCTTGATGTGTCAGCATGACGTGAGCAAGCTCTGGCTTCGCAGACGTGACGTGAGCAGGCCCTGGGATAGCAGACATGACGTTAGCAGACTCTGGCTTGGCAGACATGATGTGATCAGGTTTTGAGTTTGTAGACATGACATGAGTAAACTTTGACTTAACTGGTATGATGTGAGCAGGTCCTGGAGTAGCAGACATTGCATTAGCAGGCTCTGGCGTAGCAGGCATGACGTGAGCAGACTTTTGGCTTTGGGCAGCCATGACGTTGAAGGCTGTGGCTTGGCAGGCAAGCGTGAGCAGACGTTGGGGACGTGGCATGTCCTCCATGACACCCACAGTAAAAGACATACCACTCAAACCGCAGAGCAAAGTCTATATCTCGGCCAGGGACCAGTGAACCTTTTCCCCCCCAGGAAGCTGGGCGCAATGGCCTCTTTAACCCATGATAAAAGTCTTTGAGCGCCACTTCATTAAAATCCACATGGTTGAAAGTTCAAGAACCAAACATAATTCTCAATAGGCCTATCCCCTGACGAAGCAGAGGGGCTGAAACTGGGGTTCTTTTAGTGGTCCTTGTATTGTAAAGAGTCATCCACTGAAGGCTGGCGTAGTGAGAACCCAAGTGCAGTTTTTTTACAGAGTGATCCAAACATCCAAACAAGAACCAAGACCAGACTTGACTTGACTGACTTGACTTGACTGACTTGACGTTGACTTGAACAACATAGCATTGAACAGACTTGACTTGAACAGACTAGACTCACCAACAGCGTGTTAAATACATTCAATACACGACGAGGTCACAATGGGAACATGAAGCTACTTATAGGTAACAAGGAGGGTCACATGACATGAACAAACCAATGGGGAACAAGACGCATGACTAAGACTACCAATCAGAACATGACACATACATAAGGCAGAGATACATGAGGGTAAGGGAAGCATGACACTGACAGCATGGAACAATTACAAAATAAAAGACATGGAAAACATTAACATGAAACAAAACACCACATTACAACTGCTTATATACACTCAGAAAGTCTTCCAGTTTTGTGGACATTCGGACAGAGATCAGTCCGGTGGCTACACAGCATTTGACCAATGGATTTACAAAAATCATTTCAGGTTTAAGAAGTGTTTCAACATTGCATCAACTACTGTTGAACGCATTCATTTTTATTTGAACGATCACTCAGTAGGTTATTAAACCATGTATTATTATGTATTATTTAAAGGCTTTTGTCTTTCAAACTCATTAAAATGCACAAATTCTCGTTTTTTTCTTATTTGCAGACATTCCCAAACTCTTTGTCCTCTGAACCTCTTTCACCTACTATTTACTTTAAAGGTGTTCATCACATTCTGTAAAACTTTGAGCATCGTAACTTTGCAGATGTTTTTTATGCTCAAACAGCAACATTACACACTAAAGTTAAAAAAGTGAAATCATAATCAGTGATCCTTTAAGTACCCCTGAGATTTAAAATTAAATATTTTAATAATTAAGTATCACATTTGCATGTTAATGGTTCTCTGACATTGGTGAATGGTTATATGGCATGAAGGCCATATATCTTTTTCATTTTCATCTTTTTTTTTTAGTAAGTGTATGATTTATTTTAATTTTACATTTTTATGATTTAATTATTTGTTAGCCTTTCATTAAACACACACCCCCCTGCAGTTCCTTTACGAACTCCAGTTTGGGAAACCTTGACGTAATGTTATGTTTAATGCACTTCATGTTGTTAATTACAATTAATATATTTCCATTACTCTTTGTATTTGTATATCAATATGGACATGACATTATCCTGTTTAAATGAACGTGATAAACGAGTTAGGTCAAAAGTAATCTAAAAGTAATCTGACTATATCACCTAAAATGTGTAATGTAATGGATTACGTTACTGACTACATTTTGTCATGTAATTTGATACGGTACCATTTGTAAGTAACACCAGCTCTGTATATACCCAAGCCACGCATTATTTTTTGTCCTTTTTGTATTAGTGGTTTACAATATATGATTATTTGAAAACTATTAATTACTTATTACGTAAAATTAAACAAAACAAACTTACTGGGGGACCAGGTAGCTATGGCGGTCACCGGTTTTGATTAGACATTTCCTGATCAACATCTTTTGTTACCTGTATCAACATTACTGTCCAAATAAGACAAAACCCAATCCCTACCCTTAATCCAGGGTGCCCAAACTCGGTCCTGGAGGGCCGGTGTCCTAAGGAGTTTAGCTCCAACCTCAATTAAACACACCTTAACCAGCTAATCAAGCTCTTACTAGGCACACTAGAAACTTAAAGGCAGGTGTGTGGCCAGGTGTGTTAGGCAAGTTGGAGCTAAACTCTGCAGGCCACCGGCCCTCCAGGACCGAGTTTGGGCACCCCTGCCCTAAACCTAACCCTACCCAGAATTTATTCCTAAAATCAGTGAAATGATAGTTGATTAACAAGGGTGTAGAAGCACCTAACCCTGATTGTAAGCCTAAAACAGACATTTCCTAAAAAGTTATCCCTCAATTCTGATTGGTTGATTGGAATGTTGTTCCAGGAACATGTTGTACTTGGGGAAATCACGGTCACCAGCTATGGCAGCTGTCCATATCATACCCTTACCATGCCCACTGATGCAAAGCATAGATTTTATATCTACACAGAAGAAAGCCCTCTGCCCCAGAACGAGTTGTGTCGAGCTATTCATTTGACTGTTTGTTTGATGAATAAAAGATTAAATGTAGTTGCAATAAAACTGTTTAAGAATCCGTACAACTGCAGCAGCAGATGACTAGTATTCTGCCGCGCGAAATGTGGAAGAACTGATGACGGCACGGTTTTTTCTTTTTTGTCTGACCAATCAGCAGAAAGGGACGTTTAATTCCCGCCCACGTGTAGAAATCAAATATTAAAGCCGTTTATTCATTTTTCTACCCCTGACGAGAATGAAATTAGTTAATTTCTTGTTTCTTGTTTTTCGTTTTTGCAAAAAATTCAAAAACTAAAAAGGAGCCGTTTCTCATTTTCTACTTTCAATATTAAACAAAAAATCAAATGACCAACTCAGATCGTTGTTTACATAGATGATGAGAAGTGCTGTTTTTCTTATAAAACCGCATTTTTTTTGTGGTTATCCTCTAAAAATATTCAGCCCACTAGTAGCCTTTGAAAGTGTGAAATTAAAGTTTTTATGGTTTCTCATTGTTTATGTAAAAAGGTGAGCTGATGAAGACTAGTTTATTCCCTTTAAATGGTTTAGACATCACAACAAAACAACCATTTAACATCATTATTGGGTGCTTTAATAATACAATTGTGTATACAGTACCAAATTGAGGATACGTAAACAACAGGTAACTGAACTAGTTATAATTGAAAATAACTTTCTGGAAGAACAGTTTTACGGAAAATAATCAGATTTCCCCGTTGCCTGAGGTTCTGGATTATAGGTAATAATGTTGTAAATAATGTTCCGTTTCTTGCACAGACCGCTCGTTTTGATTTATAAGACCTCAATATATCATCAGGAGTCATGGCTATTAATTGTGTGTTCCTTGAATTTTTTTTTTAATTCTCAAAAAAAAAAATTGGCTGCTGACTTGTATTTTATGAATCACTAAGGACCATGATTTCAGGTAAAAATCTTCTTTACTGTTCTACTCGAGAAAAAAAATCACATACATCTTGGATGGTCTGAGGGTGAGTAAATTAACAACAAATTTCCATTTTTGGGAGAACTATCCCTTTAAAAACAATTCCGCTGCCCTGAGATAACAAGCTCAGTCACGGCCTGAAGAGAACACCCAAAAAATGTGCAGCTGGAATAAAACAAAACCAGATGTATTTCAAATTGCGTGGAATAACAGTGTTTCTGCCTACACAAATGCCTTAAAAACTGCAAGATCTGCTTACTTTTCGACTCTTTGTCCCCAACAAAGCAAGACCCCCCCCTCCCAAAAAAAGAAAGGAACTGAAAAGGAAGCTGAGAGAAAAATAGAAATCAAAAAGAAAATGGATTGTCACAAAATCTGGAAGACGATTTTAATAAAACGATCTGAATACATAATACAAAGCACCTGTGCATCTGTGACGTGCGCCTCTTACCATGTGGTAATGTTAGGGTGGGGCTGGGTCGAGCGCGGGATGTTGCATTATGCTTGAGCACGGCGTATGGGGTCATGTGGGTGGCATTCAAAGGCCTGGGCAGCCGCCTTAAGTGCATCCCAAATTTCCTTGCGGCCTTCAAAAGCCGGTGCTGTATCCCAGAATTCATCACGCTTGCTGCGCAGCTGCCCATCGGTCATTGGGTAGTCGCTCTTCCATTTGGGCTTCTCTCTCTTCAGGGGCTGGTTTCGCCCCAGAGTAACTGCAAAACAGAGACAAAAAGGTCAAGATCCAATAGGATGTTCAAGATATGTACCATCACTGCAGCCAATAATGTAATAAAGTAAATTATCTAAATGTGAATGCCTGAAACCTCCTTTTACCTCCTTAACTGGTAAAAGCACTGTAATATAGTGCCACAGTTCTTGTGACTTATATAAAATGCTAGTGTAGTGGACATCACATTCCACATTCCTCTCTGACCACAATAGTTGTAGCTACATGTTGACTGGATCTTGTAGGACTAACATAAGCAAACTGTCCAACGCTATCTGATAAAGATGCTAGGACAACAGCCAGACACCTCTTAGAGGGCAAGAAGAAGACCTTTGGCACCAAGCCCGGGAAGGACAGGACTTCTCATTGGTCAAAATGCAGTTTCTGCCCTTCACCCACCTCGAGACTGATTCCTAACTTTTGGCCTGTGACTGCAATAAAAATTCCTTAGGACCTCTGGACGCAGCAGCAGTGGGTGAAGCAAAGAGAGATCACAGAGATCCATCCAAATCCATGTTTTTAAACCTTAAAACTGATGCAAACTACAACACACCCATCTCATATTTATTCAGAGAAATAAGTATTCTGAGTGACAGCAATGTGTAGTGCAAAATCTTACACAAACTCAGCTCTTAATGGACAAATGAATGCATGCATGCATGACAGTTCGATCTTTTTCGATCATTTTTGGACATACTGTGTTCATAACATTGCCAAAGGTATTCTGTTTGTGGTTTGATAAGTGAAGAATGCACCGGTAAAACTTTAGTGACACTTTTCTAAATGTGTGTTTGGACTATGCAAATACGTTCCACAGGAGGAAAGGAGGAAAGGACACACCGTGTCCCCGCTCTGATGGAAACAGCCAATCACAGCATGGAAATGGAGAAGCACCAAATTGCAATCTCATCCTCATCAGGAAGGTATAAAGGTACCCTTCCAAAAGACACTCCTTGTTCTGAGTCTCCGGCACATCCAGAGAGACAGTAACAGAAACAACAAAGTTTTGAGTCCCGAAAGGGAAGGGACACTAACAGATCACGTGTGTTACAAAACGTAAAAGTATCGTCAAGCTGTTTACCACAGGCTTTATTTTAATTGAAAAACCCCATTATAAAACCCCATAGGAAAATCTAGAAGGAACCCACGGCGAATTACTCTTCCGGGTTCTGACGTTATAGTTTCCCCACTCTATTAGTAGTAAATATGTTACATGTAATATAATGTTCCTCTGGCTCAGTGGTAGAGCATTGCATTAGCAGCGCAAAAGTCGTGGGTTCAATTCCCAAGGAACACACATACTGATAAAATTTGTATAGCCTGAATGCATTGTAAGTCACTTTGGATAAAAGCATCTGCTAAATGCATAAATTTAATTTAAAATATAAATGTCTACTTTTAGTCTCTGAAGTTAAAGTTTTACCCTCTGTGCTTATTCCAGGAGGAATTGGGCGAGCCAGACATCACTGACACAAACACCTCTCCTGCTGATTTTGTTATCATGGACAACGAAACCACTACAAGTCCTGCAAGCACTGCAGTTGTGATGAGATGATCTTCCAGTGTTTGACATTCAGAAATACACAGTTCATGCGGTTTAAAAAAGGCTGAATTAAAAATCCTCAATTGTATAGCCACAGTTGTGCGTGTGTTTTTTAAAAAAATTTTATGCATAAGTGTATTTTTTGAGTTAGTATTTGTATTTAATAAAGCACCACTGCATCAAAATAATTAGTAAATGAAAAACATTATGTATGATAAACAATAATTTTAAGTACACTGCACTTAAGCATTAAGCAAAAACAAATTTAAGCTTTTTAGTTTGACTTAATTGTTATTTATAATTAATGTTAACTTTAAAAATTTGAGTTGCTTAATTAATTTTTTTAGGTAATCGGTGTACACAAAAATTTTGAGTATTCTGATCTTATCGGGTTTTACAGTGTAAAGCGCTTCATGTTCAAGGCTGTTGAAACAGATTCCTGCTCCTTTCCCCACTGCATTGTTACCAGCACAACCAGTGGATGAAGTCACCGCTACCGGACTGCTCACTCGACCACAGAGAGAACGTAACTATCACTTATCCAAACGTCTTCCAGAGACCTTGGCATTGTTGTGTATTATCAGTATATGATTTTTCTAATTTACATTAGATATTATATAGCTAATTGCAATTGATAAATAATCTTTCACATATTTGTTTGATGCATAATAAGGCTTCTTCACCTTATTTGTTTCAGAGTAGCAACAGTTTATCTTTCCATAAGATAACGTAACTCTGACATAGCAACACCCAACTTAATCACTTGCATTTTATGCACTTTATTGCTTTTTCATTTATGGTATTCATTTAGTAGTTGTGATTACTCTTGTCTATCTTTTGTTGATAAAATATAATTTTATTACACTTGTGTCTTCCTTGTGTTGAAGATACAGAATGACTTTCTACAAGTTAGAGATACCACCAATCTTTCTTATGTGATGTACTCATAACCACACCTTAAGTGACACATGATCCAAATATCATAACATCACTGGTGACGTGAGTACCCAACCACTTGATTGGCTCTATGACTCTCTCTCCTCTCCAACAGTTGTAGCTGGTGTGTGGTGAGAGCACTGGCGCCGTTGTCCTGTGGCTGCCGTCGCATCATCCAGCTGGATGCTGCACACTGGTGGTGGTGGTTGAGGAGAGACCCCCCCCCCCCCCCCCCCCCCTTTGTACAACAGCCAAAACGTGTTTTGGGTGTACAACAATACACAATAAAGCGCTATATAAATGCATCATTCATTCATACCCTTCATCATTACACTATTTCACCTCCCTAGGTTGGTGAAAGCAAATTCACTACACTAGCAACAGCAATATAACAACAAAAGACATCCATCGATTTTTAACTGAATGTGTTTACTGAAAAAGCATGATTTGTTCTCCATGTTTATGCTTGTATAACCAATATGCTTAAAATAAGAAGGAGGGTTAACAGCAACATGAGTCTGTCAGTAACATCAGCTCCAGATTGCACCCTTGAATAGTGGGTAAATAGGCTAAATATGGTGCTTGATGAATGTAGCATATTAATAACAAAAATAAACTAGCACCACGGTCGGAAATTAACAAGTTCTTGGGGCAAAAATGCCGCAAAAATGTCCCTCAACTTTAAGATAAGCAAAATATACCCCTGTACAATTGAACTATGCCTATATGGCCGTCACAATTGAAGTGAAATGTGAAAATGAAATGAAATTGGTCAGTTGTGGCATTAAATTTACATCTTTTTACACTTTTTTTTTTTTTTGCAGCATTAAGCATTATAACAAATCACATACGTTTCTGTTAAGTGAATGAATGCAATAGCCAATCAGAGGTGTTTAGTCACTGCTGAAAATGCTAGAGTTTTGTTCAGTATGCATTTGCACAGACTGAATGTGCACTCTAGCTAATTCTCATCTCATCATAAACAACAAAGTGCAGGTAAGAGGTTCATTTTGCAGTATAGACAGCTTCTGTGAATTACAGTCATGTCAGAATTGTTGGTACCCTTGGTAAATATGACCAAAAAAGGTTGTGAAAATAAATCTGCATTCTTCACCCATTTGACCTTTCATAAAAAAATAAATAAAAATCTAAGCTTTAATTGAAGCAACAAAAAAAATGGATTGGAAGCGCTTCTTCCCTCCTTTTATAGCAATCAGTCTGCTCTTACAATCTAATTAGTATTATAGTGATTTTACCTGACTAGTACTCATTCATACTTTCACATGTGCTGCTGATGCTTAATGTTAGCTGGTCATTTTGTGTCAGGATCAAAAAACAGTGAATTTTTTTTTTGTGGTGTGTGTGTGTGTGTGTGTGTGTGAAAGTTAGTTTTTTGGCCAATGATGCTTTTAGCATTTATTTAAAATGGGACTCGTTAAGGCGATTCAGAATCGACTCTCTACTTTGAGAGACAATTATCTTTATTTATCATGCACTTTTTTGATTAACAACTTTGCAGATTGCTTTCATTTACAGTATTACAGTATTTATCTGTCATTTTAAATGTTTAAAACTATGTCGAATTACTAACAATATCTGTAAATTAACACCTTGACTATTATTTTAAGGATTATATTATTAATGACAAATTACAGTAATTTATACAGAATTTTTTCTGTTTTCTTAAATTATGTACAAATTTACGTAAAATTACAAAAATAATCTGTAATCAAATAATGTAGCTCATTATATTAAAGGTTTATGTCCATACTAACAATTTAATGTCCTTTTTTGTAATTTTAAAGTCAATCTCAGTAGTTTTATATTTAGCTGTATTTTTAAATTCAAACTCTGTAATTTTATATAGAACAGAAATAGAATATAGAATAGAAAATCAGCCTTAAAATCCACAAATCATGTAACCATGCAATAAAAAATGTATTGTAGGGCTGCACGATAAATCGCATGCGATATTTACTGCAAAACAAAAAAAAAATCCCTCTCTTGTCTAAAGCCGGTTCTGTAAATCAGCGTAAATCTCTCCATCTACACAGAGCTGTTGTTCACTGACGAGCTGCGCAAAAATATCGCGCAAATATGAACGTGGTTTTGCGTAGCTCATCAGTGAACAACGGCTCTGTTTATTTAATGCTGCTCAATGTGAAAGCACGTAGGTGATGGAGATTTACCGCTGATTACAGAACCGGCTTTACTGATAAGATGCGAGTTAAATATGGCATGCGATTTATCGTGCAGCCCTAATGTATTGCATTAAAAATGTTTTATTTTTAAAAAATTATACAGTCAATAAGAGAAACGCAACATACAGACAAGTGTAATCACAAGAATTTATTGCAGAAATGTCAAAAAGCAGTACCACAGTAGTCCAAATGACGTCGCGTTGGTTGTGTTACTGTAAGTAATTTTCCTCAAATGCTATTGAAGTTAGAAAAGTGTATACCAATGTCGTATGCAACTTTAGAGACGGTCCCTAGATGTGTGAATATCGAGTGCCGGGGAATGACACCTCTGGCCATTCCGTTGGGTCTTTTGTAAAGTCACAGATACTGTACGGACAATACGGCTCAGTTTTTCTATGTATCTTGCTTTGTTGAACGGCAAAAGTGACTTTACAGGCTATACTGGATTTACAGAATCCATCTCCTGTCAGCGGGAAAGCCTGGCCCTAAGTTGTACTCTAACAAACACACAAATTCTTGTATCTGTAAACTGTCGTGGCTGTAGATTTTGGAATCCAACTCTGACCAAAAAAACAGAATCACATGCAATACTTTTAAATTACGCACCAGTAAATTAAAATGACACACAAATGCTTTGAATTACGTACGATTATTTTTGACAGTGATTGTACGGGCCTGTGTAACGTTAAACCATAGAGAAACATAAAGCGCGATCACGCGCATCAAACAGGTCTTGCGTGTCAGCTTCATCCCGCAACAGTTCAGCAAGTGGTCTCCCATTCGAAGCCATAGTTAGAAGGCTAACTATCTCGTCTTGACGGTTGATCTGACTGGTTTGCCTAATTGACCAATCCTATCTTATTAGCATACGGATACAGAAATAAATAAATGTAGAAATGCATAAATATATGTAGAAATAAATAAATGTAGAAATGTAGGAATGCATAAATATATGTAAAAAATAAATAAAAGCAGAAATGCATAAGTTAATGTATAAATACATAAATAAATGTAGAAAAAAAATTAGTATAACACAAATGGTACAAAAATAGCACAATTAAAAATGACAGTTTTGACAAAATTATTTATTCATTCATTTATGCATATCTGTATTTATTTATTTATTTAAGCATTTAATTATTTGTTTATTCATTTATTTTTTTGCATTTATTATTGAGTTATTTCAGCATTTCATTAATTCTTTATTTATTTACTTATGCATTTTCCTACATTATTATGTAGTTCTATATTTATTTCTCTTCTTCAATATATTTATTTCTCTTTATATTTAATTATTTCTTGCTTGTTTGTTTATTTTTATTTTATTTATTCATTTATTTATTTATACTTAAGTCATTTCTCGTCCACCATATGGGTCACATAATATAATGTCAGATCACAAGCCTGATTTGGGCCACATAATCACTGGACTGATCTGGACCACACTCCTCCCACCAGCAATCGGCCCTCATGTTTGCCATGATCCATGCTTATAAGCTTGTTTCCTCATGGGCACCTATCCTTGTGGGGACATTTGGTCCCCATCATGTGATAAATACCAGGTACACACACACACACACGACTGCCATGATTTTGCCAACTAAGACCTGTTCCTGAATCAGCATATTTTATTGATCCTGTCTAAAAACATAGTCCCTCTGGCCCTAAACCTAATTTAACCCTAAAATCAGAGGGAAATGACGGGTGGTGAACATGTAGCTCAGATGCACCTAAACCTAGCATAATGTGAAATCACCATTTGAACAATTAATTAAATGTAACAACCTACGAATAAAAATAGACACATTTGTAATCTTTCACTTAAAACAAGTTATTTTTTCATAGTTGCAACGCTATTTGCTGTCTCGCAGTGTTGCTTTGAGCGTGATTGGTTAATCTGACCTTCACTCAGGAATCTGGCCAATGACTAGTGAGCGCGCCGTTTTCCCGGTTAAATTTGAAAATGCACTGTTGCAGTGTGTGCCGCCTATCAACTTCTGCAGCAGTCTGCCTCGGTCGGTGCGCTAGTAATGGCTTTTACATGGATTATTTTACGTCTGACTGTTTAATTCATATTTTGAGCGAGTTTGGGTTGTGGGATGACGATTGAGAACAAATAAACGCGAATATGGACACAGACATCTACCAGCAGCTAACAGACATGCAAACTGCAAAAGGTAAGTAACGTTAAGTACCTTATATAACAGCGGTGGCGAACTCCGGTCCTGGAGAGCCGCAGCCCTGCGGAGTACAGCTCCAACCCTAATTAAAACTCACCTGTCTGTAGCTTTCTATTAACCCTTCAGACCTTGATAAGCTTGTTAAAGTGTGTTTGATTAGGGTTGAAGCAAAACTCTGCAGGGCTGCGGCTCTCCAGGACTGACGTTCGCCACCCGTTATATAATGTTCTATAGTTACATCAAGATACAGACTGCGGTCAAGCCAGCCGCCAAATCGAAAAACACGGTCAATCTAGCCGCCACGTTATTTCGAGGGTCGCGCATAAACTGCCTATTACGGTAAAACCGTCAGAGAACTGATCTGAATGCAGTGCTCCTCATCCAGCGAACGCGATTTTTCCCTCCCAACACACAGTCAGTAACTGTCTGATGTTGAATACCAAAATAAAAGCCCTCCAATACTCATATTACAAAATAAGAGCAAGAATATACGCTTGCTGCATCTCTACATTCAAAAAGCTATAAAAATAAAAGTTCTGGATTGCACAGACCAGTCCCCCCTCAGATTGAGAATATACCTTCCCACAGTGTCAGCTGGACCTTTTCAGGACTGTCTGATGTGGAATTACAAAATAAGAGCCCCCACAACTTCCATATATATGCTGTTTTGTCTCTAATTTCAAAAAGCTATAAAAATAAAAGTTCTAGATTGCACAGACCAGTTCCACCTTAGATTGAGAGTACACATTCCCACGATGTCAGCTGCGTCGTTTCAGCACTGTGTGATGTGGAATTACAAAATAAGAGCACCCACAACTTTCATAAATATGTTGTTTTGTGTCTACATTCAAAAAGCTATAAAAATAAAAGTTCTGGATTGCACAGACCAGTTCCACCTCAGATTGAGAGTACACCTTCCCACAGTGTCAGCTGCGTCGTTTCAGGACTGTCTAATGTGGAATTACAAAATAAAAGCCCCACAACTCCATTAATATATTCTATATTAATATATATATATATAGATATATATATATCTATCTATATATTCTGTTTTTGGGTGCTCTAAATTCAAAAAGCTATAAAAATAAAAGTTCTAAATTGCACAGACCAGTTCCACCTCAGATTGAGAGTACACCTTCCCACAGTGTCAGCTCCATCGTTTCAGGACTGTCTGACGTGGAATTACAAAATAAGAGCTCTCCCACAACTTCCATATATTCAGGTGCATCTCAATAAATTAGAATGCCATGGAAAAGTTAATTTATTTCAGTAATTCAAATCAAATTGTGAAACTCATGTATTAAATAAATTCAATGCACATAGACTGAAGTCGTTTAAGTCTTTGGTTCTTTTAATTGTGATGATTTTGGCTCACATTTAACAAACCCACCAATTCACTATCTCAACAAATTAGAATACTTCATAAGTAGTAAAACATTTTTAGTGAATTGTTGGCCCTTCTGGAAAGTATGTTCATTTACGGTACATGTACTCAATACTTGGTAGGGCTCCTTTTGCTTTAATTACTGCCTCAATTCGGCGTGGCATGGAGTTGATCAGTTTGTGACACTGCTGAGGTGTAATGGAATCCCAGGTTGCTTTGATAGCGGCCTTCAGTTCATCTGCATTGTTGGGTCTGGTGTCCCTCATCTTCCTCTTGACAATACCCCATAGATCAGGTCTGGTGAGTTTGCTGGCCAACACCAAGCACACCAACACCATGGTCATTTCAAGTCAAGTCAAGTCAAGTCAAGTCTGCTTTATTGTCAATTCTTCCACATGTACAGCACATACACACAGAGAATTGAAATGGCGTTACTCTCAGACCCTTGGGTGCATACAGATAACATAAATACAGATAGGTACAGATTAAATATAAAATACAACTATACGAATATACAAATAAGGTCAAATGTAAAATGTATATATATAAAGCACAAGGCATATGGTAGATAGAGTGCAAACCAGTAAAGTAACCAACAGTGCAGATATAGTGATGTAGTGCAAAAAAATGATTTGTAGTGCAAAGAGCTTATTTAGACTGATTAAAGTGACAGTGTGTGTGTGTGTATTTTGGAGGGGGGAGTGGGAGAGTCCATCAGAGGGTCAGAGTTCAGTGGTGCGTGGGGCAAAAGAGGGGAGGGGGGGCAAGGTCGGGAGGGAGTTCAGCTTTCTGACAGCCTGATGGATAAAGCTGTCCTTCAGTCTGCTGGTCCTGTCCTGGAGACTCCGCAGTCTCCTCCCTTATGGCAGCAGACTGAAGAAGCTGTGTGTCGGGTGGGTGGGATCACCTGCAA
The DNA here is from genome assembly GCA_018155175.1 of Sinocyclocheilus anophthalmus. Classification (NCBI taxonomy): domain Eukaryota; kingdom Metazoa; phylum Chordata; class Actinopteri; order Cypriniformes; family Cyprinidae; genus Sinocyclocheilus; species Sinocyclocheilus anophthalmus. The sequence continues at coordinate 50,739 of JADLZN010003538.1, forward strand.
TGCAGAGGGCTTTGCGGGTGAGACGGGTGTTGTAAATGTCCTGGAGGGAGGGGAGAGTGGCACCAACGATCTTCTCAGCTGCTCTTACTATGCGTTGAAGTGACTTGCGGCAGGACTCTTTGCAGGCGCCATACCACACAGTGATGTAGCTGGTCAGGATGCTTTCGATGGTGCCTCTGTAGAAGGTGCACTTGATGGGGGCCGGGGCTCTGGCTCTTTTCAGTTTGCGGAGGAAGTAGAGACGCCGCTTTGCTTTCTTGGCCAGTGCTGCGGTGTTTTCAGTCCAGGAGAGATCCTCTGTGATTTGCACACCCAGGAACTTGGTGCTGCTCACCCTCTCCACAGTCACACCATTGACGGTCAGAGGAGCATGCTGAGTGCACACTCTCCTGAAGTCAACAACAATCTCCTTCGTCTTCTCCACATTCAGAGAGAGATTGTTGTCACTGCACCACCCGGCCAGGCTGCTCACCTCGCTCCTGTAGTTTGTCTCATCTCTTTTGCTAATGAGACCCACCACAGTCGTGTCATCCACAAACTTAATAAGGAGGGTATGTGATGAGCGATGTTGCCTGGCAACGTTGGATAAGTGTTGGAAAGAAAGCAAGAAGTTGTGTGACGGTGTTTAGTCGTGGGTCAGCAGAGTGAAGAGGGGGGGGCTCAGCACACATCCTTGGGGGCCCCAGTGTTCAGTGTGATGGTGCTGGATGTGTTACTGCTGACCTGTACTGCCTGAGGTCTTCCAGTCAGGTTGCACAGCGAAGTGTTGAGCCCCAGTTGGACCAGTTTGTGAATGAGCTGTTGGGGGATGATTGTGTTGAATGCCGAACTGAAATCTATGAACAGCGTTCTGACGTATGAGTCTTTTTTGTCCTGGTGTGTGAGTGCTGAGTGGAGGGTAATGGCGATGGCGTCATCGGTCGAGCGTTTTGACCGATATGTAAACTGGAAGGGGTCCAAGGAGGGAGGGAGGGAGGGCAGATTTGATGTGTTGCATGACTAGCCGTTCAAAGCACTTTATGAGGATGGGGGTAAGTGCAACTGGACAGTAGTCATTGAAGTAGGATGGAGATGACTTCTTCGGGACTGGAATGATGTGGTAGCTTTGAAGCATGTGGGGACACCAGCCTGACTTTTTTTTTTTTTAAGCGAGGAATGGTTTTTTGAAAATGTCTGTGAAGACCTCGGTGAGTTCCACTGCACAGTCTCTCAATACACGCCCAGGAATGTTGTCAGGACCCGGAGCTTTGCGTGCGTTGATTCTGCTGAGGGATCTCCTCACGCTGTCCGTGGACAGCGTCATCACCTGGTCGCCGGGAGGAGGTGGAGTCTTCTGTGCAGTGGTGCTGTTTTGTGCCTCAAAGCGAGCGAAGAAGATGTTCAGTTCGTTCAGCAGAGAGATGGTGCTGTCACAGGTGCGTGGTGGGGGCTTGTAGTCCGTAATGGTCTGTATCCCCTGCCACAGGCTCCGAGTGTCTCTGCTGTCGCTGAAATGATGGTCTATCCTCCTGGAGTACTGTCTCTTAGCCTCTCTGATGCCGCGGGAAATGTTGGCCCTAGCTGTCTTCAAGCCCAACTCATCTCCAGCTCTGAAGGCAGCGTTATGCGTCTTCAGGACTCCGTAGACCTCCCCTGTTAGCCACGGCTTCTGGTTGGCCCGGACAGTGATGGTCTTTGTGACTGTTACATCATCAATGCACTTGGTGATGTAGGCAGTGACAGTCTCTTTTAACCAGCTTTTGGTACATTTGGCAGTGAGGGCAGGTGCCAAGTCCTGTGGAAAATGAAATCAGCATCTTCAAAAAGCTGGTCAGCAGAAGGAAGCATGAAGCGCTCTAAAATGTCCTGGTAGATGGCTGCGTTGACTGTGGACTTCAGAAAACACAGTGGACCAAAGTCCTCTCTTCAGATGAAAGTAAATTTTGCATTTAATTTGGAAATCAATGTCCCAGAGTCTGGAGGAAGAGTGGAGAGGCACAGAAACCATGTTTGCTTGAAGTCCAGTGTGAAGTTTCCACAGTCAGTGATGATTTGGGCTGCCATGTCATCTGCTGGTGTTGGTTATTTTTATAGCTTTTTGAAAGTAGAGATGCAGCACCTTATTTATGAGATTTGGGAGGCTTTTATTTTGTAATTCCACATCAGACAGTCCTGAAACGACGCAGCTGACACTGTGGGAAGGTGTACTCTCAATCTGAGGTGGAACTGGTCTGTGCAATCTAGAACTTTTATTTTTATAGCTTTTTGAATGTAGACAAAACAGCATATATACGGAAGTTGTGGGGGCTCTTATTTTGAAATTCCACATCAGACAGTCCTGAAACAACGCAGCTGACACTGTGGGAAGGTGTACTCTCAATCTGAGGTGGAACTGGTCTGNGAAGTTGTGGGGGCTCTTATTTTGTAATTCAACATTAGACAGTCCTGAAACGACGCAGCTGAAACTGTGGGAAGGTGTACTCTCAATCTGAGGTGAAACTGGTCTGTGCTATGTAGGAATTTTATTTTTATAGCTTTTTGAATGTAGACACAAAACAACATATTTATGAAAGTTGTGGGGGCTCTTATTTGTAATTCCACACCAGACAGTACTGAAACGCACAGCTGACACTGTGGCAAGGTGTGTATTCTCAATCTGAGGTGGAACTGGTCTGTGCAATCCAGAACTTTTATTTTTATAGCTTTTTGAAATTAGAAACAAAACAGCATATATATGGAAGTTGTGGGGGCTCTTATTTTGTAATTCAACATTAGACAGTCCTGAAACGACGCAGCTGACACTGTGGGAAGGTGTACTCTTAATCTGAGGTGGAACTGGTCTGTGCAATCTAGAACTTTTATCTTTATAGCTTTTTGAATGTAGACAAAACAGCATATATACGGAAGTTGTGGGGGCTCTTATTTTGAAATTCCACATCAGACAGTCCTGAAACAACGCAGCTGACACTGTGGGAAGGTGTACTCTCAATCTGAGGTGGAACTGGTCTGTGCAATCCAGAACTTTTATTTTTATAGCTTTTTGAAATTAGAGACAAAACGGCATATATATGGAAGTTGTGGGGGGTCTTATTTTGTAATTCCACATCAGACAGTCCTGAAACAATGCTGCTGACACTGTGGCAAGGTTTACTCTCAATCTGAGGTGGAACTGGTCTGTGCAATCTAGAACTTTTATTTTTATAGCTTTTTGAATGTAGACAAAACTGCATATATATGGAAGTTGTGGGGGCTCTTATTTTGTAATTCCACATCAGTCAGTCCTGAAACGACGCAGCTGACACTGTGGGAATGTGTACTCTCAATCTGAGGTGGAACTGTTCTGTGCAATCTAGAACTTTTATTTTTATATCTTTTTGAAATTAGAGACAAAACATCATATATATGGAAGTTGTGGGGGCTCTTATTTTGTAATTCCACATCAGACAGTCCTGAAACGACGCAGCTGACACTGTGGGAAGGTGTACTCTTAATCTGAGGTGGAACTGGTCTGTGCAATCCAGAACTTTTATTTTTTATAGCTTTTTGAAATTAGAAACAAAACAGCATATATATGGAAGTTGTGGGGGCTCTTATTTTGTAATTCCACGTCAGACAGTCCTGAAACGATGGAGCTGACACTGTGGGAAGGTGTACTCTTAATCTGAGGTGGAACTGGTCTGTGCAATTTAGAACTTTTATTTTTATAGCTTTTTTAATGTAGAGATGCAGCAAGCGTATATTCTTGCTCTTATTTTGTAATATGAGTATTGGAGGGCTTTTATTTTGGTATTCAACATCAGACAGTTAATGACTGTGTGTTGGGGGGGGAAATCGCGTTCGCTGGATGAGGAGCACTGCATTCACATCAGTTCTCTGACGGTTTTACCGTAATAGGCAGTTTATGCGCGACCCTCGAAATAACGTGGCGGCTATATTGACCGTCTTTTTTTCGACTTGGCGGCTGGCTTGACCTCCGTGGCAGATGGACTATTCTGACAATGATTTTCATACTTTTCTGGACCTTGACAGTGTTATTTACTTGGCAGTCAATGTGACAGACACTCCCGGTTTTCATCCAAAATATCTTAAATTGTGTTCCGAAGACGAACGAAGCTTTTACGGGTTTGGAACGACATGGGGGTAAGTGATTAATGACAAAATTTTCATTTTGGGGTGGAGTATCCCTTTAACGGTCGCGTGCGTATGGCACGTGCTGTTTTAATAATTATATTCGACATCAATCTAAACTCCCGCCTTATCAGTTAACTCCACCGTCTGCTCTATAAAGTACCTTGGAGCCAAAAATACATAGTGCAAAAAAAATCAAACTTCAGTGATTTCATTCATATCCAGGTAACCTACCTTAAGCATTTTAATTCCTTCCTGATTGACAGTTTTGGCTGTAGGTAACAAACCGGATGAGAACTGTTCGGCTCCCTCTCCCCTTGCCATAACACGAATCAGAGGTATTTTTACTTCAGGAGCAGAGCGAGCTGCTTTATTCTTGCAAAACGAGATGCTGTTCTCCACTTCTGCCTCGTTTGAAAGCTGAAGTCAAGTGTCCGTGTCCACGCCCACGCGCTTTTATTTATTCGCCGTCACGCAGCGAAAGATGTGCACACGCAGGCGAACGCCGAGATGAACATTTTCACTCAAATATATATATAACAACATCTTCTCATTTATATATATATTGCCCTTATAAATGAATTGTCCTTAAAAAGGTAGATTAACAAGTGGGGGATACTCCAAAGTATCAGGTGGCCAAAGCCCAGGACTAGCAACAGAATGAGCCCAGAAGCGCTCTTGAGCAAGGTACCCATGTTGCTGTGATTATTACTGTAATACGTTAGTAGAAGTGTGAATTAAAGTTGCAGAGAAATTGTGACACATCTGAGTGTAACAGATTATCAAAAAAGAAAAAAGTAAGAAGGGGACTTGGTTCTGTCCATCAGGTCTGTTCATTAAATGAATCAAATTAAAAGCAGAAAATAATAAATGCATAAACATTCACCTTCTACATTCACATTCTACCTCTAATAGTTGTTGACTTTCTTATCTGTTCATTATAGTCCACATGTTTGCATGTCTATGTCCCACTTACAGCATTTCCAAAGACATTTAGATCATGAAGTCCTTTTTTGTGTGACTACTGAACATTACAGAGACATTCAAACAAAACCCAAAGCATGTAAGAGATTCAATAACTTCAGGAAATAATCATACGAGATCAAAACATAACTTTTGTGCAATGCTAATTGCTATATTTGACATATCACATTATATCAATAGCATCTTTTATTTGAGTATTTCTATATATTTCTTTATGTTTTATTATTTTATATAGGAACTCAACAGCCATGAAGGAGAATGCATCCAAACATATTTAGATAAAGATTGCGTTTATTTTTTTATGCAGTGATTAAAACCAATCTGAAGCGGACTGTATTTTGAGAAGTTTAAGATATAGCTGGAGACTGCCCCAACAATAATCAAATAACACCAGAAAATTGCAGCATTTTTCATTTATTTGCTGCATGCAAGGCGCGCTGAATTCACGCGGCTTCAGTCTGTTGCAGAAAAGCAGAGGCTGACAACGAGCGAAAGCGGGCAGAAATATGCGCGCGCTATCATAAGTATAAAGTTATCATTGCACATAATTTGCGTTCGTTACTATAGCAACAGTCGCTCCCTTCCAATGACGTAAACGGCCAGTGATGCGAACTATTCGACTTTTTATGTCAAATTCCGCAGTTTTAGGTCTTTACGTTATTCATGTAGCCTAATTCATAATTGATTATGACAATCGCATTTTTCTGTTTTGCGTTTTCAACAATACAACTGAAATTGAATGGGTGCATATTTTAAAATAAAAATATTATTTGCAGTTCAGATTGATTACTTGACAAAAATTCTTATTCTTGTTCTTTTACTGTTCTTTTTTCTTCTTTTAATTTATTCCCCTAAATCCATTTAAATCTTTTATTTATTTAGTTTCTTTAAATAAGTGCCATTACCATAGTGGTCTGGTCTTTATATTTTCCTCAAAACTATCTTGTTCTAGACATGATTACGGCCTTATTTTGTATAAATAAAGTTAGTTGAAAAGAATCACCAGTGTTGAAACAATAATCCAGAGAAAGAGAACAAAGAGGGCTTTTTTTTTTACTATTCAATAAAGAAAAAAAAGTTTATTTTGCTGTGAAAGTGCATGATATTCTAGGCTGCCCATGAAAGCTTTTTCAGTGTAGCCTACATAAAATATAGTTAATATAGCAATATCTACAGTATAAATATCTTCTAGAATATATGATGATGTGATGACTAAAAATGCCCACCCAGGATATCTGCCAGCCCACCCTTCAATAGCCGTGAAGAACCGGGCCTGGAGAAGTAACATGACCAGCAATTAAACTATTAAACTCCTCCACTTTCAACAAAAACTGGATTCCGAGGCTGTGCCTACATGAATTTAAGGTTGTGGCGCCATCTGCTGGGAAAAAATGCAATTACAAAAAATAAATAGACGAGATATAATTTTGCTCATATGGAAATATGATCAGTTCAGACGAATCAGTTTAGTTCAAATGAACTTGCATACAATACAATCATACTTAATTGTCCAATAAAAACGACTATATTTAGCCAAGCATAGCAAAATAGTCATAAAATGTCACTTTCAAACTTCCCTGTGAAAAATCAGTATGAGCACACTGAATGTGTCTGGAGTCATGATATTTAAATGACAATTACAATGACAGTTACATTTTAAACAGGCTTCTCTAATCTCTGTAGTTCACTTATCATGTGAATTGTACTTTTTGTATGGCCCATTCTCAGAACACAATGCCATTTGTGCTTAAAAAATTACAGTTTTTTTAGCCCTTTCTTTTGAAAAGCTGCTGCAGTTTATAAACGGCGAGATAAACTTCATATACTTGCAACATGTGCACACAGCTCAAACTCATTCAGAGTTCTCACATGAAATCTTTCATCTTATAGTGGTCTCTATAAGGGGAGACTGTTTGAGGTTATTGGGGTCAAAGGGGTTAAAGGTGAGGTGAGGGTAATAGGGATTGAGAGCAGAAACGGGAGTTTGTCTAAAGATCAGACTATTCTCAAACACTCTTCAAATAACTGAGGGATTATTTCAGCAGATCTTTTGTCTTCATCCATAGCTTGTGTTTACTTTAACTCTGGGTCTGAACATACTTGGTCTGTCACTATAAGTCAATTTGCATGTGTACAATCAATTATTATTCATGTACAGAACCTCAATTTCCTAATGAAGCCGTTTGCTCTTTCTCAATTCTTCTTTAGAGAGTGTGAGTGTGTGTAGATAATAGTTTATAATAACTGCCGAAAGGTGTCAAGTCTCCATTCTTTCTCCACATGCGCATATGAGACTGAGGCTAGAACAATACCAGCTCCCAGCACACGAGTGACTAGCCTGCAGTGCTAACCCTCCCTAAACCCTTTGTTAGGGGCTAATCTGTTGCCTTAACAAAGACAGTAGCAAGTTTTAGCCTCCATTGAAGAGGGGGATGGTGGGGTAAAGAAGCAAGTGAGTGGGACAAGAGGAGAGAAAGAAAGAACTGAGAAGCAGAGTGGGGGATTTGGATACTATTGGCATGTCTTTGGACAACAGCTTTTGTGTCAGTGAGTTGTGGTGATGCTCAGAGAGGGTTGTTTAAACACCCACTGATGTAGAATAAATGAAATATTTGAAAATATGTAAATATTTTAATGTTATAAAATAATGAAAACATGAGTTTTGGTCAGAAAAAAATCGATTAGGGGGGGGGTTTACCACTTGGTTGTTAGAACAATAATCACTGTTCCAGAACTTCAATTTCTCCATGTGTGAGTGCAGAATCCAAATTACATGAAAAAAAAATAGATGTGGCTACATTGGCAACACAAAAGTAGCAGAGTTGGAATTTCTGACTGAAATCATGTAATAAAAAGAAATGCATGAACAGTTCTTCAACAAATTTAAATGATACAACACTGATCACCGATCCATGTGACATGGGACAAAACATGTCCCAGAACTACGTGCAGTTGGCTTGTGGAATAGATTAACTGAAATAAAAACATTAATTGAAAAAAGAATCCACTTTGAAATTAATCAAATAACCATGTAATGTTACATGTAACCATGTAAATAGTTTTCTTTCTTGTAAAAAGAAGATTTAATGGGAAATAATTTTTTTTTTATCAAAATGGGAGCGGGGTGAGATGGACCCACGATTAATACAAAATATTCTATGATATAAACTTTTATTTTCTTTCTTTAGGCTAGGTTGTGTAGCCTCTTTTGTCCCAGAATCAGTGACACCCCAAATCTGGTGATGAAAACCAGTTTTTATTGAATTTTATTGAATGTTATTTTATGTTTAAAATTTCATTCTTTACATTGTATTGCTTTCGAATTGGCGTTTTATAAAACTTTATTAATACTAAATTATTTTTTATTTTCCTGATTTGATGTTCAGTATATTTGATAATGCTAATAAAGCACACTACAAATATCATAAAAAAACCTGTTGTATATTATTAACAAACATATATAAAAAAACAATACATATATTCCAGCTTCTGCTTCTTGGTTTGTAAGGATTAGCGCGTGCTGTCCTCAGTTCAGACACAACATATTGATTAGTGCGTCGTGCATTAGAAGGCAATTAAAACGACGCATCAGCTCAAGCATAATTAGATTGGAGTAGTGAAGTAGAGGCTTCTATTTTCATTCAAATACTTGTTTTAGTGCTGCAAATTGCCTTCACGTTCACAATAAACGGCGGTTCACACGCTCTCCCCGCCCAGCGCCTCCGGTGGGTGGGTCCAAACTGAGCTTTCGCACACAAAGACCCAGATCTGGCGCGAAAGCGCTTTTACCGGCAGCGGGCTGGGGGAGGGTGCGGCTGCACTGCACCACGCGGATCGATAGTTGCTGCCGTTGTAACAGGACACCCGTTTTATTTCCCCAAGGGGAAAAATAACTTTTCTCGTTGTTCAAGTTAAACGTCCGTAAAAAAAAGGCGGCTGGAGTCGCGCGTTATTGTTTAGTGAGCGCGTGTGTAACGTTACCGGAGTTCTACCGGACGCTGCGCTTCTTTGTCCTGTTCTGCGCGTCCCGTAGACTCTCCCTGGACTCTGCAGGTCTGCTACCCCATGGTAAGTGCGTTTTTACATCAGCATACCATTAACTTGATTTGACGTCAATTCAAAGTTAATTTCGTAGTAAACCTTGGCGTGAACTCGTGGGCTGTTGAACATTTCCAGGGTCCTTTAATCGGAACGGTAGCTCCCGTTACCCCCTTGTTAGTGCGTCTAATCTTTATGGGAGTAATCGAGTAACGTTAACTGTTACTACATTCACATCGCAACCGTTGGTTTCTGTGGGACTTTCAATCTGCAGTGGTTGGTTATAATGTCCTGTTAGTGTTAATAAACTTGACTTGTTACTTTAGTTGTTCTGGTGCTGCAAAGAGCTTGCTTCATGCGATTATCTGTAGTTAAGCATATGCTACAGAAATATTCTGTTGTATGCATTAAGTTAGTGCCTATAGAAATGCATTTTGTAAAGCGCGAGCATTTGAGTTTGCGTGTAAAAATCGCGTTTGCAATGCATTTACTGATAATATCTGCATGTAAATATTGTGCTTTTAGCATTGCAAATGTGCATTCAAGTATATTGTGAGTTTTACCAATGCATTGACTGAGTACATGCAATTAGTGAGTGCGTTTTGCTTGTGCATTGCGACGCATTTTAACTCCACGTGGGCAGGCATCATTTGATCTAATGACCCGTTGTCCTCACAGACAATCTTGTAGAAGTTCTGCAGCAATGCCTGGAGTCACTCACACACTGTACGGCTGGGACATGGAGCACTACTTTTACGACGAGATGGACACCGAGGAGGATTTCTTTAAGTCTACAGCCCCGAGCGAGGATATATGGAAGAAATTCGAGCTGCTTCCCACCCCGCCCATGTCGCCCTCAAGAACGCTGGATGGAGACTGGCTGCTGCCGCTACCGGGGCACCGGCTCGGGTGGGCGCCGCCAAAGGTTTTAACATGCGATGAGGAGTACGAGGGGCTGCACAAGTTCGACCCACTGGACATTTTTGGGAATCTGGGCTCTATCGTTATCAAAGACTGCATGTGGAGCGGATTTTCCACGAGTCACCGGTTGGAAAAAGTGGCTCATGGCGAGCGAGCACCGGTGACTGCTCCGATTCAGACCTCGACTGCACAGAAAGCTGCTCTTTCCGCATCGGGCACGCCCGTGACTGAGACCCAGGCGGCACAGTGTGTAAACCCCGCCGCAGTCCTGGAACTCCCTGTCCCGCATAACAAGAAAGTAGCTGCAGGCTCCTCCGGTTCCGAGTGTCGCTCGGATTCGTACGGTAAGTGACTACATGTTATTACCTTCTAACATTGATGGCATGAGTCGATATGTACTTCAGAGTAATTCTGACACAATGAGGTGATGGTTTGCTGTATAGGATGTTATGAAGATGCGTGTTAACCAAGTAATCAATATCTAACTTGCGATTCAGACCAAATTTGACAGCTGGTTAGTGTACATCTCCAAAGAAAATTATACCACAAGAAGCCAAAACATCAGGCTTTGCCTGTGACCAAGCCACTTGCCGACTAAAAGCTGATGTGGAGTCTGATTTAGTGGAGCGGATTCCATTTTCCTCATTAAAATGCTGTATTCCATTCCATTTCCACTTTTTCCTACTCCTTGCACAGTAGTGAGGGGAAACTCCGTTCCTATCACCAGAGACACTTAACATTTTGCTGCAGGCAAGGTCATGCAACATTTCCATTCAAAAAACTTTGTCTGACTTATTTTTAGTGTATATATAACATTTTATTATTTAAATTAAATTTTTACTTGGTTGCCAAGACAGCCTTTCTAATTCAAGTTTATATTTAATTTTCAGTTACGAAAGCCGTTTTTAATCGCTTTAGGTAACAACAACAACACTGGCCACACATCCGATTCGATTTGGGAAATTTTTCTTTATTATAATGGGTTTTAAACAAGTAATTTGATAGTTTTAAATTCATTTACCATTGAAATGACCTTAGAAGCCGACATTGTGTTAAAAACCAGCTCATGTAGCTGTAGAGATGGAGTGCATCTTCCTTGCCAAAAACTGTAAAACATTCAACAGATTGACTTATTAGTGAGGTGAAGTGTGTAAACAATCACACATTGGTTAATAGTTATACAGTGGATGCACTGATGGCATTTGCTTTTGCTAAATGTGCCAAACCTTTTGTTGTCTTAGATGATGATGAGGATGATGACGAGATTGATGTGGTGACAGTGGACAACCGACCAAAGCGTGGCCGCCCTCCAAGTCGCCGTACACCGGTAACCATTACCGTAAGCGCTGATCCATTTGGACCATGTCCCAAGCGCTTCCACGTGTCTTTGCATCGGCAGCAGCACAATTACGCTGCCCCCTCCCCTGACACAGATCCGGAGGATGACTTTGATGAGATTGAGTCTGTGAGCAAACGGCCACGTCTGGAGCCTTCATCCTCTCCCTCATCTCCACTTTCTTCACCTGCCACATCAGACTCTGAGGACTCCAGCGAGCAGCGTCGGAACTTCCTGGAGAGAAAGAGGAGAGATGACCTTCGCTCGAGGTTCCAGGCGCTCCGGGAGGAGATTCCAGGTCTGTCTGCATCCTCAAAGACCTCGAAGGTGGCGATTCTGACACAGGCAACGGAATACTTGCTGCAGCTGCATGCGCGCCAACGGCGTCAAGCTCAGGAGAAGAGAAAACTCAAAGCCAAACAACAACAGCTTCTCCGCAGGATCAGCATATTACAGAACTCCTAATAAACGTCTGCTTTAACATGGCACAATATTTCCAAAGCTCATTATGGACAAGAACTCGTTGTCATTCGCTAAAATGACACTTAAAACACTGCAGGGAGATCTTTAAAGCCACATTGAACTATGCCCTCCTTGAAGGGCTCTGTATATGTCTGTGCTCGGCTTTAGTGTACATGCAATGCCTTTATAAACCTCAGCGGATGGAGATGCAGAGGAAGTTATATTGGTGAATTTACCTCCATAGCAAGAAGGGTGGGTGGTGTGCAGGGTATTATGTGAGGGGAGCATGGTGTTCAAACACGTTGTGTAGAAAATTTGAAGTGTCTTGTTCATAACTTGATCTGTACAAAATCTGCTGTAAATACTGTATTCAGAGGATGTTCTCCTCCTGTATCTACTCGCAAAACTGCACAGAGATTCTATTTTGTTAAAGAATAAAGCATCTAAAATGACACATGGTTCCTTCCCCCTTTTGTTTTTAAATGAAATTTGTGTCTCGGAGCACATTTTCCCAAGTACACAATCTTTTCTGAAATGCCCGAGCTTGGGTCTAAAACTAACACTTGCCAAATAACTGTAAATTGCTGACTTTCTCTTTCTAGTTCCTGATATAGCGTAAGTGGCATAATTCCACTAAAACAACGTAGTAACAAAATCCAACAAAAAAATGGTTTAAGCTTAAGTTCTTGATTCACCTGGTGAAAAGTAGATTTTTGGATCCTTGCCAGAAATTAGATGTCTGTCTTGTACCATTTCATCAGTCTTATGCAGCGAAACAATGAAGGTTAAAGTAAAGAGGTTTTTCAGATCCTTCCCTCTGTGTTCCTGCTGTTAAAGCAGAAAGAGGATGTAGTTTGGACTGAAAAACAGGTAGTTCAAAATCATCCTGAACAACATGTTAAACAGCGACACGGTAGAGACGTGAACACTGACTTGTGCTTATGGGAGTATCATTTTACTTGCAATTTGAATAAAAACAACATTTATCAGTCACATACGGAAGCTTATTCATTCCCTCACACACACACTTTAAATGTAGTCACAAATGTCTCATTTGTTCAAATGAATTCTTTGAGCTGCAGAAGTGGGAGAAGTGCACTTTGGGATGCAGGAAGCCAAAAGAGGAAGTGATGCAAGCAGCCCAATGCCTTTTCCTGTATGCTTGAGTTCCTTCACCACATTGGGATTAGTTTAGTGTGTCGTTAGAAAAGTTTCAGTTTCAAATAAATGCTGTTCTTTTGAACTTTGTTTTCATCAAAACATCCTGGAAAAAGTATCACGCATGCCACAAAAGTATTAAGCAGCACAACTGTTTTCAACATTGATAAATGTTTCTAGAACACCAGATCAGCATATTAGAATGGTTACTGAAGGATCATGTGACACTGAGCACTGGAGTAATGGCTGGACCGTTATATTGTAATATCGCTTGGTAAATTACTTTTTAAAATCGTAATAACATTTAACGATATTAATGTTTTACTGTTTTTATACAGTAATCCACTTCTTTCAAAAGCATTTCTTTAAAAAAAAACATTACATATACATTTTATATATCATATATATCTTACATTTTATGTATAATATATAGAGTCGTCTTACTTTTTTTTCTTTTTTTTTTTTAGGTGAAAACAATCTTTTTTAATTATGGGTAAAGGTAGATATGAAACTTGCCTGCTTCCAGTAGAAAAGTTGTAACTTTTATCTACTGGACATTTTTGTTGGTGCAGCTATTATTGGAATCCGGTGTGTTTATTTTCCATCAGTGCTAAAAAGGTCATATCAATCCATTTTCCTTTTTATTCAAAGTCTATTACATAAGAATCCACACATAAACAGTGTCTCTCTCTCTCAGACATACAGCCCGTACCGGCACCACCGCTGCCAACCACTGACCCAGATTCCATTCCCATAGAATCACAGGAAGTCGGACAGCTCCAAACAACCGGTGACCCACTGATCCTAATGAAGCTAATCTATGCCACACACACTCAATTATTTCGTTCCCACTTCCTAATCCTGTCTGTGATTCTTTCTCTCTTCAATCTCTTTCATTTCTCTTTTTCTCTTTGTCAGAGAGTTGTGTAACTGCAGTTACATTGAGAACAAGCAGTGTCTATGTCTCTCCCTCTCTCAGTCTGTCTCTCATCTCACTGTCTGTGAACGTTTTGGTCTGGGTGTGGCACAGAAGCAAGTTTATTGCATTTTACTTGCTCTAAAACTCAGAATCTATTTGTCCACATTGTTTTTTTAAACTAAATCAGCAACAGCCTTTATTGGGTGTGCTTTTGGCTCAAATCCCAGATCTGAAATAACCTTAATCTCATTGGTTTAAAAACTACAGCCATCCAGTTGCAATACACACATCTTCACATTGCCACCCAAATATACAAACACACTATTAGGCACCATTTAAGTAATCACAAAATCAAAATGGGACCCTATGTATATTTTTAATGCATGTTACTGGTCTTATTGTGAGTGATTCATCTGTGCATTAATTAAAAAAACATAATGCACAGATGAACAACATTTTTTTTACATAATGTTTAATCAGAACTTTCTCTTCCTTTGATATGCTCACTTCTCTCTGCTGACACTTCAAGCCACACTTCATTTAAACCAAATGCATTCAGATCGGCCTATATTCCAGTATGCAACACTCACTTTTCAGTTTTTTTTTAAATCTTGTTTGATAGCCATTTCACTTAGAAATGCATACAATATGATAGTAAAGTCAGTCACACTTACATTTAATGCACTTTGAATGCATGCCAAAAAGATCTGCATAAGATAGTAACCTTTTTAATAATTGTCAAAACTTTCAATGGTCCTGAGTCATTGGGCCATCCTTATTGTTGAGTGTAGGAAGACTTTTAATTAAATCAAGATGATCTTGTATTACATCTAATTAACTACAACTAAATGAAATTGCTGTCTTAAATGCAGGAAATAAATGACTGCACTTGATTTTTTTAATGCACATAAAATTTAAAGTTTAAAGAAAAATATATATTTTCACTACATTCAACACATTGAATTAAACATTTTGAAGTAGAACACCTAAAATAGTATTTTCTTGTAAAATATACTCCAATTTTTTTTATTTACAACTTCAATTGTAAGATTTTGTGTGTGTGTGTGTGTGTAGATTCCTGAGTGTTTTTTTTTACATAGGATTTCAGGGGTTTGTCTCTATATGTACACATTGGTAAGAAACAGCTGTTGCATGGTGTGGATGCACTCTCAGAAGAATAGAGAAAGCCTTCAACTGAACCTAGACCCAGTGGCATCATTTGAAACCGCCCCTCTGTACTGTGATTGGCTGAAGAGTTTGTATCTAGCATGGGGAGGGGGCATTAGATTGGTGGGGGGTCTTTGTCTATTTGGGGTTTTGTCTTCAATGAGATTTTAGACTGCCAGCCATCAGACCAAAGCTTCAATTATCGACAGCACCATGACTGCACTATAACTTCAATGCATGATCACTAAAGCTGTTTACAGTTTGCCTGAATGCAATATTAAATTACAGGAATTCTGTGTGCAAGCCGGATATAATAAGTAAAGAGATGCATCATTTCTAAAAGGCAATACAACAATAATTCCTAAATATGTGATGGTGTGAGACGGCTAGACAAATACTTTCAATTACCCCAAAGAAAATGGAAAAGGTGCAACTAAATTTGTTATGGATCTGCATGCATTTTCTGTCTATATGGGATCTATGCAGCATGTACAAAACCAAGAATTGTACTGTGCGGTGTACATTTACATTTTATTGTAATTTTGTACTATGCAAGTGAAACTCCGACTCAATGCATATTTGTATTATAACTTAAAAAATAAATGAATAAAAAATAATAATAAGTACAGTCACCTGGGAAAGAAGAGCCCTGTAGCCTGTGAAATTGTGTTCTGTGATTAAGATTAAGCATGTATGTTTAGTATGTAGACTTGACTGATGTAAGCTGAATATAGATCAGTAGTGTGGGGAGAGGGAGAGGGCTGACCTCAGCACAAACATGCTATTGTTATGTAATTCTCTTCTCTTCCCTGCCCTCCCTCTTTCTCTTACTCTTCCTTATTTTAGATTCATACTCTGATTTTTCAAGCGTTTTGGCATGAAAAAATGAGTTTTAATCCCCAACGCCTTAATAAATATTTTATATAACTACATACATAGTCTATATATAAACATCCACATTAACATATAAACACAATCTGTTTTTATCTCACCCAACCCATTGATGATCTCAAAAAAGCCATGCAGTGTGGTATTAGTTGATCCAATGCTGCCCTCTGGTGGAAAAAGACAAATGATTGTCTCTCTCGGTTGTAACCATAGACTGTATAAAAACAGGTTCATCGTTTTGTTGTTTGTGCTGTTATGAGCAGTTTTATAATTTTATTGCCTACAGATCAGTATTTATTTATATTTGTTTTTATTTCAATCCATAACAATAAGTAAATGAAAGTAAATTGTGACATTGTAACATCTAAAAAAAAAACTTTAACAAATGTGTAGAGCGAAATACTCTATGAAAACATGACGAAAACAACAGATATACTTATATTTAATATTGAAAATGAAAAATGTTTATACTTCTTTTACTCTACTGGTAAAAGGGTTAAACGAGGTCATATTTATTTGGCTTCATAAGCTGTCTGCGTCAGCGACTTTTCGCCATTGGATGATTTGGATGTCTATCAAATGAACATCCGCTAGAGCGACACAGTTCTACGCGCATTGCTATTGGTCGATTCATATGACCGCCCCGCCTGACGGGCGCCGAATCTTGCGTTTAATTGGCTGAGACTGCGCAGTTTAAATTTGAACTGTTTCAAACAAGGAAAGTTATAAACGCACAGGAATCTGTCTGTGTGTCGCGCTGTCTTTCTCTGAGAAGAAAACGGTTTATTTGTTAGATTTGAGCAGTCTGAGTAAGGTACGTATTTTAGGAAACCGTGTACCTACTTTTAAGTGAGCAATAATGAAATATTGCGCGATACTGAACGGTAAAAGTAGTTGCTGTTGACTAATTTGCTAAGTTAGTTCTACTAGGACGTTGATAACTGCGCATATGATGCTGACATTTTTAAATAAATATAATTGTTTTTTATGCAGATATTTTTGTCCTTACTGTGTTTTAAATTGTAACTATTTAAATAATAATGGATTGTTTTGGAAATAAATTGTTTGGTCATTGTTAGAGATTTAGAGACATTGTATTTCAAATAAAAAAAGTTAGTGTTTTGCCTGTCCTGAATTTTATGGTCGTTTCATGTTTTAGTTTCTAATCAGCCCTGTCATCCGTGTGGGCACATGTTAGTTTTAGGGGAAAATGTAATTTAATTAGTGGAATATGAAATCGTTTCAATTTCCCACTCAGTCCACTGGCTGTTCTTGTTTAGTTTCTTTATTTTCTTGCTCTCATTTGCACTGGAGTGAGGGCTTTGTCCGAGATCTGACTGTGTCCAGGTTACAACTTGATAATCTCATTTATGATGGTGAGCTGTTTATCACCTGTCCAGGTAGGCTGTAGAGGAGAGAAGCTGTCAGAAGGACCTGTCATTACAAAGCTGACAATCATATTGACAGTCCTACATAGTTGAGCAGAATCCAGGGAAGGACAGATGAGGCCAAAATTGGTAATGATTCTTTGAAGATTTCATCTGTCTCTTCCTTGTTCCTCCTTATTCTCATTAAAAAAAAACATGCCATCAAGGGATTACCACAGTGTCTGGTGGACGATATGTCACTATTAGCCAAATCACAAGACCATATTGCTGCCATCAGAATGCTTAGTTATTTGTTGGTTGTCTGTTATAACCCTTGAACATCTCTCTAGTCTAAGGCATGATTCCTTCATAGATATAGAACAACTTTGTTCCCTCAGCAGCACATGGCTGATTTGCACAGGTTGATATCACATGTTTGGGTTGTTAGTCACAGTGGGTTAGTCTGATCTCTGACTGATGCTCAAAAGAAACGCAACAGATTTGAAGAGTCTCTGGGTGTTGGAAGAAGGTCAGATGCCAGCCTCCGGGTCTTATCAGTAAAACCAGCTGTGTGTGGTGCCCACTGGGCGTGGTTTTCCAAAAACCCATGTTGTAATATTCTGTGTCTCTCTGTTTTGCAGTATGAGTTCTGAGGCACTAAAGGAGAATCGGGGAGCTGTACGGATGAACAGCAATTCTGAAGCTGCTTGTGACATTTTCGCATTGGAACAGCTGACTGGCAGGCCCTCGATCTTACGGCAGTCACAGGCTGACAACATCAGCAAGGCTGTGCACAAAGGAGCAAAGGTGGGCTTTCTAGAGGTTTCCATGCAATTTGTGTGCTTCTGCATTTCATTTTGTGCAAAACTCTTTCAGTAGTAATACATTTTCTATTTTAATAATTAAAAATGTAATAAATTTTTTTGGCAAAGATGGCGGTTTCAGCAGTCACTCCAGTCTTCAGTGTCACATGATCCTTCAGAAATCATTCTAAAACACTGATTTGGTGCTCAAGAAACGTAGCATTTAAAAAAAAACCATTGTGCTGATTCATTTGTGGAAATAGGGATACTCGAGATTCTTTGAGTAGAAAGTTCAAAAGAGTAACATTGATTTGAAAGTTTTCATTAACATATAGAAGTATTCATTCTTTAAAATAAAAATGTTACCAAAAACTTTAAAGGGGTCATAACGTTGGCTAAAAAAACAAACACAAACAAAAAAAGAACATTATGTTGTGTATTTGGTGTAATGCAATGTGTTTATGCGGTTTAAGGTTAAAAAAATACATTAACACCTAATGTACATTATTGTTGCTCCTCTAGGCCCCGCCTTACCTAAGCGTGTGACGGATGTACGCCCATTTACCATACGTGATGCGTGTTCCCGCCGATGAGACAACACCAATAAAACACATTACCAACTAACGAGGCGTTTGTTGCATCCAGTGGGGACATATTTACATATTATAATGACTTATACTGTTTTTTTATGCATTGTGTTGCATCGCGCCGCGTAAACTTAAAACTATGTCTGCATTTGTGATCGGCGAAACGACAAACAACAAGCCTACTCTAAACTGCTCAAAACTCGTTGCGTTGATATCGCGCCGCGTAAACTAAAAACCTGTCTGCATTGTGATTCGGAGAACGAGTTTGTTCCAAACAAGTGCTACTCTACACTACTCAAAACTCGCGTTTAATTGTCAGTGGCAAATCCTTTAAATTAAACTTAAATTAAACTTACTTACAGGCTGTGAGTCAGGAGTGCCAGACTGTCCTTGCAAGGTTGGAACTGCCCAACTTTATAGAACAGTCTTTGAGCACAGACCCATTGTATGCTAAGCAGAACTGCAGGTTCAGGAAACAGTCCTCCCTAAAATGCGTCACACACGGCGGGCTAGAGTGAGCGGCTGCTGGCGTATTCGACGAAGGAGCGTCCGGCGGGCTTGCGGCAACAAACATGTGATGACCCCAGGCTGGACTCAGCTTCGTCCACGGTGAAAGCAGATCCAACGATCCACAGCGCGAAGTTGATGTATTCCCTCAGCGACCAGCAGGATCAGCTCTAGGCATGACGAAGCAGATATTGTCCTTTTTTGGAAGGCCAAACAAAGTTGTTTTCGCTTTCACAATGAAACACAGCGCATTCACAACATGGTGGCGGTGGCAACAACAATACTACAGCGAGAATACAAGTTACGCGACTTGCGTGACCATTTGGGCGGTGTTATGCAAACCTTCCCACACAGTGAAGTAGACATGTGGGAGCGTGTTTAAACAAGGCGTTTTAGGAGGGCGTGGACAAGTCTTAACTTTTATAAAGAATATTCTTTGGATTTGAGACTTCAGCTTTGCAAACTTCAGATCTTCTTTATGCCGAGCGCTTGTAACCTTCCAAAGAGAAAGAAAAATGAAATCGATTTCTATGAGTCCTTTAAGGTAGAAAGAAAGGAATTGTTTACTGTGGTTGTCTGCCTGTACTGGAGTTAAGATTTACAAGTTTAGTGATTTGTAGAGGTTTGTTTTCAAACTCCGGCGAGACCATTCACCAAAGAAGAGTCGCTCGTTCTTCAGACTCCCCTGCACCACGTAGGCCGTTCCACGCCCCCGGCGGACTTCTGCAGTACCCTGTCCCCCCACCACATCACTGCGCCTGTGGACCTCACTCTCAATGCTTCATTTCTTGTGTCACTGTGATTCACGAGCGATGCCACATTTGTCTGCTTACCGCTATTGCCCTTTCTTGTTCCTTTGTTTTTTTTTTTTGTCTTTCATTTGTTTCTTGTTTTATCTGCTTTTTCTTTTGCTTCTTTCTTTTCTTTTTTTTTGTTTGTCTTTGGTTTTTTTTTTTGTACTGTTTTCTTTTTGTTTTTTTTTTTTTATTTTTTTTTTTTTTCTTCTTTTGTGTTTTTGTCTTTTCATTCTTTGTGTTGTTTCCCCTTGTTATTTTTTGTTGTGTTTGGCGTAGGATATATATGTCGTGCTTTTCACGTGCTACTTTCTCTCTCACAAGTTCCTAGCTCTGTCATATGATATTCAGTCCCAAGAGTCTCACTGGACCTCGGTCCTGCGCTCTCACAAGCCAGGACATGGAGTCTCCTCACTCATCCTGGATTGGCTTTATTTTTGGCGCGCCCTTCCTGTTTACCACACAGTGTCAACGAGGACCATGTTCTGTTTCTTTCGTAACTGATGATACCGTCTTCTTCATCACACCATTGTATTATCAGAAGATCAACGTCTGAATCACGAACACCTACAGTTAAACTTAAGAGATAATTGACCCAATTAAACTAGTGACAACGCAACATCGGAATAAAATAATCTATAACTGACAAGTGTGTGCAGGTCCCCATCATCTATCACACTCACGACCCGCGTTTCGCTTTTGTACGTAAGTTTTACTGTCTATTATTGTGCAATCTTGCGTTGCTTACGGCCTCGAGGTCCTTCCCTTGTATGTTCCAGCCATTGTGACAATTATACGCTGAGGCCCTGATGTGCTTCCTTTACACTTGTGGTGTGTGTTCCTTATTCGGTTATCTTTTATGTGTAGAAGTGATTACCATAGTGATTGTGGCCACTGAGGCCGAATAGACACGTCCGTTGGGCCTGAGTCGTGTTCCCTGGTTGCCAGTGCTCGTAGCTTCGACCAGCCCTGGCAACGACAGTTCAAAGAGGAGTGTGCTTGGACTGTGAGGGTCCAGTAGGGTTTACTCTACTGCCAAGCCTTTTGCTCACTGTCTGGATAAGTACAGTTGTCCTTGGAGCAGAAGCCGGAGGGTTGGTCCAGATGGGATTTCGACGCTTCACCAGCACGTTATACGGATTTTCTTTCTCCTTCCCTTCCCCTCCCCCCCCCTTTCCCCCCTCCTCTTCGCCTTCTACCCCTCCACCTGTAGTAATTCTGAGGTCATGATTTGCTGTTAGCTGAGCTGTGTACCCATGACATGTTTACTTGACAATAGTGCAGAGCACCAAGATTGTCATGAGGTGCTGGTAGCACTGTTCTCAGCCAGCTCCTGCTCCCGGCCCGGTTGCCACACTCGACTCAGCCGGCGAGTAAGGAAGCTGAACATACCACGTCTGTGGGCCGTGTGCTGCACAATGGGATGTCAATTTTGAGTTGGATCTCCTTACTTCCACCGGCCTGATGCAGTTATTTGCTGGTGCCAGTAACACCTGAGGAATCAGAGGCAGCAGGGCACAGATGCCCCTGCTCGTACACAGTACGACGGCTGGTCTGGTTGCCGAGGAGTGCAGATCCTGTGCGCGTGTTCTTTGCAGACGAGCCCCACGCGCTCATCCTACTATCCGATTGTTTGATTGTACGCGGTTGATGCCTTCCCGTGGTGTTGCCACCGATTTGCACGACAGCCATGCTGACAGCGGAGTTCGGCCTCGCAGTAGCTGTTCTGGTTGCAAGTTAACAACCTGGCGTCAAACACGCTCACACACTGTGGAGCGACGTGGCCTTCAGCTCCCCTCCTTCCTTCCCCCCCCCCCCCCCCCTTCTCCCCCTTTTTCTCCCTCCTTCTTTCCCTTTCTTTCCCCCCCCCTTCTCTTTTTCCCCTTCCCTTTTTCCCCCCTTCCTCCTGTCTGTAGCAGACTAGTCACCGTCCTGAATGTGGCCGATGAGTGTGGTGTCGTCTGCAAACTTCGGGAGTTTGACAGAGGGGTCTTTAGAGGTGCATTCGTTGGTGTACATGGAGAAGAGCAGTGGGGAGAGAACACATCCCTGGGGGGCACCAGTGCTAATAGGACAGGTGTTGGAAATGAATTTTCCTAGCCTCACTAGCTGCTGTCTGTTTGTCAGGAAGCTGTTGATCCACTGATAGACGGAGGTGGGCACGGAGAGCTGATTTAGTTTGGGCAGTAGGAGGTTTGGGATGATAGTGTTAAATGCTGAGCTGAAGTCCACGAACAGGATCCTCCCATAAGTCCCTGGTCTGTCTAGATGTTGCAGAAAATAATGCAGTCCCATGTTTACTGCATCGTCCAAAGACCTGTTTGCTCTGTAGGCAAACTAAAGAGGATCCAGCAAGGGTCCAGTAAAATCCTTCAGGTGGGCCAGCACCAGTTTATCAAAAGACTTCATGACCACAGACGTTAGAGACACAGGTCTGTAGTCATTAAGTCCAGTAATTTGGGTTTCTTTGGGACGGGGATGATGGTGAAGCGTTTGAAGCATGAAGTGACTTCGCACAGCTCCAGTGATCTGTAGAAGATCTGTGAGAAGATGGGGACCAGTTGGTCAGCGCAGGTTTTCAGAAAGGCTGGTGTCACACCGTATGGGCCTGGTGGTTTTTTTCTCTTGTTCTCTCTGAAGACCTGACGCACGTCATCTTCACTGATCTGAAGTGCAGGTGTGGGGGAGAGGGGGGTTGCTGGAGGTGTGAATGGTTGTGTGGAGCAGGGCGGGTGTGGGGGTTTTTTTCAATACGGCAATAGAACTCATTCAGATCGTCTGACAGTTGTTGATTCTCCACAGTGCTGGGGGATGGTGTCGTGTAGTTGGTGATTTCTTTTAGACTTATCCACACTGATGCGAAGTCACTGGAAGAGAATTTAATCTTTATTTTTCAGAATAATTCCTCTTGGCCACTCTGATCTCCTTTTCCAGTGTGTATTTAGCCTGTTTTTACAAGACATTATCCCCCTTCCTGTGATCATCTTCTTTGGCCTGACGGAGCTGTTTGAATTTTGCAGTGAACCATGGTTTGTCATAGTTGTAGGTTAAATGAGTCCTGGTAGAAATGCACATATCTTCACAGAAACTGATATAAGTTGTTACAGTCTCTGTGAGCTCGTCCAAATCGGTGGCAGCAGCTTCAAAAACACACCAATCAGTGAGCTCAAAACAAGCTTTTAAATCCTGCTCCGCTTCATTAGTCCATCTTTTAACAGTCCTTAATACAGGTTTAGCTGATTACAGTTTCTGCCTGTAGGTCGGTATAAGATGAAATAAACAGTGATCAGAGAGCCCCAAAGCTACCCGTGGGACAGAGTGATATGCATTCTTATTGTGGTGTAACAGTGATCCAATATATTACTGTCTCTGGTGGGACATGTGCTGTGCTGTCTGTATTTTGGCAGTTCACGGGAGAGATTGGCTTTATTAAAGTCCACGAGAATGATTAAAACAGAGTCCAGGTGTTTTTGTTCTGTGTCTGTGATCAGATCAGCGAGTTTCTGTAAAGCAGAGCTCACGTGCGCTTGCGGAGGGATGTACACACATACGAGAATGAACGAGCAAAACTCCCACAGCGAATAGAACGGCTTGCAATAATTGAAGAGCATCTACTTCTAGATCTGACAAGGACATTCTCTTTAAACAGGACATCGGTACCCACATCTCATTGATGGTAAAGCATGTCCGCCAGCAGCGTGATTCCCGTTGTATCTGCGTCGCGGTCCGCTTGAACAGCTGAAAGCCCGGGGAGATCACCGCTCTGGTCCGGAGTGGCGTCTGTAGCCAGGTCCGTGAAACCAGTAGCAGCCAGAATTTGAAAAATCTATTGGTCCGGCGAGAGCGAGGAGTTCGTCTTTTTGTTGGGCGAGAGCGGTTGGAGGTTCGCCAGTGGATGGATAGGAACAACGGCGTTCTGAATGCGACGAGCCGAGCTTCACGAGCACGACGGCTCTCTTCCCCCGTCTGCGCGTCCTGAAGCGCTTGATCAGCGCCACAGCTCCCCCGACAACAATGTCCAGCAAAACATCCGAATAGTCGAAAACCGGTGAAATATCGGGTGGTGTGTACTTCCGAATGTCCAGCAATTCATCTCTGGTGAAACTGATTTCAGGGATATAACTAAAGACAGGACAAACTAACAAAAACATAAAAACAACTGCGGAGCACGCTACGGAGGCAGCCATCACCGTCGGCGCCATCATTGTATAACTGGTGCCTATCCAATGGAACTGCTAACTGACCCACATTTCCTCAGACTTCCAGTGATATTGACACTATCTGGCCACAAACACTGTTTCTATTTATGAGCATGTTGAAATATTCCAAGTCATTTAATTAAGCATCTTTGTTCGGTCACAAGCAGTAACATTCATAGTAATCTATTTACACACAAATGGCAAAATCCACTAACATGTAAAATTGAATTTGTGTTTTACAGGAGTTCACTGTTGAGTAACACTTCCACCACACTGATTGACATACAGAGTAACAGCGTTGCCTTCCCTGATGATGATATGCCTGTTCAGAGCAGAGGTGCCTATACCTTCGATCTTGACAATCTAGATGCCATCAACCCTTTCATGGGATCCAATAAAATGCAGAATTCTGCTCCTAAATCTTCTGCTTTACCTGAGTCTTGGACTTCAGAGCTTGTAGGGTCAGATACAACTGCAGCCCCCGTTTCTTTACCGCAAGCTGAGGTTCCAGAGGTGACTGACACTGCACTTGATGAGACTCTTCCCTTTGTTCCATCAGTGGAGAATTCCCTTGCAGAATGTTCTGCCAACATATCTTCAGCAGAAGGCACCGTCATCATCAGGACTGACAACATTGAAAACAGTGCCACAGATGTGGAGGAGTCCGATATGACTGAACCTGCACCAGCGTCACAGCAGATTCCTGTTTTGGAAGATCAGCCTGAGGTCCAGGACTCTCCGCGACGCCCTGTAGGATGCTACAACTTGGATTTTGACCATCTCGATTTGCTCAACCAATTCCAAACTGGTGGCTCAAAGATCCCAAACTCTCCTCTGATTGGCAGGGCATCAGTAGTTTCCGAGCCACCCCTGCCAATCCAAGAAGCTAAACTGGAACCAGAGCCCTCAGTCCAGACCCCAGATATCCCAACATCTTCAGATGCCTCCATGCCACCTCAGGACAACAACACCGCCACAGAAGGCTCCTCATCTATAACGCCCCCTAAAGAGAACCAGATGTTCCTAGAGTTTAATTTTGATGATGGCGCTGAAGTCAAGCGCAAACCTCCTCCTAAACGTCTTGGGGTCAAAAGACCTGCAGGTGCAAAACCTGAGACCAAAAAAACAGTTGCACCAGCCATGGAAAAGAAAGAACCAGAACCCAAGCAGTTGTCTCCTAAGAATCCAGAGGAGACAGAACCTGTGGATGTTCCTCCTGCTAAAAGTTCTTACACATTTGATTTTGACAAGTTTGAGGAGCCAAATTTTGACCCCTTTGGCACGAAGGCTAAGATGGGTAACTCTCCACCACGTGGTGTCCAGACCAGCCCAGTTTTGATGAAAGAACCAGCTTCAGTTCAGCAGCCTGAGGCTCCTGCACAGGATGATCAACCAGAGCACCGGTACAGAAACTAGAACTTGTACAGTATGTATAAACAACACATGTATAACACATTTCATATTTGTATAGGCTAATTACGTTGGAGGTACAGGTACGCTTCTGATTCTGAAAGTTGAGGTTATAGGTTTGATTCCCAGGGAGTGCATGAACTAATTAAATATGTACCCTGAATGCAGTGAAGCTTTCTTTGGCTAAAAGCATTTGTCAATTGCATAAATGTAAATAATCGTTGAGCTTAGATTTTTATTTTTCTCTTTCAGGTCTCCCCCGGCAGTTTCTGAAACCATTGAAAATATGGCAGAAACTGATCTTCTTGTCACTAAGCGGGTAAGAGTGTCTTAATTTACAAATTCAATAGAAAATTTGTTTCCACAAATTCTGATCATGTTGACACCCGTTCTCTTACTAGCTGGCAGAAAATGCACAGTCATTCACTATGTCCATCACTAACATACACCAGAATCCAGCGATACAGGAGCCAGAGCTCATGGCAACACCAGAATCTAAAGTGGATCTACAGAACCAGACCTGTGATCTTGGAGTGGTGGCACCAAGTGAAGATGAGTTTGTGCCGGGAGCATTTTGTGAGTAAACGTGTTTGCACTTTGATCTAAACCGACTCATCCCGCGCAAGCATTTGACGTTGTGCGGAATGTTGTTTGTCTCAGTCATGACAGGGGGAGATTTGGATGGACAGATTGATTATCTGGAGCAGTTTGGATCAAGCACTGTGAGTTTCTGTTTATGAGCCTTTCCATAAAACCCAGGTAGTGTTCGAGTAATGCATTATTTTTTTTTAAAGAATATTGCACCAAATATAGTAGAATCCGTAGTTTATTAAAGGGGTGGTTTATTGCGATTTCACTTTTTTAAACGTTAGTTAGTGTGTAATGTTGCTGTTTGAGCATAAACCATATCTGCAAAGTTACGAAGCTGAAAGTTCAATGCGAATGGAGATAGCTTTTAAAATTCTGACAGCAATTCTCTATGGACACCTTGGCAATGGAATTGCCATTGGCTAGTAAATTTTTTTTGTTTACTCACCAGACTGAAATACTAATATCCTTTATATTATATATGGTGTTATGTAGCTGTATGTATATGTGTGGGGATATAGATAGCAATTGAACTAGGGGCGTGCTTTTTTGGTCATTAATTTTTGTTCTGTAACAAACAAAAACAAAACAATATACTGCTAAGAATTATTCTACAGAATTCTATAATAAGAAAAAAATAAAGCGCCACAAGGATTTATGAGCTACTGGATTCATGAATATTATATCAGGTTGTGTGCGTTTGCTCGAACGGATTCTCTGAAATCAAATCAGGGACGATATTAGGTGAGCACCAGCCAATGAGATTGTCGTTTGCGCATTAGTTCCGCCCACTAGCGGAGAAAGCGGTAGTTCTTAAAACCGGAAGAATTCCAAAGGAACTGTTATTTTGACAGGAAAATACAACAAAGAATATCGTTTACATGCATCACATCAATTCTACATGTTATGTAAGTCTCTCTCTCTATCTCATTCAGCTCAGCTCCAACAGTGAACCGTTACAATTATACACTTATTTTCACATACTGTAGTTATGAGAAGCGTTATACATGGATGCGCGTGCAGTTGCCGTACTGTATTAAAGCTTTAATCAGGATAAAACCGTATATTAAAAGCTAACATAAGCAGTAGCATTTACAAATAACAGCGTATCTAAAAGTATGAGACAAACAAGAAACATAGGCCTACCATTAAAAGCCATACTTGCACAGGTTCTGCACGATCCTCTTCAATAATATCCTCTGCTTCTCAATCGGGCTCAAACTGATAAGCGATATTAACGATGCCGTTGTTTACAATACAACCGGCACATGCAGCTGAGGTGAGGGGCGGGACGTTTAGACGCGCGCTAGAGGCCATTTAGCCAATCGCAACACACTGGGCTAGCTAACCAATCAGAGCCCATCGCCTATTTCTGAGGGAGGGGCTTCATAAATGCAGGAAATGGTCAGCACGTTTCTCAGAGAAGAGACAGAGCGGTGTGGAATAAAGGTAAATTATGTGAAAAATAATGTGTTTTTAAAAAAAACGAAGCATTAACACATGTTAGACTGCACCCCATAAACACAATCAAGCCTAGAAAAAAAAACAGTGAACCACCCCTTTAAGCACAATTTCACTTGTTCAGTGCTATACTAAAAACACTTTTTATAGTTTAAGGAGTCTGCCTTGCGGAAGCAGTCACTGTATCTGAAGTTTGACCCACTGCTGAAGGAGAGTCCAAAGAAAACGGGAGTGGACAGTGGCTACTCTGGATTCAGCCTGCCACGGCCTTCTCTTGCCATCAGGTCAGTCGTCCTCACACATTCATATTAACAATGTTTCATAATCTTCTGCCCTCCTTTGAAATCTTGCTGAAAGTATTACAAATAGGCTTTAAATTGAGTTAAATGGCCCAATGCAACATCATATCTATATTGTGAGCAAAATCCAGAGTGCACAAGTTACAATGATCATGCAAACGTTTTTTTTGTGTGCATATTAGGATGATGGAGGCTGCAAAGTCTGAAGTACAGCAGAAGTCTTACAGTGACAGTATGAAGCTGCTGGATTATCTGCCTCCGCAAGTAAGATGATGACACAAACTTCAATGCTTTTTGCATCTTTAACATTCTGACTATATTAGTAGGCACTAAAACATTCAGACTTTTGCAAATTGGAGTCCATTTTACAATGTCTGTTAATCTCCAGGCAGTGGAAACTGTGGTGCCAGATCCAACTGTTCTGGACTTGCTGCTTCCCACTTTAAAACAGCCAGTGAAGACTGAGGACTCCATCATAGAGGTTCTGAAGTACAGTCAGAGAGACATGGATGCTGCATTACAGAAAGCAGAGAGACAGGTTACCTCTCATAGCCTCACGCAAGATGACTGGCACACGTCTGATTGGTCTTTCTAACATTTTAGTTTTCTTTTCTTAGGCAGAGGAACGGCAACAAGAGCTTAAGACTCAGATTGAGAAGCTGCAACTGGAGAATCAGCACATGCTGTGAGTCTCTGTTTAGACAAACACTTTCATATGATACCTGGAGAATGAATTAGGGTTCCTAAAATTATGGAAAACCTAGAATTGTCATTCAGGATTGGAAACGTGGTGGAAATGCCTATAGTCAGCTTGATCTTAGTCTCGAATTGTAAGCAAATCGTTCATTTGAGTGTCATTTTCAGTTTGATTCTCAAATGAGTCCGTCATTGGGTTCTCTAGTGAATGATTGAAAGTGTTTTTCCAGTTTAATGGATCAATCAAAAAGTGTGGGATCCCTGATGCATGACTGACATTTGAACAGCACACCTGTCTTAAAGTCTTTTCTTCTCTTCTCAGGTTTATAGTGTCAGAATTTGAGGCCACCATCACTCAAATCACAGGTATGACAGTTGTTTGATCAGATTCTGTACATTATTGTGAAGGCAGTATGTCAGATACAGACACATCCCTGTGTGTTTACAGATGAGCACAAACAGAAGGAAGATTTGGCTAAAATTGAGTTGGAGCGAGTCCTTCAGGAAAAGGATCAGCTGTCCAAAGATTTGAATGAGTTGGAGAGATCCTTTTCCTCTGTTGTCAAACGCCTTGACAGATGCAAGGAAGTCATTGAGGGATTCAAAAAGGTATGCTTTGAGACTTCTGCAACAAGACCTGTAGACACAATTTTAGTGTATAATAGTCATTTGTTCCCCCCTTCTCTCATATAGAACGAGGAAACCCTGAAGCAGTATGCGCAGAACTGCATGGACCGACTGCAGAAAGAGGAAAAGCGTTATCAAGCTTTGAAGGCCCATGCCGAGGAGAAACTAGATCAGTATGTGCTCATCAAACAGTCTGAAACATGTTCTCTTATGAATGTGGTAATACAGTCATGCATAATGAATATTGGTCGATAAATATGCCTGGAAGCATCACTAATGACACTGATGTTGTTTCAGTGCGAATAAGGCCATAGCTGAGGTTCGTACTAAACAGGGCGCAGAAGTGGCAGCACTGCAGGTGCAGCTCAAGAGAGAACAGCTGAAGGTCCAGTCCCTAGAAAAGGATCTGGAACAAAAGGTAAATGCGCGCACACAGGGGAAGTCAATCTTACAGTGGTTTCCTTTTGAGTGTAGTTCTGAATTGCTTTTAAATTATGTAACATCTATAATGTGACTTTCTATTTTCTCTTCTCAGGTTAAAGAAGTCAAAGATGTCACAGAATTGTGTGATGAGCTGCTGTTTAAAGTGCAAAAGCATGGTTTTTAGTGTATTTTGTGTTCATTATTTGTGTTTGTTCGTTATTTGTATTTGTTCTAAGCAATTTTAATAAATAATTTAAAAAAATGAAAACCTTTGTCTTGACGTGAGTACCAATTAGTAATGCCTCTAATACTTTACTGTCTAAAATATACTACCCTATAAAATTACTATTTTTAGTCATTGAAGTTCCTTTCAAGTTGCATTGGAAGCTTTTTTTGGTGGCACAGATATTAATACTTTTATATTATATTAATTATTAAATGCTGCTTTTTTTTATTTTTACAGGATAATGGTATATATCATTGCAATATAAGATATCTTTTAATGTGATAAAATACATATTTTTTTAAATAAGTGATGGGGCGTGGACAGATTTTCCTGCTTTTTTTGTCTCTAGTTGATCACATGCCTAAATTATCTAGAATATTTGAATGGATTAGTAGTAATTTTCCTATATATATAAAAAAAAAAAAGTGTTTTTTCCAAGACTATTGATCCAGTCCAGGATTTTTATCTATGGAAATGACCACATTTTATTCAAGTCTTTCACACACAACTGAAACAGATCATGACATTATGCCCTTGTGTATTTCTAAACATATTACTGATACACAAAAAATTAAATATTCAATAACAAATGAATACATGATTCTGTGCTGCACTGATACAATGTTAAGACACTAACTGATCATAGAGACTCATGCAGCAAATAAGCACAAAGAGTGCAGCAGTGATGTCACAGAGCATTTCATTATTCACACAATAAAAATGTCACATCAGCACATTCAAATTGCCATGGCCTGAGCTCATATTCAGTATGTTCATTCATGTAAAAACGACACCATCTGTAAATAATCTCCACAGTCAGACAAAACTGTTAAAATGAGGCCTTAAAACATTCAGTTTTTATTCCATTGTGATAAACATGTCATGGCATTCTACTGCGGTGACACAACACAATCAGCAGTAAAGTGTGATCTTCCAACAGGACCTTAAACGGTAGTCATCAGTCTGTGCCTACAACAGTCATTCTCATAATACAAACACAAGCATTCTATTGTAAACAACACTTCAAGCATGTTTCAAAAATATAATTAATTATTTTATGTTTATTAAATAGCCACAGAAATGTTCTGAATGCAAACAAGTTAAAGATCTGGATGATCTTAAGTTTTATACAGTCAATTAGTCAATAATACTGAACCTCAATTTAGTAATCCTAGATTTTCACCAAACCTTTTTTGGTATGTAACGGCATTGCGCTGGATCTCAGTATCTTAGGACAAGGGCACATGAAGCCAGCCATTATTCTAAATGAATTCAAAAATCCATGTAATCTGAGTTTGACTTGCTCTGTCGAGCCGTGCGTTTTAATATTTAGATCAAGGTCAAATATCACCTTTTAAAATAAGAAAATGATATAGTATACCTTGTTTTCCCCTTTAAAACATCCCTTCAGATAAATGTTAGATTATTTTAACTACAAATGTCATCTAAATGGTGTAATGACTCCCTTTTGAGCAGGCTAAATCTTTTTTGTGTTTCTACACTGATTATGCTACAGTATATGCTACATTATAGTCTTATTAGAGCAATACAGCTTCATGAGAGATAGAGTAGTTTCTTTCACCACTAGTACCAGATATCCTTTAAGTCTTACTCTAGTTAAGCTGTTTGCAAGCTCATAAAGTAGATCACACCAGAAATAAAACTTAACACATGATGTGCAACTACTATGTTTGATGACAGTTCTCCACTATATGTAAGTGAGCTCTCACAATATGTTTATGAAGATCTGAGAATATGGTGGTCTTTATTCGAAGCTTAGATCAGAGCAGAAGTGCTTTTTGATTTAGAGTCGACTTTTGAAAATTTGAACTATAAAAGAATATTCCATGTTCCATACCTGAAAAGTAAAGCTCAACTGGCAGCAACTGTGGCAAAAGTTGATTATCACAATTTTTTTAAATTAATATTTTAATTCACTAATCCCCCCCCCCCCCCCCCCCCCATTTTTTACGATTTAAAAGTCCACTCAAAAATGAAAATTCTGTCATAATTTATTTATTTTCTGTCACATAACAAAATAGTCTCTGTTCCTATTGACTTCCATTGTATTTTTTGTCCACAGAATGGAAGTCAATGGGAACTGAAATTACCAACATTCTTCAAAATGTCTTCTTTTGTGTTCCACAGATGAAATACAGGTTGAGGGTGAGTAAGTTTTTTTCCACACTAAAACCATTTTAACACACACATACCATTTAGGTCTTGTGTCTACACTATTAAAATAGTATGTTAGAGTTTACAGATTGGCTGCATTCATGTCCACTGTAAGTGCCTCACTGAAACCCAGATTTTTTTTTAAAGAAAAGAAGGGAGAAGTGAACATTTCTGTGGTAATCAACATTATGCCACAGATGCTGTCAGCATCTACCATTTCCGCAATCTCAATTGGCAAGTACATACTAGAGTTTAGTGTGTAATTATGCATGCTTTTTTAATGTAGTTTGCGGATTTAATGGGGCAGCCTAAGTGTGCTAATAATCATTTACAGATATTCAGCCAGTGAATGATTTTATCATGTCAAGGAACAGGAAGCCAGACTGGGACGGTTTTGTAGAGGGCTGTTAAATATGACATATTCAAGTAATTTTTCACAATTCTGTATCCTACCAGTCACTTGCAAGACCCCTCGGCTAAAGATGTCTCCCTCGAATGAGAGTTATGTTGATGGAGGCTAAAACATCTACTTGATCATGGGGTCATCACCTCCCGGAGAAGTTAGGACGGGGAAGTCCACAAAGGGTTCGGTTTTGTCCTCCTGGGGCGAGTTGACAGTACCGTCTGGCATGGAGCTAAAGGCCAGATGGTCATGTTCCATGATGGTCAGGCGGTCCTGGGGCTTCTCCTTCTTCAGATAAAACATCTTCCTCAGCTGCTTCAACTGCTGCAGCTCACAGAAGGTCTCCAACACCACCAGCATGGCAATCAGGCCGAGGAGGAGATACACTGTGGGACGCGAAGGAGAGAGAGAAATGGAGAAATTAAGGAATGTAAACTTCTCACTGTGTTTATTGTAACTTTTGAGTTTAACAGTATGTTTGAACTCAAGCATTTCTCTGTTTGCTTAACATGTCTGACTGTGTATGTGTCTTGCTTCACTGTCAAGCAGGAGTTTCATCCAGTTACTAATGGACACTGCAACAACCTTGTTTTAACCAACTCGGAATGATGCTTGGGAGGGGGGGGGGGGGGGGGAAGGGGTGCTATCATGCTTTTTCACTTTTTCAACTTTAGTTAGTCTGTAATGTTGCTGTTTGAGCATAAAAAAGATCTGCAAAGTTACAAAGTTCAGATTCCACTTCAAAAGGAGATATTTTATTTTTACAGAAATCACTTTTCAAAAACTACAAACGACTCATTTGGACTACAACGCATAATTTTTTTCCTAATTGGTGTATTTCACAATTTGAGAATGGGAGAGACTTGTTGACTGCCCTATAGAAGTCAACGCTGTGTTATCACTATGCAGAGACATGCTAGCGGCCTTCCCAAGGAACACCCTTGAGTGGTGTAGCTTTCCCAAGGCAGATTAACTTAGAGTGGTTACAATCATCCGGGTTTAAATCGTGCTCAAATTGATTTGATATTGACAAAATTTACACTGAAGCTCGCAGGCAGCTATGGTAAGGGGTATGACATTTCCCGACCAGGCGCCGAGTGCTGCCAATCACAACACACACTGGCCCAGCTAACCATCACTACCTAAACATATGGTATTTCAGAAGGCGGGCCTTCATTTGATACAGGAACTATTCGAGCCGTTCATGCCAGACTGGGGAGAGAGGTGTTGTAATCATGTAAAATATGTGAAAAATAATGTGTTTTTCGAACGACCTAGTTATGAGAGCCTGTTCTAGTACACCCCCAAAACAAAATCAAGACTTTGTAAAAGAGCATAATAGGACCCCTTTAAGGTCAACATTAATTTGAAAAAAAATTACATTCCTGATGTTTCTCTCCAAAATCTAGTATGTACGGTCATCTTATTGTGTACAATTCATCAGTGTATATTAGTTTTGTTGTTGTTTTTTTCACATGCCTTTATAGTCTTTTATTAAGGCAACAAATTGCTCTGCTTCTGAAAATTGCCTTTGTTTTAATGTCAATATAAAATCGAAATAATAATTTCTTAATTTCATGATTCATAAATCTGAATGTAATAAAAAATACACTAATGAATTAAAAATGTCTTCATATTCTTTTATTAATGGGCAATGAAATTGCTAAAAGACCTTTTTATTTTATTTTATTTATTTATTCCACTTCTAACCACCTGGCTCCAGTATGGCATATGACACCCATTTTCACAATCCAATTCCTGATGGATAAAGTTACGTCTAGCTCTACATTTCTTCATGAAAATACACATGACAAAATACAGCACAAATTAGGTTAGGTTGCAACTGTTTTAACTTTACAGGAAAAGTGTATATATGAAAAATGACATGGTTAAAAAAAAAAGTAGTGAACTCTCTTGGCCACCTCAGGGATCATGAATAAGATTATTTTAGCCTGCATCTTATCTTTCATCTCAGCAACATCATGATAAAATTAATACAGAAAGAGTCCGAGCAAAATAAATATGAGACTTCAAGATAACTCAGCATGCGTGGGCCTCACGTATGCCACATCCTCCACATTTACACTGCAAATCTTTCTCACCGTCCCCCGCACATCTGCATCAACTAAGCCCACACAAGTACGAAAGCCATGTGGCATTTTCAAGTTTTTGAAAATGAGAGCTGTACTGCTTCATAAGACAAACACTAGATGGAACAGTAGAGCAGCAGTGAAAGAACAGTTTATACCCTTGAATCACATGCACTTCCTTTTTACCTGCCATTTGTTTCTATGACAACAGGCGAGACTTACACATGAAGATGTTTCGATACATAAAAGGAAGTCACCTGAGTATTTTATATACTGGGCAGAATTTCACGTACGAGGATAGGAAGTGAACTGACTAGGCATGCTTACTTAATAAAATACTTAGATATGAGAAATATTGGACAATGTTAACAACATTTTAGTAACCAAACACTATTAAAGGTATTATCTATCCAAAAATGAAAATTCTTGTCATCATTTACTCACCCTCAAGTCATTCTTTCTTCTGTGAAACATGAATATTGGTAACCAACAATGCAAGTCAATAGAAACCGAAACGGTTTGGTTACCAACAGCCTTCAAAATAATTTCTTCATGTTCTAACAGAATTGACAGAATTATCATTTTTGGGTGGACTATCCCTTTAAATCAGTTTACATGACAAATATACCACAGAACATGTTTACTATTCAGCATTTCTGAGGCTTTTGAGTGTTTTTTTAATACACACTTGTAAATGTTCAAGGCTTTCTGTCAAGGTCAATTCTGTTTTGCATTTTGGAAAAAAAATCTACACTTTAACTTCAAATGTCCTCTCAAGGACTATTAGGTGATACATTAAAATATAAAAATCCAGATAATGTAATGTACTTAGTGCTATTTTTGCAGCTATAATGAAATGCACCAGCTGTGCAAATCTGTGAAAAACAAAAAAACAATTCTATTTGGTAAAATCACATTCTTCCCTATAAAACTCTATATGTAAGTCCCAGCATTTTAAATATATTCAATGCATACTGAAACCACACCTACCAGTGATGCCCAGTTTGTAAAGCTCACGAAACCTCTGGTTAAAGGCCTCTCCGGGCACATAGTCACCAAGACCGATAGTGGAGAGTGAGATAAAGCAGAAGTAGAAGGACTCCAGAAAGTTCCAGTTCTTTTCTAGGGCAGAGAAGATGGCGGCAGGGATGAGGAAGAAACAGGACACAGCCACGACAGGGGGTGGGTTTTGTCCGCGGGTTGCGTGAACGACAGCCACCAGGGGTTTAGACAGGCCCCAATGTGTATGAATGTGCATAATGCTGCGCAAGGAAAAAAAAAAAAAAAAAAAAAAAAAATGTGCGATAGCCCTGATCTTTGCACCACAGCTGTGAGGAAGAGGAGGGTGAAGGGATGCAATCCATATAAATGAACAGAAACCTTCCACCATCAAGAGAGGCGTGTACCATATCCTGTGAATTATAAGAGTGGAAAATGACACATTAAACACCATTTTTTTTTTTTTTTTTTTTTTTTTTGACTTCATGAACATTCCCCTCCATTTTATTCATGGATGAGCACATTGTATCAGGGGCGGCGTTTCCGTATGGCGTCATACCCTGGCCTCCCCTGCCATACCCCGGTCGTTCGTCGCCATATCCTACGCGATCGTCCCCCGCAAACCCGGACCGCAATTTACACCACTGCCATACCCTGTGGTTTTGTGAAACACCGCCACTGCATTGTATTCTGTTCACTGAAAACAAAACCATACTGTCCCACAGCCACTGCCAGACACAGATTAACCCATCCTGGATTACCAATGATTTAATCATTTAGTCCAGCTCTGTAATTTCATTTCTGTTAGTGCACCCTGAAATAAACAGATTATTTTGCTCTAATTTCTGCTCTCAGCAGTTTGATGCCTCCCTAGAGCTCACATCTAATGGACGATCTCACATTATGGACATGAAAAATCAGGTTTCAGTTTGCAGGGTCTCTCTGACACAACCTTGCTAGACGGATTTGCATCAAGGAGAAAAGTCTAGGACACACATGTCACTTTTAACAGGAAATGGCCAAAAAAAAACTCTTTCTAGTGATAACTTTAAGCTCAGGCCAAAATGCTTCTGTTTGTTTTAAAAGCTCCATTACCATTCAAAAGTTTGGGGTCCAGTAAAGAAATGAACTTTTATTCAGCAAGAACACATTAAATAGAACAAAGTGACAGTATAAAGACATTTATAATGTAACAAAATATTCCTATTTCAAATAAATGCTGATCTTTTAAACATCATATTCATCAAAGAAAACTGTTTATAACACTGATAATAATAAGCAATGTTGCTTGAGCACTAGATCATCATATTACCTTGTGACGCTAAAGACTGGAGTCATCACAAGAATAAATTACATTTTAAAATATATCTATTAAAATAAATCTTTATTTTAAATTGTAATAGACTCTTTTGACTTGGGCTAGTCACTAACTTTATTACCCAAAACACCCTAACAACAATCCAGAACACCTTAGCAACCACTTTGTAAAGTGCTAACAACCATTCAGAACACCCAGATTGTGGTAATCAGATTTCCAAACAATGCGGTTTTTGTAGTTTGTCCCATTTTAATAGTGCCAAGTATAACAGTCTATATTGCTATAACAATCAATAAACAATCTGAAATCAAAATTTGTAGTTGTAAGAGGAACCAAAAAACAAACAAACCTGCAGAATCTAACGGTTCCATTTATGTGAAACACATATTAACATTGTTAATATGTGTGACAATTCTTTTCATTGTCTAAAAGTAGAGCCAGAGTAGTTCTCTATTGGTATTCCTATTCCTTCACTTTCGCTAAAATAAGGAATATCATGCCTGTGGTGTGTAGCCAACCTGTGCCAAAAAACATGGTCAGTGTCTATAATGGTCAGTGGCTTAATTCCACTTTTATCAACCTGTCTTGTTCAAAGTTCCTTTTGTAGATAAAAAAGAAGATTTGAAAATATCTTTTGCAGAACATCCATAAATGCAAAGGGGAACTAGATATTGCATGTCTGTCGTAATGATAAGACGGTTGCAAATCATTCGTCCCTGGTAAATCACGACAGCGCTTTTACTCGTATAGGCTGGCTCACACTTCTCCAAAAAATGCAAACAAGCACCAAAATACAGTGGTAATTGGGCTTTGTTGGATCCATGCGTTAACCTGGTGGTGTTTGCTAGGACAGTGTGCACCAAATGTAATTAACCCTAAAAAGCCCTATAAATACATATTTTTCATATATACATTTCTAAGGCCTCTAAATTACCAACATGATCAAAAGTTTGCTAAGAAACCTGCTGTTGTTAACAATCTGCTACATGCCTTCTGTTGTCTAATTGAAAGTTACGCATTTAGTAAATAAACGTCCTTTTTGTATAATTGTAAAAATGTCCATCTTTAGGTTGCTTTTTTTTTTGCTGTGAATTTTTTTTAATGATTTTACATAAAATAAGCCTAAGGATAACTTATTGTTACATTTAAAAATGAACTCTTACTGGATTGCAGCAACTTAGGTTTACTTGATTATAGATCATTTAAAAAAAATTTATGTTAAAATATGAGTATCAAATAAGCTACATCAGGATTTTGAGGAACATTTATTTGTACGTTTATCTCTAAATCATCATTGAATTGTGCTGCATTATAAGCAATCATTTTAAGATGCATTGCAAGCTATCAGAATTTCCTAATACTTTTTGGCCCAATAAATTAACATTTAAATAGCATACTTTTGGTCAGTTTGGGCCTCTGAATAAAATGTAGGTGTTTCTTTTCTTCGAGTATGAACTCCACACTCTCATGTTGTCTTTCATTTAATACTGGTTTGGATGTAGTGGTGCATGCTAGGGCGTGTGAATGGAGAGTTTCATCTTGAAAGACAAAAGCATGGTTTCATTTTAAGTTTTCTCATGTCTGGGAAATATTGGTATATTTTAAAGGGGTCATGAACTGCCTTTTTTATTATTTTGTACTGTTCTCTGAAGTCCACATAATGTTATTAAGATTTTTACATAAAAAAACATTTAGAAGTAATATAGGCTATTTTCTGTCCTGTTTTGACCCCCTGCTTCAAAACTGTCCTGTTTCATAGCCGGGCGATTTTGGTAGTAACGCAGAGTAAACAGCCCCCCACGCTAGATTGGCTAGCAGTTGTGTATGTTTGACAGCCTATAGCCTTCACAGATGAACACTGCTGTGATTTAGGTTAAAGACGCATAAATACTCACCTGTAAACCAGACTAAGCAATAGTGATCACGTAATAAAAACAGTTACTCACACTTGTGTGGTGCGACATTAGGCCTACTGTCGGATCCAATATATTCGGCACAACATCATCTTTTAGTTTAAATCTTTCTGAAAATCCTGCATCGAATTGTGCCTTGTTTGTAAATGAATCCGCTGTAAAATTAAGTGAACAAAGGCCAAGTTCTTACTGATGCGGTCTGGATCTTCATTAAAAATAAAGTTCATGCACTCTTTCCTAAGGTCGGGATCAGAAGGAAGCAAGCAAAGACGGGTGTTTTTTCCTAGCTGGGGGTGGGGCACTGTACAGAATTTTTGTTGTCTTCGGGGGGAGGTCATCTTCTTTCATCGTTTTGATGATTCTGCGAGAGCGTGCATTTCTCTCTCTCGTTATTTACACTACATGTGCGAATCGGTGGCTGGGGCTAAACAGGCAGTGATGTAGAAGTAGGTGTTGATCTTCTTCTGCGGAGGCGGGGTTTAGCCACACTATTATGTCATAAAGTGACACATTCTACAACCTGTCGTTTTGGCAGATCGGCTTCAATATTAGCTGTTTTTAGACTAACGAAATAGTTTTGAGTTCTGAAACATTCAGGATGTTTTTATAGTACAATGACCTCTTCAAAATCAAAAGATCAAGGGAATTTGAATGACCCCTTTAATGAAACTAAAACTGAAAGTGATCTTTATGTCTGCACTTCCTCCTGTATGTAACATACAGGCTTATATCTGCACATAGTTCACAGACTGAATAAAACTGACTTGTTGATCTTCTATAAAGTTGTCTGTTTTATGTCTGTTTGAGAATTGGATACCCGTCTTAAGGTAACATTGCTGTGTTAATGCAGGTGTTAAATGACAGGCAAGACAGCTTCCCATGAACAAAGGAAATGAGAAAGACAAGAACAAAAGGAGAAGAACTTCTCTATTATTAGCAGTGGTGCATTAAACTTTTTTTTTTTAAATGAGATGCATTTTTTGTTGTTATTATTGATGCCTTACTGAAGCATTAAAAAATATGGGTCACTGCAAATATCCAGACCCATCAAATGATGTACTATCCACAGAGTCGCCACGTTAGTCTTTAAATGTCATGCTGTATCAGTTTATGACATATCCGCATTGTTCAGCGACTCACCTGTGGTTGATAAGACAGTGCTTGCAAAAAACAAAGACGAGGTGAAGTCCCAGTTCCAGCTGGCCGACGCGTTGTTGAGAATGGACACCCCATAGTTGCTGGCCTCCAGCGCTTTGGACAGAAACCGCTCCAGCCTTTCCTCGGACAGACATTTGTGTTCCTGAAGGAACTGCCGTTTGATTCCTCTGAGCTGCTGGCGCAGGAGGTCTTCATACGGCAGCTCCACCGAGGAGAAAACCACCGCTCCGAATATGAGATACAGAATATAGCCGAGCACGAGAAACAGAAAATACCATGCCGATTTGTTGCTCTGTATCAAGCGCACGCACGAATTACCGGTGAGGGACTGAAGCATCTTCAGCTTTAATATTAGATCCGATGATGATGATGATGTGTTTTAGATGCGTTTTAATGCTCTTGATTGTACGGGCTGCTCCGAATGCAGCGCGGAGGAGATGGAGCTCTGGTCGGGGACGTGACGTCACTGGCTCTCGCCCACCAGGTAACATCAAGAAGAGAGGAAAGAGCATCGAATGACTGCCTGTGCCGAGAGCCTCGGACAGAAGAGGGGATATCATATGTACTTTGTAATTGTGGTAGCCATGGGAATCGATTCTGGTTCCAATTCTGATTCTCAGTAAAAAAAAAAAAATCCTTTGATTGTTTTAAGGGAGAATCATTGCCTTTAACCGTCTGTCGCTAGTGATTGAATCAGTTTATAATTAATGGAATACAATTTTTTGCCAAATGTGTGTTTAGCACAGATTATATGTCTTCTTTTTTTTTGAGGCAGCATAAATTATGTCTAATAACTGGTCCTAAGCTGTACCTATTA
Source organism: Sinocyclocheilus anophthalmus (assembly GCA_018155175.1). NCBI lineage: Eukaryota > Metazoa > Chordata > Actinopteri > Cypriniformes > Cyprinidae > Sinocyclocheilus > Sinocyclocheilus anophthalmus. The sequence continues at coordinate 91,579 of JADLZN010003538.1, forward strand.
CATAAAAATACGAATAAAGTGGAAGTGGTAACAATTTATTTATTCATTTTCGCTGCATGTTTTTGATTCACCAAAAAGAACCGGATCATGAGAGTCATTCTTTCGAGAACCGGACTCGCCTTTTTTCCGTGACGCTTTATGTTTTAGATTCACTAAAATGAACCGACTCACACGAATCGAGAATTGAATTACATCTGTGGCGCCGAATGTTTTTGATTCACCTAAATGAACCGACTCATAAGAGTCGTTCTTTGGAGAATCGGACTACGCTGATGATATGTATGTTTTTGATTGACTAAAATTGTAGTCTCTGCTTTCTTTTCTTTTCATTAAATTTTTTCCTAAACATCAAAAACTGCATGCACATGTCTAATGTATGAAATAATAATAATGATAATAATTACTCCCATAGCACATGGGATCTCATTTCATGATTCAGACTTCAACCTTATGTGGCAATAAAGATATATAGCCTAGCTAAGCTTACTGATAGACACAAACTAAGTGCCACATATTTCAGAATTATAGCCCTGTCTTCTATAAACAGTGACAGTTTCATTCTTTATGGCCTTGTGTTTCTTGAAGATGATGCAGACACAGGCGGACGACTGTTTCCAAGGTAACAGTCTTTGAGAAGTTGGTGAGGTGGTGGAATCTGGGTTCTGATAGGCCAGCTGGGAAAAAGGTTCATTCAGCAGCGTTCCTGCTTGGAGGGTGGACAAAATAACATACAAACATGTCCACTTTTGTCAAAGGAAAATGCCTTGAAAGTAATGACAAAAAGTGTCAAACACAGATCGAGTGCAATTGTACTGGCACATTGGCACAAAGTACAGCCACAAAATAACCTCAGGATAGAATGAGCTTCTCTTTTACTCATTCTTAACAAAAACTTTATTGTGAGTTCATAAATGTTGAAATCTCTGCCAAGGGTGTTATTTAAAAGCAATTTGTGTAAAAGCGATAACCTGGTGTAGTGCAAAACCTGTGCAATGGGAAAAAGTGATTTGATCTGATGAGTCTTCCTGATATCAAGATGTCTAGCCTTATTAGAGAAACCAGTCTATACCAAAACTTTAAATTCTGACCAATATCAAGCAAGCCTTCTGTGACTTTTATATGACTTTTTTGATCCTCAGGCTGTACAGACGCTAAAAAAAGAGGCTGTTCTGTGACAGTGTGTTATTTCAGGTTTCTGTATACTGGGAATTTAAACCTCTGAGCAGTAAGATGTTAGGCAGAAAGGTGGATTGCAAAATGTTTGTTTGCTGCTCGTACAATGCGTAGATGATCTGTTTGCACAAAGCAGGGAAAATTGAATGTGAGGGTTGCAGGACCATAACCATCACTTTGACAGGGACAAATCTCCCTAGTAATCAGATTAGAAATCAGTCAGTGTGGAATTTGCAGTGAAATTAAACTTCTAGACTGCAGCAACGTTTCGTGCCAGTAAAGTAGCCACACATTGTCTACCTCAAGCAACGTTTTTGTAACCATGTAAGATATCAGCACAGCAAAATGGCGCTACTTAGTGGGAGAACTTGATAGAACACACAACAAAAAGACAAAAATGATTAATTTGTGAATAAGTGAAGAGGGCGACAAGTGATAACACAGTTCTCAAATTTTCTAAATGTGTTTGGCCATATATGACTTTATAAAAAGAAAAATATTATGTTGTATTTACACTACTTTTTTTATTTAAATACACAGCTGTCTCTGTTCCTAGACACACATTTAGCCTGTCATGACATCTAGAAATCAGCACTGCTGGAATTCACTGTGGTTCAACCATGTGAAATCATTTTTCCTAAAATGACCTGTAAACTGTAATCATCGTCTTAAGATGCTTAACATATTCTTGTCAGTCATTCTGCTTCATAGACTTAACAGTCTGCAATAATCTCCCAAAGAATAATTTTTACATACAGATCCATGTGAGCATGGAAACCCAAGAAGGAAACTAAGATTTTTCATGTGTGGTTAATGATGGGTATTTCTTTTAGTAACATTTTGAAAGTGCAAGCAGTGTCTGCCTACATGAATGATTTTATCAGTTGATGGACTTGAGATCTATTTTACTTGTTGTTAACATGGTTTCTGTTGCAAAAAAATCATACTGTGAATCTTTCAAAACTGACACATTTTGATTGGAATCAGAAAAATACAGATATACATGTAAGAGTAATTAAAAGCATTTTATTTAAAATCACCTCCGGATTTTTAGGAATAATTTCAAAATTTCAATTCAAATCAAAGCAACGTAGGCTATAATTGTCTTTGATGTGGTGTGATGATAATTAAGCAGGAATTGCTGCTAAACTGGACTGAACTTGTTTGAAAGCAAACATTTTTATTGTGAATGTGCATGCTTTGAAAAGTAAATGTAATTAACTAAGGTAACAATTATTGAAGAATTATCCACATAAGTGACAAAAGACAAAACATATTTTAATTTATGATCCAGGCAATGCAAATATTTCATCATTTATAAGCTCACATATGCCTTGTTTATTCTTGGCATTAAAAAACATCAGTGTGGCCTGTCTACTTGTGCCTTGGATGTGACACCCTCCTGATCAGTCTCTATCCGGGTTCAGTGAGTTTCTTGAGTATTGTGTTGCTTCAAACACATTAACCTCATGCTGCACCCTGTATATTGCTCTCTCAGCCTCGAGTCATGAACTGACCTCCAAATACACGCAGTACTCTTCAGGATTAGGCTGTGTTCTGAGGCATACCTTTAGTATGAACAGCTGCCCCTCCTACTTTCAGTCTATTGAGCTGTGTATCTTGACACCCTTGTGTCCTTTTCTACCTTTATTAATAGGTTTATATAGCTCTGTTTTCCTCTAACAACACCTTATCTTCTAAAAGATTCAATAAAACTTAAGGCGAATGACTATCAAAATTAAAAACATACAGTTTATAAGATATTTCTGATGTGACTGTACATACAGTTACAGTATCCAGAGAAGTGACAAATATTAGGCCTATGCTTAACAGATATATAGGATGTCGGGGGCATAGCTGGAAATATAGTGCTCAGTCACTGTTAGTGTATGTCGATAACTATTTGTTGCAGGTTTAGGTGTCACTAAAAAAGACACGCTAGGTAGGAAAGGGGGATGTACGGTTAATGTCTGTTTTGTGGGGCTGTAAGTAAATTTAACAGTTGCAAAACTAAGAAAATGTTTTCTTCCTATTTATTGCAGTACATTACTCAAAGTTGCAAGTAAATTCTAATTTTACATAAACACAATTTAAGTAAATCTAACTTGATTATTCAACATGAAATGAAGTTATGCATACATTTTTTTTCTATATAACATTAAAATGTATGAGTAAATGTAATTTGTTTAATGAAAATTTCATTAAAAGCTTTGAATAAAATAAATAAATATAACTTTTTAAAAGAGTGGCTAAAGAAGTCTACCCTTGTTAATTCTTTTAAGAAAAAGAATGAATCCAAGAAAAATCATGTCAGATATTTTTCCACCTTGTATGTGACATTGAACGCAACAGAATCATATAAAAACAAAAGGATAACCTTTAGAAAATATTAAAAGTAGTGAATTTCATTTCAAGGCGTAAAAATGCTTTTTATTATAAAATATTAGAATTATAATAATTGTTATTACAACTGAAAACAGAACATAGTGGTTACTATTATTAGAATTTTTCCAACATGCGTACAGAAGAGCTACAGTTACGAAAGAAACATGCCCTTTATGAAATTGCATCATTATTTTAAGTGATGTGCAGAAAGCATTCGTGCGCCCTATGTCCGAAAAACGCACGTCAAATCTGGCAGATGGATCTTTTGTAAGGTCTTTTTTTTCTGCAGTTCCTGGGTGCGTCTGAACGGGGCGGCCGTGATCCGGTCTGTCGCAGCGGGTCTGGTGTACTGCACGAGCTGCCGTAGAGTGTGTCACTCCCTCATCAGCGGCTCGCTGGAAATATGGCGTCAGTGCACACACGGGCGAGCCCCAACTCTGCAGACGGATAGAGATAGAAAGTGTGCACCGGGACTCGTATCACACACCAGTCTTTGCAAAGTCGACCCCTCTTTTCCTGGACATGTTCTGATTCATGCACGGGTGAACGGAGAGCCATCCCGTCGATTCGGCCCCGGTTATGGAGCCTCCGGATGAGACCAGGTAAAGGAAGCGCATCAGAACCAGTGCGTGTGTATTTGAGTCTGTGTGTCTGTATGCATATGTGTGTGTGATCACGCAACTACACAGCCGGGATTCAGGACACGCTGCTAAATAGTGCACCCATTGAGACTGTATTGGGCGCGACTAGCGCGCATGCGCGCTGCAGCTTCAACCCGCTAGTGTTGGGAAGTCCGAGTCGTTTCGGCGAATCGTTCGCTTCAACAGAATTCAGATTCAGCAGTCATTTATGGCATTGCATATTTCATGCTTTAGAAATCACCGTTTATAACGCTTATTTTTATCGTTTTTTTAAATAAGGGTTTATTTATTTATAATTTAATGTCTGTTCAGTTTGTTGCAGCCAAGATTTAGCTCATTAAAAACTAAAATTTAAACTGATAGACGTTCTTCACATTTTATAAAGTGCTATTTATTGAAACTTTTTATGTGCGCTGATCGAACTAGAAAAAAATAATTGTTAACATTTCTGCTATTAAACTTACTTTTATTTTTGCCATGTCCACCACATCCTTGGTTCATTCAAATTGGTTAAATCAAAGACTATAGATAAAGGGACTTTGGTTGAATGCATCTAATTATGAATCATCTCACTTGTTATTTCTTGATTCCTTACGAATAAAAAAAGCAACTATCTTCGGTTCAAGTAATTAGTTTCACCCAAAAATATTGTCCTCATTTATTCACCCTTAAGTAGTTCGAAACTTGCATGAGTTTATTTCTTTAGTGGAACACAAAAATATTTTGAAACTGTTGGTAGCCAACATAGTAGGAAAAAAGTCAATGGGAACCAGAACTGTTTGGTTACCAACGTTTTTCAGAATATTTTCTTTTGTGTTCAGCAGAAGAAATTAATTCATATAGATCTGGAAGACCTTGAAGGATAATAAATGATGACAGAGTTTTCGTTTTTTGGGTGGACTGTCCCTTTAATGAGTTGACTTGAACCGCTCTGGCCGATTCAGTCCAGTTCTCAACAGTTGTAAGCAGTTCAACCAGTTCTTTGAAAAGAACCGACTCACTAGAATGATTCATTCACGAATCAGGCATCGCTGCAACTCGCTTCCTGCCACAAAGTGATCCCGCTTTGCAGCTTCAACACTAAGCAGAATTTCACATTAAAGTTGCAAACTTTTTGTACAAGAACTAAAAACAGCTACCTCAAAGCAAGCGTATGCACGATTACATCCGTTTCTGTGGGGAAAACTCAGTGTTGATGGAAACAAGCCGAGCTGTGGGAAAGGTAAAGAGATTGTGCCTCTATGTGCAAGATCATTGTACTCGGCTAGCGCGCGAGTTATGTGTGGTGTCCCTCTCTCGTTCACTTGCTGCAGTGTGCCTTTTAAAGTTTCAGTTATGTGTACCATTTCAGTGTATTGTTGCATGGACAGATCACCAGTTATATCCGGTTTCGATCTCGGCGTTCGATTATAGATTTTGAGATTGTCGGTTCAATGTTCAAGTTTGTTTGCATCATTCCTCGAGTGCAACTTGAGTGGCAGAGAACCCTAAAAGACAACACACACTACGAGTAAAGATGGACATTGATCCGATAGCCAGTTGTGAAACAACAGTCGTGATTGAATATATAATATCCAGCCGGCCCATCAAGAGTCCTATGAGTCAGATTGACACACTCCCTCAGAGAGTTGAGGAAATGTTTGATTTGCTATTCCCAGAAATCACCCGCTGCGCTCTAACCGAGCAGGAATTCTTGGATTTGACGTGCAACATGTAGTTTCTGAGTGTTGTAATCGTTGTAAAATTTAGTTGTTTGTGTTGGTTTTTTATTTATTCACTGATGTTTGGAGTTCTTTTGAGACACTGTTTAGCTTGTTCTGGCATCTTATTTTGCCCCATATCTCTTGTTGGCCTGAGTCCACATGCCTTTTTTTTTGGCAGTGCATTATTTGCTGTCATAAATGGTGTGTCCTCCTGCATTTGAGTCTTTCTGTTTAAGATCAGGTTCAGAAAGTGTTGTTTGCTCACTGCCATGTGCACAAGGTTTTAGCTGATAAGCCCAGTGGAATGTTTTGTTTTCATAGTTTGGTCTCTTATGACCCCACGCAACGTCACCAAAAGAGTTTGCCCTGAATGCCTGGCGACAGCTTCTCAAGAATGCCTTGTTTTGTCTCTTTTCCTGCTATCCCCACCCTTCCTAGCAATTCTTTTTGATAAACCGCTTTCATTGGTAAGTGTTAAAGATAGAGATAACTTGTTTAGAATGCGATATCAGAGATTTGTTGTGCACTTTAATTTCTTTTTATTGTGCAGTTCTTATGAACTGGGCCACTATGAGGTGAACTATAAAATCAGCTTGCATGGCATTTATTGGTTGATGATTGCTTAGTGTGTCAAGAATGCATTTCTTGGCCTTGTGTGGTGACTTAAGGTCAAGTCGAACACTTTGGAATATTTAGCACGTATTTTATTCAGTAATGTCATTGGTTATTCTGCATGCAGCTATCAAGCAAGCAATTCTTCTGTATAGTTGTTTAACTTGCAGAACTGATGTTTTGACGTTTTACATCATTGTGTAGCATGCTGTAAATCCCCATCCCTCTTCATTTATGACCACAAGCATGCCTCAATTCCTGGATGTGTGGACTAAAAGAATTTTGACCTCGCGTCCTGGAAGCACCCATGGCTGGATCTCATTAATTTATTTCTTTGCACAGTCCATGGTGCAGTGCTTCAGATTGTTTTCAGTCCCACGATTTATCTGACTTTATGAGAAACATCGTTTCTCCCTTACAGCCATAGTTACCAAGTAGATTAATTGTTTAAAGCGTGTAAAACAACTAAAACAAATGTTTTGGTCTGTTCAGTTGTTTGTCATGAGACAATGATTTTTATCAGGACAAACTTTGCAGGACATGGTTTGTAAGATGGACCCAGATGGAACTGAATCTTTTATGGATTATTGTATATACAAAATATAAATAAGTTGAATTTTATGAAATGTCTGTGTTTATTATATTGTTTGTATTTATGGAATCCTGAATCTTATCTGCCAAGCGTATCCGCTTGTGAAACCGATATGGAATAAACATAAATGCAATCATGAAATATAATCAAGCCATGCTTTTCATACTTTTTCACTAAACATATGCATACTTTTCATTCATATCTGCAAAAATAACGTAAAGCAATATTAAATAAACAGCAGTATACCTTATTTACTCATATGAAAGCATGCAAAATCGCATGCTGTTATTTCATTAAATATTTTTGCATAAATGATGTAAACAAGTAGTTGCTTTGAATTGAATAATTTGAATGAACAGCTGATTCAGGTAAATTAATTGAATTAAAATTTAGAAAAGAGATGATATTGAATATATAGATGATGATATTTAAAAAATTAATTAGGCATTTGTGACATAAGGGGATTGCACAAAATTGACCTACTAGCCAAATAAAAAGTTTTTTTTTTTTCTCACTGTCAAAATAATATTGATAATGTTTTAATTATGGGATTTTCCAAACAGCCCTAGTAGTTCACACAGCTGTGCTCTGAAGCCACACATGATGCTTTTGTGGTTTATATGCATGTTTCTGATATTTCTATCCTCTATGTGGTATTTTGGTTGCAAGGTTAGTATTTTTGGTTTGTATGTTGGCCAAGCACCTGCATCTCTCTGCCCAGCAGAGCTTCAGCCCACTGTGTCTTCTGTTTAACGTGTCTTCAGGAAGGGACTGCCGAGATGTAACACAGATCATCCCAAAGCGATCATTTGTCTAGCTACTCCCAAAACAGTCTTTAGTTTCTCATGTAATACCTTCCATTATGCTTTCAATTGTCCGAAGAGGGTGTGCACTAGGGGTGGAGGTTAGAATAGTGGCTTATGTTGAGATTTCAATGCAGAGGTATCGGCTAGACAAGGTTGGTGGATTTTCATTGGTCCCTCATGCAACAATCACTCCATTTTGCTCCGATGCTCATGTCTTAATGTCACACACACACACACACACAAACACATAAGTCATTCTGCCTTGCGGCCTCAAATGGTCATTATGTGGACTCAGGAAATGATATTGTAGAAATCTGTGGCATAGTGATGGGAAATAGAGCAAAGGAAGTAGCTTGTTTTAAAATTAGAGGAAGTCTGCTGTAGCATTCCTGGAACTCATTTTTCATAATGTGACTTTGTGCTATTATCCACTTCATTCATCCACGACCAACATCAGTCACTCCATGCATAAGATGTATAGTCTACAATTATAGCAATGAATCATATATCTAATTTGTGCCTATAGAGATCTTATTTAAGAGGCCAACCTTTAACTTAACAAGCACCATTACCTTTATCCAGTTTGAGTCATGCAATTATAGAAAATGTGTTTTCTTGCAGAATGCAGATACATTCTTAGCATGGAAGTGCGTGTACGTTGTGATATGGAAGATGCAAATCAATAAAACCGAAACCTCAAAGTGCTGCACTTGTGCTGCTTTCACAATAAGGAAAATGTGCAGGAATGAAAGAGTCACTCTGGATCTTGATAGGCTTGGTAATACAGTTTAGTAATGGCCTGAGTGCAATGCTTTTGACTGTGTGCAGTAGGGCATTCTGACAGGCAATGGAAACCAGTTTACATTTGCACATTTCTAGATACTTTTATCCAAAGTAGCTTAAAGTGAATTCAATTTACATTTATGAATATTCACACAATAACTATTTTGAAAATGATAAAAAGCTCTTATGTTTAATTTCTGCAATAAAACACCAGCACCAAACAGAACTGCGAATAAGGTTGATTTTAAACAGTGTTTTCTTCTCATTAAGGCTGCTCAAACAAACGGCTCGCAGTTTTATTTGGTGCTGCTTATGATGCAGAAGTTACACACCTGACCTTTTAATTTTCTTTGTAGGCTCAGAACCACATATGCAAAAATCCAAACCAGAATCATTACACTTCACGTCTATGAGGAAATATTGAATATTAATTGCATGACGACATGAGCTCAGAGAAAAACATTCAAGGGAACATCACAGGTCAGTCTCTGGATTTTGTTTCCAGTGCTTGTGGGAAAAGGTCATATGGATGTAAGTTTGGTGCTTGGGCTGCAGCTAACAACTGTTTTAATAATCAATTAATCTCTTCGATCTTTGTAATGTAATTGCTATTATGATTTTTTTTGTAATTGCATGGTTTTGTAAATACACACTGCCATTTAAAGGTTTTCAGTCAGTGAGCTTTTTTTAAATTAAATAAATTAATGCTTTTATTCAGCAAGCACACATTAAACTGATCAAAAATAGGGCTGTACCTATCGATTATTTTAGTAATCGAGTATTCTACAGATTATTCCATCGATTAATCAAGTAATCGGATAAGTAATTTTTCTTTATTAAAGCGCAATAATAAATATACAAGAGATAATAAGATGGATCTCTTAAAATAAACAATTAATTTGTTTTCTTTTTAGAAAAATTACCATTTTTATTGCTGAAATTGCATACATTAATAATCGTGAAAACTAAACCTATTTAATTGCCAAATTGCATTCAAAATACAAATACATCATAAAAATAAATAAATAAAAATACAAAAATCAATTTCACATTACTTTAAAAAAGGTAAACAGTACAAACTAAAACTAAGGCATAAATCAAAATATAGTAATAAAAAAAATAATAATAATACCTAAACATTGCATTTATGTCGTGCAACTTAACTTTCAAGTTTCAGCCTAACTAAAGCTCAAGCATGACATAAGCCTTTACTGTCTTCTTGGAAGGCTTTGTGGCTTTTGTGAGAGGCAAAAAATCAGTAGACAGGAAGGTAACTTGGAATAAGAACAAGAGACCATACACAATTTTTAAACACATTTTTCTGCAACATGAAATTAAAGTTATTTGGAGAATAAACCCTCTTAAATGTCTCTCTACATACTGGTGTGTGTGTAAAACTTGTTTTTGATATCCTTCATATTCTGTGTACTGGTCAGTTCACAGCAGTGATAGAAATTAATCTGTTCCAATAAGTTTAAATAGATTTTTACCTTTTACATGCATTTTTTTTTTACCTTTATAAAGCCTTTTTTTTCTAAAAGTGTGCATCATCTTTTGAGTCAAATTCTTACATTTAATCAGTCAATTAGAATAAAAGACATTTGGGCTGTTACCAAATTATATCAGTATCAAAATTCATCTTTGCAATGCAGAGGAAACACAGAAGCTGCATGGGATGAATTTCCCACACAGAGGAACATGAATGCATTTAACCTGCAGTTACAAATGCATAAATAATATTTTGTTATTTTAAACATAAAACATTGAATACTGATATTTAAAATTAATTTAAAACAAAAAGATACTTTAAATGTGAAATTAAAACCGCCAGTAGGTGGCAGCATGTCACTGTTAATAAGTGATTCATTGCGATTGAACCGAATCATTTAAACGGTTGATTCATTCAGGAACGAAACGCCGTCATGTTGCACAGAGACGCAAAACAGCGCTGTGGCTGTTTGGAATTTGTTTGTTGGCAAAATAAAGCAAAAACAGGCAATATAGTAAGTCTCATAATATTACTTTCTTGTTTATTGAACTGTTGAATAAAATCACATTTGTAATCATGCTGATTTTAGAGGTGAAAACTGGCACTCCTCGTGTGATATTGACTAACTTTCTTTCTGTGGTATTTTTATGCACAATGGCGTTTAGTCTTTCACAAAACATAGCTAACGTAGGGACATTATAACTACCCACCATATTGAAACACAGTTACTCGAGGTATTTGAGGAATAGTTTCAGCCCTAAAAATAACAGTAAAGACATAATGTTACAAAAGATTTATTTTTTCAAATAAATGCTGTGCGTCTCTGTCTTGTGTCAGTGGTGACTGATAGTGCCCAATCAGGTGGTCATGTGACTTGCAGGGCCTCAATCAATCAGCCAGTGGCTCAGCAGGGATGTTGTCTGCTGTTAGAGAAGGAAGTGTGTGAATGTGTGTGTGCACATGCCAGCAGTAACAAAACATTGCTCACAAGGCCTTATGTCAAAGTTACGTGGTTCAAAGATTGCGGCGTGGCTTACTATTTTTGTTTTGTCTGTGACATGATGTTCTTTTAGATTTTGGCCACGACCGTGAACATCCTTTGAAAAACGATTCATTTATTTTCATTCTCTCCCTATATTAAGTCCATGTTTCCACCGAAGGGAAAAATATCAAATACATTTCCTTCTTATCTGCTTGTCAACCTCCTTATTTGCCAGGGTGAATCTTAAGAAAACTGTCAAGAAATATCCAGCTCATATTTTGCCCCAAAATCAAAAGAAAGGAAATGTTTTGTTTGAATATTTAAAAAAATGTAATTTATTCCTGTGATTGCAAAGCTGAATTTTCAGCCTGATTTCAGTTACAAAATCCTTCAGAAATCACTCTAATATGTTTGTTTGGTGCTCAGGAAACATTTCTTATTATTATCAGTGTTGAAAACAGTTGTGCTTAGAGCTGCCCCCTAATAGTCGACTAACCGTTAGTCGACGAGAAGAGGCTTGGTTGACCAAAATTTCATTAGTCACTTAGTCGCAAGAAAGAAAAATTCCAGACGAAGTGGCGAGATCACGCAGTCCGTGACGGACAAATCGTTAACGGCTGGTCTATGCAGTAATATAGTACATCGGGCAGGACATCCATATGCTCACCTAACATTCATCGACCTCAAATATGGCTTATCATCTGAAATATGTATGTAGTAGCAACTTTACATGGCAGCTCAATCTAATGTTAGCCTAGAAAAAAGTGCGCTATTCACGTTGTTTGTGCGGAGTGTGGAAGCTGAACAGTAGCGCGCTTGGGCTACTGCATGACAGATGGAGGCGCCGGTGCGATCATTTGATCTTAAAATACTTCATCATTTTTGGTCATACAGATAAGAGTTATGCATCTTTTGTATCTGTAAAGACTCTACGTTTATTCGTGTGCACTCAGAATAACAACGAAACGTTGCGCTTTTGTAAAATAATTAAAGCGAACAGGATGTGCTTTCTCCCAACTCGCACTCTGTGAACTTGAGGGTCGCCGTGATTTTGCCAAGTAAGACATGTTCCTGGATCAATATCTTTTGATGATCCTGGATCAACATTATTGTCCAAAAATATAGACTTAACCCAATCCCTAAACCTAATCCTACCAATAATTTATTCCTAAAATCAGTGGGAAATGATAGCTGATTATTAAGGGTGTAGAAGCACCTAACCCTGATTGTAAGCCTAAAACATATATTTCCTGAAAAGTTATATCTCAATTCTGATTGGTTGATTGGAATGTTGTTCCAGGATCAACAAGGATGTTGATCCAGGAACATGTTGTACTTGGTGAAATCACGGTCACCGAACTGGAGCGCATCACTTTGAAACGCCGTGTACGCTTGCCTTATTACAGACATGATAATTATATCTATAGAGAGTGAAACTTTTAAATGATCCAATTCAAATAGAAGACAAATATTCTCAGATTATGTAATCCGTATGAAACATGCATACTGCGGAGATGACGAGTCCGTGTCCCCGACTTCATCTCTTAAACCGAAAACAGAAAGCACTAGTGTAACAATAAATTATTAAAACGTTAATGCAGTGTACTTGCTGTTTTTCCCTAACACATTCATAATTATTATATTTGCCGGTGCGCTGTGGCAAGCCTTTTTTTGCGTGCACTTATTAGGCTATGTAGGCAATTAAAGGCTCATTATTATGATTTATTTGGTTTATTAATATAAACATGCGATTAGTCGACTAATCAAATGAACGTCTACTAGTTGACCAGAAAAATCTTTAGTCGAGGGCAGCCCTAGTTGTGCTGCTTAAAGGTAGGGTGGGTGATTTCGGAGAGGTTAGCAATAGCAAGCTAGCTTTTCCACTGCGTGGTACGACTCAGCACGGCTCTGCTTGGCTCGGCTTGCTTGCTTTTTCAACTGCAGTTAGTATCGCTTGAAAGTGGGTGGGATTATAGACCAGTTGCGGCACCTCTACTGCAGTGGTTTGGTGTCTCGTTTCTCAAATCTAATGAAGCTGGTATTGACCTGCAGTGTTAACATGTCACATTTTAGTATCGGTGTGGGTGGGTACTTTTAGTATCGGAGGTGGTACTATTTAAGTGAGCTGTACTATGCAGTGGAAAAGCGCCAGAAAGTGAGCCGTGCCATTCTGTGCAGTGGAAAAGCGCCAAAGCGAGCTATACCGTGCCGTACTATGTAGTGGAAAAGCGCCATAGGATCCCCCCCTCCCTGCAAATCATTCTCCAAAGCCACACTGCATCCAAAACACATGAACACGCACAGGTAGACCAGAGGCTAACCAGCAACAGGGTTGAATGCAGCACTGTCAGATTACATCATGTCTCATTCACCGGTGAGAAAACATTACGGAACAAAGCGCATAATATTACAATAATAACACCTTCCATTCTCGCTCGGTCTGCAATGGCGTAACGGAACGTGCTGATGACGTATCATATCTGCGTGAAAAGGGTGCTCGGAAGTATGCAAATACATATGTTGACAAACATTTTATGGTCCTACGCCTTCCACAGACGATATAAATACATATAAATACATTTAGACCTGTTAACTTAGTGATTGCTATAAGGATGTGAAGAGACTTTCAACCAGAATAACAAAAAATCACCTACCCAGCCTTTAATATTTTTGTGGAAAGAGTGATACATTTTTTTCAGCATTCTTTGATCAATAGAAAGTTTAAAAGGATAAAATGTGTCTTAAACTTAGAATTTGTTTTTGATCAATTTAAAGCATACTTGCTGAATTGATTTTGGGGAGAAAATGTTTAACATTGCAAATTGAACTGCAAAGTCCTTATAAAGAGTTGTACACTTTATTTTGCACTTGATCGTGTTCATTTAGTGGGAAACTTTATGGGGCTCAGGACCATATTTTTGAGTGCCCTCCGCCACGTCCAGTGAGCATGTTATAATATAGAGAATCTTAATTCAGTCCTAATTCAGATTTTTGAATAAATACTTAAAAATGTCTGTTTAGCATATTGAGTATTGTCAGCAGTATTAAAAAACATTACGAATTTCAGCAATATCATTCATTCCTAATCCTATCACTGGCTGTAGCCAGCCATTAGATGCTGAGACCATTTGGTCCACGCGTCGCTCGCACACAATGAAGCGCTGCAGGCTACAACAATGACTCCAGTGGCGGATGGGGTCAGAGTTCACTGGCCTCTCTTGACTGCAGCGAGGCAGATGTGGTCAGCTCTGTTTATGGCCCTCGTGAAAGGCTGTAACATTCCTCTGCTGTATAGTTTGTTCATGATAACCTTGGACGAGCTATTCAATAGACTTGAGCTGAATATGCAGCCATAAATCAACAACTTGTGTTGCTTTTGTGCGTTATGGGGTTGCACTCAGCGCTGCCGTGGTGTTCCTGCATGTTGGATGCCTTTCAGTGGGGTGATAGTACAGAGGTGGAATTCTTTAGACCTTTCCGCTCTAGTGCTCAAGCAGTGTTCAATGGAGATACGTCATGACAACCAAACAAACAGCCAGAGCCTGGGTGATTTCACCATTTCCTGTGTCATTCCTGAAGGGTTTGGTCACAGTTAGACTCTGCCAGGGGCTGCACCTTCAAACACAAACACTCTGTCACTCTCCCAGCAGTGCATATTTGCTCACAGAGAGAAAAAAAGTAGAAGTTATGGAATCCTTCTTATTGCTTATGTGGTCAAGTGTTTAGAATTCATGTCATTGAATCATGACACATCATGTCATGCTGTGCTCATTATTGAAAAAAGACAGATCAGTTTACATGCAGTGTGTTTAAGTGTAGGGCTGGGCTGCACGATTGATCGCAGTAGCTGAAAACGTGATATGGCTTAGTGCGATTATCAAATCACAAAATCTGCAGTTTAATTAAATGTACGTGCTGCATGGCAATGTGGTGTTTTAA
Organism: Sinocyclocheilus anophthalmus; assembly: GCA_018155175.1. Classification (NCBI taxonomy): domain Eukaryota; kingdom Metazoa; phylum Chordata; class Actinopteri; order Cypriniformes; family Cyprinidae; genus Sinocyclocheilus; species Sinocyclocheilus anophthalmus. Next base: position 106,684 of record JADLZN010003538.1, read on the forward strand.
ACACTAGCAGCTCATTTATCTGGTGGCTTTTTTTAGTGTTTCAAAACGGCTTGGATTGCAGAAAATGCTGCTCCTCATAAAGTCATCTCTGCATGTACTGTGAGTTTGGGTCGCTTATAATGTGCATTTGGGAACTATCTTCCCAAACTTATAATAAGAAACACTTATAAACCAACTGTTGTCAACAAAAGAGAAGCTTTAAGGGCTCCTTGCTGTTTTCAATCAAGTCATTTTAAAATTTGTAAACATTAGTATTGTATTTATACAGTTTTACTTTCAAAGCTTTTAAAAGCCATGCAATTGAAATTTTTATCAGAAAAGTCACAATAAAACTTGTGCATCATAGTAAATGGTGCCAAAATGTTGCTTTTTTTAAGTGATGTGAGTCAGCTAAATGTAAATGATGGGTCTTGGGGTGGTATCCATATGTTAAGTGGCGGCAGCGGTGGGGTGCAGGGTGTCGGGCTGGCTGTGTCTGAATGTTCTGGCACGAGGACCACAATACACTGCAGCAGGTGTCTGGGGGGGACTTTTGGGCTGGCTGGTGACTCCCTAGGGGATTGTGGGTGAATTTATGTATGTGAGGGGCAGATGGATGATTCTGGCTTTACTCTGAGTGGTCTTTGTGAGTGGAAACACAGATTAACTCAACCAAAGTCTGACCCCACTGTGAAAGTGATCCCTTCCTCCATTGCCTGACAATGGCCCTGTATCAATATCATTTTCCTCCCACACACACACACACATACAGACATGCACGTGTCCAAATACACCTACATGCACAGTTTGTCTCAGCATGATGGCGAGTTTTGCACCAGTTAGCAAATCAGTCCTTTTTTTTGTTTGTTTCATTGTCTAAGGGATGAATTAACTCTTCCGATTTATAATCCTCTTAAAAACTGTAAGACCCTTATAATGAGCTTCTTGACCTTGCTGTGCATTTATTTTCTTAAATTCTTCCATTTTGATAACAGAAATGTGGTTTAGCTTTAAGTTTGCTCAAAGCTGCACTTCAGGTTCTGCTCCATACTCATATTTGAAAGTGAAAGTAAAAGTAGAAGTGATGTGTAGCCAAGTATGGTGTCCATACTCGAAATTTGTGCTCTGCATTTAACCCATCGTGGTATTAAAGGTGGAAGAAAGCGCTAGTCATTCATTCCCCCTACCTACAATCACTAACCATTAGGCCACGACTACCCCATATTTTGGATTGTTGTTATTTCTGTTCAGGCTCAAGGACTCGTCCAAAGATGTGCCCCAGCAGAACACAGAGGTGGATGAGTCTTGGGACGAGCCCAGCCAGGAAGAGGAGACACTCTACAGCACCTCCCCTCCCCGCACTCCTCGGCAGATGAAACGTATGTCCAACAAACACCAGAGAAACAGTCAGGGGTCAAAGGGCAAAGGTGAGACCCCTTAACATTGCAAATTTCTGAAACATATGGTGTTAGGGCCCCAGTGATGTCACAGCCATCATTCTGGAGTGACTTTCAAGCGCTTAAGATCATGTTGAATGAAAATAAAGAAAAGCGTTGTACCTCCAGCTCTGTGCACTGATATTTAATTATTAAGGGGAAAAAACAATTATTAAAAGAAGATTTCATTAAAGAGTAATAACTAGGGCTGCAACAACTATGCAAAATTTATAAAAAAAATAGTTGTTTGGAACTATTTACATTTGTGAAATTGAGCAGAACCAGAGAATATTGAAATGTAACACAATATTAACTTCTTGTTTATTTAAGTGTTGTATGAAATCAATATCACATTTGCAGTTCGTCTTCTGCTTGTGTGGTTTTGCTAATTCATGTCATATGATTTAATGTAAGACAAAAACCCATCCAGGGGCATTTTTTTTGCCCTCATATCTTGAATTTTAGGGGCATATAACTGCATTCTAATAGGTTACATCACACAGTCAGTCGTCGCCCTGCATATTCGTCAGCAACTACATGCAATGTAAGATGACGAACAGGTCTGGGCCAGGTACATTAAATGTGTTGTTCATTTTAACACGTTATTTTTAGTAATGTTCTATTATATTGCTTGTATTTAATGCAAGAAGTATACTAAAGAAAAAACAAACTTAATATATTTAGAAGTATATTTAAGTACATCACAGGATAATTTTTGTAACATCATTGGAATAAATGGGTCGTCTGTCACCAACCTTCATCTCTTTCATCAACAGAGAAGCTGTGTTCCTCCAGCCCGTTGTCTCAACGAGAACGTGAGGGAGCCAGATCAGTCGAACCTTCTGAAGAGCACAGCTACAAGCAGGAAAAGAAACAGCGCTTCAACCAGCGCTCCAACCAGCGGGACAGCAAGAAGACATTCGAGGGCTCCTTCATGCTGGATCCAATGTCCAAGACCAGTGCCATCGGCTCCAGAAACATGGATCCCCGCAAGCCCTACCTGAGCCTGGGCATGTTGCCCGTTCGTACCCACCGGCAGACCTCGCGCACAGACTGTCCGGCAGACCGCCTCAAATTCTTTGAGACTCTGCGGCTGCTGCTTAAGCTCACCTCCATGTCATCCAAGAAGAAGGAGAAGGAGCAGCGAGGCCTGGAGAACACAGCCTTTATGGACCAGAACAATGAGGTCATCTGGTTAGAGTTGCAGGCCTGGCACGCCCGCCGTAGTGTCGTGGAGCAGGACCTGTACCTGTACACTGCCCGCCAAGCCATACCTGACATTATCAAGGAGGTTCTGCACTTCAAAGTTGACTATAGCAGCCTAGCCGGGCTTGAGAGCAGTGTCTCAGTTGAGGAGAGCAACTCCTGTCCAGGCAAAACCAACTGCAGGAATGATTCATTTAGCTTTAGCACCTGCTCCACGTCCTGGGGAGAGATCGACGCCGCTGCTCCTTTTTCTTCAGTGCTGGAGTGGCGGGAGCACCTGCAAAGGCAGCGGGTAGCTTTCGATCAGGTCAAGCGTGTCATGTCGCTGTTAGAGTCGGTGGAAGCTCTGTACCCATCCCTGCAAACCTTGCAGAAGGACTACGAAAAATATGCGGCTCGAGACTTCCAGGGCAGGGTGCAGGCGCTCTGCTTGTGGCTCAACATCACTCAGGACCTGAATCAGAAGCTGCGTGTGATGGGCACCGTGCTGGGCCTCAGGGACCTTTCCCGCATCGGCTGGCCCATCTTCGAGATCCCCTCGCCTCGCTGCTCCCATGGCAATGAGGACGATGAGGTGGATGAGGATGAGACAGAGTCTACCGCTACCTTCACTGCTGACAACGATGGGGAGGAAAGGACCTTGAGTGAGGCGACCAGCGACGGGGAGCAGTCGCCCTGCCCCACGCCAAAGTTTTCATGCCTCCTGTCAGAGGAGGAGCTCCTCCCGAGGGACAACGAGACCTGCTACTTTCCCACCGCCATATACAGGCCGTTTGTGGATAAGGCACTTAAACAGATGGGACTGCGTAAACTGATCCTCAGACTGCACAAGCTGATGGACCGTTCACTGCAGAGGTCCAGAACTGCTCTGTTGAGTCACATGCCGGCTCAAGAGGTGAGAGAGCAACTGTGGAGCTTCTGAATGTTGGCAGGATGTTAGTTTGGTTGTGAACGTTTGGAATATCGGAGAAAATGGGAAAACATTCCTTTTGGCTTCATGGCAACTTTGAAAGAATGAGAAGCTGAGAAGGATTAGTTCACCCCAAAATGAGAATACTTTCATCATTACCTCACTTTCATTTTGTTCCAGAACTATGACTTTTCTGCTTCTGTTGAGCACAAAAGGGGGACTGTACTGGTTGCTCTTCCATGCAGTTGCTATAAATGGGATCTAAATCTTAAAGCTCCAAAAGAGTCAAATAGTCCTCATGCAAATGATTCTCTTTACGTTTATCTCCGCAAATGGGTCATTGAGTCTGTGAATTTGAGAACTAGATCAGTTAGGTTGGTGAATGAATCATTCCACTAGTGAACTGCATCAGCAGATTTGTAAAAAAAAAAAAAATCTGAAATTTTTAACTGTTTTGTGCACAAATTAATCTACATCACTTTGAGCTGATTGACAATGTTGCAATGTGACAGAAATAACAGATCTTTTCTTCTTTATAGTGACACATCCGAGTGAAACAAAAAACGAAAAGTAAAATGGAGACTTCATTCAATTAATCAGTTGTTGATTGGATTAACGCAAATCTAAATGTGAGCTTGCGGTCGATTGTAAGAAATGGGCAGGGTTTATGCAAACTAAATGTTTTGAGAAGTCCAGCATGCATCACCAGAGAAAAGTCTGTCCTTTCATCAGAAGATTGAGATTGATTAAACACATTTTAATTAAATGTTCCAAGGTCAAAAAATAAAACATATGCATGGATGAATCATTTACAAAAAGACCAAAAACACATTTAGAAAGTAGGGTGAATTTTCTTTTTTTGCCGACTTTACATTTAGGTATGTTAGGTGTGTTTATATAGCACAGGGGCCATGTAGACCACTTTTATGGTGCTATTTTGTGATTTTGGAGCTTGACAGTCCCATTTATTAATTTAGTTTGAGTATTTTAAAAGTAGCGGCTGTGTTCTGCCAAAACAAAGTCATATAAGTTTGGAACAACATGAGGGTGAAATTTCATGTTCATATCTCATGTAAGGGATTGGTGTCAGTGTACTGTCTTTCATTCTTACTTACCAGTATTCCTGCAATATTTTGTGGTCAGTGTCTTCTGTTTTATGTTCATAACCAGAATCAAATACTGAATTTCAACGTTCTCATTGCTCTGTTCCTGTTAGTTGTCAGCGGTCCCGGGTTATTCTTTGCAGCACTGTGACTACCTTCCAGAGCTATCTCGTCATGTGTCTGGTCAGGTGGAGGAGGAGGCGGAGTCAGGACGAGTATCGTGGAAGGAGCTGGAGGACATGGACCTGCCCTCATTCCAGCCAGCCTTCTTGGTGCTTTGCCGTGTGGTGCTAAATGTTATTCACGAGTGCCTCAAACTGCGCCTTGAGCAAAGGCCTGCAGGAGAACCGTCCCTGCTCAGCATCAAGCAGGTCATTACTTACATAAACCTACATGTTGAATATACACTGCTGTTCAGACTTTTGAGGGTTAAATTAATCAAAAGTGACAGTAAAGACTAAATAAATTGAGTTCTTTGAAACTTTCTATTCTTGATATATGCTTATATTCATTAAAGAATAGAAAGTTATCCTATAAAAAATATTAATCAAAAGAAATATTTATTGCGAACCAAATCAACATATTAGAATAATTTCTGAAGGATCATGTGACACTGAAAACTGGAGTAATGATGCTGAAAATTCAGCTTTGATCGCAGTAATAAATTACATTTGAACATATATTCTTATAAAAAAAAATTTTAAATTGCAATAAAATTTCACAATATTACACCTTTTATCTGTATTTTTTTTGTATCATAGATGTGTATATATACATTGATATTTCTTTTTATTTATTGTTCATTGATGAAGCCAACATAAGAGCCTATCTTTGAAATTTCATCTATGTTTGTGGATTGCTTTGTTGATTTCTTAATTTAGAGACTAACTGGTAGTGCTTTTTATACATTTTATTTGGTAACACTTTATTTTAGGCTCTCTTAACTAGCTGCTTATCAGCATGCATATTACTAGAATATTAGCAATTTATTAGTACTAATTAAGCACATAATAATGCCTTATTCTACATTACCATATTTTAGATCCCTTAATCCTAAACCCAATACCTAAACTTAACAACTACCTTACTAACTATTAGTAAGCAGCAAATTAGGAATTTATTGAGGGAAAAGTCATAGTTAATAGTGAATAAGTGTTCCCTATTCTAAAGTGTTCCCTTTTATTTTATTGGTTATGACTTAAGGCTATTTTGAAATGTGATACCTTATCGTGTTTGACTCTCTTCAAGACTCAGAAACTCATAAAAGCTGTTCACGCATTTAACATGACCAAATTAAATCTATGAAATGATTCCTAGAGACATCAAAAATGGCTGATTTGTGTATTTTGTGTGTGTATTGTAGTTGGTGCGTGAGTGTAAAGAGGTTCTTAAAGGAGGGCTCCTGATGAAACAGTACTACCAGTTCATGCTGCAAGGCGTCGTCACTGACCCCCAGGGTCTGCAGACTAACGCCAACATCGACGAGTTTGAGGAGGATCTGCACAAAATGCTAGAGGTGGGATTAGGACTGACTGCTGTTGTAATCTTATTTACAGTACAATTATTTCATCAATTTTTCATGACTGATTTGGGAGTGGTTTTCTGTGATGGCTGCTAGTCTGTACCAGGGATTTTTGCCCAGCTCTGTGCTTTTATTGCGTTCTTTTTTGCATGTGATAAAATTCAGAAAAACTAACATCTAAATGGATGGCAGTCAAGAGATAAGTCAAAGTCAACAACAACAAAAAAAGATTTATTCTTCAGCGGATACAACATTTCCATCTTGTTCTTCTCCATCATGAACAACAGTGATCTTCACAAGCTTCATTTAGAAAAAAGTAAACCGACAATAAATGTCTTCTGTGTGTCTGTGCATGCAGGTGTACTTTGACTACATGCGCAGCTGGATCCAGATGTTGCAGCAGTTGCCTCAAGCCTCCCACAGCCTGAAGAACCTGCTGGAGGAGGAGTGGAATTTCACCAAAGTCATCACTCCATACATCCGGGGTGGAGAGGCCCAGTCTGGGAAACTCTTTTGGTTAGTCTTATACAATGTGTACGCTGTACGGACTGAATGTTTTCTATGTACCATATTTCATTGATGAAACAAAGAAGAAAAAAATATTGCATTGATCCTTGGGTTGGAATTCAGAAGTAAATCAACATCCATATCAAAGTAAAGTGCACAAAAAGCATCACTTCTTGTTTGTCTTTTCTAGTGATATTGCTGGCATGCTGCTAAAATCCACTGGAGACTTTCTGGACGCCGGCCTTCAGAAGAGTGGCAATGAGTTCTGGGAATGTGCGGATGACAGCACTGCCTCGGATGAAATCAGGTGAGTCTGAGACAACACGTAATGTGTAAGAATCAGTGCTAGACTTATCAAAGCCTGTTAAACGTGTTCAGTGCCATGTCATCACATCGGCCCTATTCATTCTAACAAAAATGTTTTCTCATCTAAAATATGTAGAACATTTTGGGTTATAGGGAGAATAGAATAGTGAATGTATGGAATGAGATTAGAATCCAAATCTGTTTGGTGGTGCAAGTGTCAGACACAAATGTAGGTTTAATATCTATCTGAAAATAATAGTTTTATTCAGCAAGGACACATTAAAATGATCAAAAATAACAGTAAAGACAATGTTACAAAAGATTTATATTTCAAACAAACGCTGTTCTTTTGAAATTTCTATTCATCCCAGCTTCCTAAAAAGTCTCACGAATTCCACAATTTTAAGCAAATAACTGTTTCACCACATCACATGTTACATTCCTATTCTACTGTATATTTTTTTAAGCATAAGAACGTCCTACAAATCTTACTGACCCCTAGTATTTTGGTGTATATATGTGATATCTAGATTGTTATTTTCTCATGATATGAAAAAAAAAAAACATTTTATACTTTATTTTAAAATCATTTATCCCTATTTTCTCTCCCTGCAGACGTTCAGTGATTGAGACAAGTCGCTCACTCAAAGAGCTCTTCCATGAAGCCAGGGAGAGAGCATCTAAAGCATTGGGCTTTGCCAAAATGCTGCGCAAGGTGAGTTTACTTGGCACTGTTTGCGCTGTGGTATGCCACTGTGATGGACTGTTTTAACGTTCTTCTTTCTTCTACTCAGGATCTTGAGATTGCTGCAGAATTCAGGTTAACCACTGGAGTTCCCTCTCTCCTCCAAGCACTGAAGGCCAAAAATTATGTTAAAGTAATAAGACATTCTTCTATATTAATGATAGTCAACTATAAACAGATGCTGTACATGTACTTAATAACTCTGTCATTGTGTGTCCTTTTTCTTAGGTCCAAATCCCAGGACTGGAGGAACTCCAGGTGTTCGTCCCTTGTGATCTGATGGAGCAGCGGCTGGTCATCTTGCAGTTGTTAAATGCAGCAGCTGGAAAGGACTGCTCGAAAGAGCCAGACGAAATCCCAGAAGATGAGGCCTATCTGCTGATGAGCAAGCATGGAGTCGGGGACTCGACCACCGATGGTGCCTGGACTGAGTGGGATGGCACTGTGCTCAAACTAGTGCCTCAGATGGAGACTGTGGACACATTACGGGCCATGAAGGTATGAAGTTACGCATATGATCTTCTCAGTTTAACCCTTCAGTGCTGTCAGTGGACAGACATCAAGGGTTTAATATCTACTGTTGCTTCCACAAAAAAGTAGTTATACACTACAGGTTAAAAGTTTGGAATAATTAAGATTAAGATTGAATGTTTTTTAAAGATGTCTTGTATTCTAACGAAGGCGGGATTTATTTGTCGAAATACAGCCAAACCCTAAAATTGTTAATATTATTACAATTTAAAATAACTGTGTTATATTTGTAAAATGTAATTTATTCCTGAATTTTTAAATATAATTATGTTATTTCACGTTCTAAAAGGTTTGGATAAGATTTAAAAAAAGAACATTATACTTTTATTTAGAAAAGTAAACGATCATAAACGTAATTAAAAATGACAGTGAATTCTGAAATATAAAGCAGCAAAAACAGTTTACATCAATGATAATAACAACCATTATTAGTAACTGAGCTCCAGTAATAATTGAAATATTGATAACCCAAGTCAGCATATTAGAAATGATTCTGAAGTTCCATGTGATACCACTGCAGACTGAATCATGGCGCTAAAAATTCAGCTTTGCCATCACAGTAATTAAATACATTTTAAAATGTATTAAATAGAAATATAAATTTTAGATTGTATTTTGTATAAATGGCCCATTTTAATGTATTATTTTGTCTTTGAAGAAAAACAAATATATGTGTTTTACAATTTTTAGGTCTGGAATAAATCTTTGTCTTTGGAAAAAATATCAAATAATAATAAATTTTCTATATAATCATTACAGCTTCTAATATGTCATATGATTCCTAGGTGGACAATCTGTTGCTGGTTGTGATGCAGTCGGCCCACCTGGTGACACAACGCAAAGCCTTCCAGCAGTCCATGGAAGAACTTCTCACCCTCAGCCGAGAGCAGACATCCAGCCAGCTGCTTATCGTCTCTGCCCTGGAACAGCTCAAGGTGATGCAGACCAAACCCAGAAAAACAAACTACATTTTATGCTCCCAATTTCTGTTTTCTGACATATCAGCAGATGTGTACTTGCTTGCTGACTGTCACAGTTTTTGGAGACCCACTTTCATATCACAACAAGCAGGGGTTTCAATGTGTGTCACTTAACACTGATGTAGCAAACAAATGGAGAACATGCACATACATACAAATACACATGGAAATCCCGTGCTTAAGGAGCGCAGAGACTTTCGGTTTTGCTCCATAGACATGAGTTACATTATGTGATGATATGAAAACCCATAACGGTGCATCAGCAAACAGGATGTTTGCAAAGCAATTTTGGTTTTGGATTTGCTCTTTTAAAGAACATTTTCTGTCCTTTCAGAATGAGGCTCTCCAGCTGTGCATCAAGATCAACACCGCGATCGACCGTGTGGATTACATGTTCACGTCAGAGTTTGAGGCTGAGGTGGAGGAGACGGAGAAAGCCACACTGCAGCAATATTACAGAGAGGCTATGATCCAGGGCTACAACTTTGCTTTTGAGGTCTGAGCCTATTGGGATTCTGTGTATATCAGTGTTTCTCAACTCTGGTCCTGAGCGCCCCCCCGAAGGGAAAGGAAACAGTGACATTATCTGATAGTCCTGGGACAAATATCAACTCCTTGTATGTCTATAATTATGAAGCTACATGAAGCTACTACAAAAATGTCAGGTTGGGGGGGCCTCATGACCATGGTTGAAAACATTTGTATATGATTTGCTGCCAGCACCCTAAAATCAATAAAATCACCATAAATCAAAATTTGCACAGCATTTAGCCAAACCAATCCAACTGATCCAATCATTTCCCTATGGACAATCGGGTCCATTGTATAATTCTTTACATTTCTTTGATACTTCACAATAGGGAACAAAGACAATCGCAATTTCTGTTTGTGCCACTGCATGTAGCTTAATAATCTATTAGACATAAAGGAGTGTGATATTTGTCCCAGGACTATCAGAAATGTCTCACTGTTTCCTTTCCCTTCTTTTTAAGGCTGTTAAAAAGAGCTAGTAATGACTGAGGTGGTGTAATCTAGTGATTAAACATCTAGATGGGTTTCCTGCTCCCTTGAATCTTATAAAAGACTAATTAGTAGTTGGCTAATAAGCCAAATTTTCATCAGTGCTGTTTTTATATCAATGTTTACATTAATTAGACATGTGAGCTAACAGCACAGAAGAGAGGGAAAATATGCACGTTCAAAACATCTCCAACAGGTGCAGAACTAACGTGGAAGTAAAAGGAAAATCCTCACACTTTTGAGCTATTTCCTTTATTTTCAAAATAAAACGGTAACCTTTCGATCAGAGATCTTTTATCAGGCCGTGCAGAGATTTTTCTTGTTTACTTTCAAGCTAACAACACGGGTTGACATATGAAGATTTTTCATTTGTTTTTTGCTCTCCTGCAGTACCATAAAGAGGTTGTGCGGCTGATGTCTGGAGAGTTCAGGCGGCGGATAGGGGAGCGCTACATCGCTTTTGCCCGCAAGTGGATGAACTTTGTCCTCACAAAGTGTGAAAGTGGAAGAGGCACTCGTCCAAGGTGAGTAAGCCCTGTTATAAAAACAAATAGGGTCTTATGCAGTGTACTTCCTCCATAGGCAGCTGCCTTCTAAGGCATCTTAACTACAAAACTTCAAAAGTCAATGATTCGGAATGTGCCATATAGACGGCCACTCATACTCATGTACTTCATTATCATGCTGCCTACATTTTGGAGCAGCCTTCACTTTGGGAGCGTGTCTGTGTTGCCTTAACATGCTATCTCCGTAGGAAGCTCACTAGGTTTTGGAGCAGAGCCAGTGCTTCATCCTACAGAGATGCTAATGTTTAAAGAAAACGTTTCCAGTTTCTTTCTCAATAAATGATATTGCCACCTTGTTCTTTAACATGCTTACAAATGTTATTTGAGGTTACATTTTTATTTAATCTCTAGGTGGGCGACGCAAGGCTTTGATTTTCTTCAAGCAATTGAGACTGCGTTTATATCAGCCTTGCCAGAAGATGACTTTCTGGTGAGATATCCCATACCCTGTTGTTTAAATATCTGTTTTGGATTGCAATTGAGTTTATAGTTGTTAATCTTGTGTCTTGCAGAGTCTGCAAGCTCTGATGAATGAATGTATTGGGCATGTTATCGGCAAACCGCACAGTCCAGTCAGTAGTATGTACTTTGGTAAGTGTTCTCTTCCTCTGTGGTGTTTTAAGATCATTGTTTGTGCTCTTAGTTTATGTAATTTCCATAATATTAAACATTTGTATTTTATTTATTCACCAAAAAAATTAGGGCAATTTGTAACAGTTTAGCAGTAAATTGATAATGACATCTGATCTTCCATCAGGCACACGAAACAGCCCTCGACCTGTCAAAGTCCCCCGTTGCCACAGCGACCCTCCAAACCCATGCATCTTTATCCCTTCATCTCATGCCGAGGCCTTCAGGTAGGTCATGTCCTGGGTCTTCACCAGTAGCACAGCTAGCACATCTAGTGGCATTGATAATGCTTGCGTATATGTACATCCTATGCATGTCCTTGTGTTCTGTTTAAACTGGAGGAGGGTTTAATTAAATAAGCAGTGTTGGGGGTAACGCATTACAAGTAACGCAAGTTACGTAATCAGATTACTTTTTTCAAGTAACTAGTAAAGTAACGCATTACTTTTTAATTTACAAGAGAATATCTGAGTTACTTTTTTCAAATAAGTAACGCAAGTTACTTTTTTTTTCCAATTTATTGATTGACAGCTCTCCTGTCCCCATGTTGAGAGAAATCAGATGTTACCGATGTTACTAAAATAAATATCAATATGCATTAATTCATCTCACTCACAAAAAAAAACAAAACACAGATTCAGTATTCCTCAAAATTAATAAAAATAATCCAACTCCGAATATGACGCAAACGTTTAAATATAATTAAATGTTAAACAACACAAATGTTCTTTATGTATTTAATCCCATTCTATTAACCAATGTATTTTGCTTCTGACATCGATGATCCAGTTCAACCATACTAATAAACAAAATTTACTCTAGACAAACATTTGTGTGTTGAAATGTCTTCTGCATTCTACTGTACGGACGTACATGTACTTTCCCTTCAGCCTGAGGCTTATTCATTTCACTTTTGGTGTGAAAAGGCTTTTATATTTGCCAAAAATATAACTTTTTTATTTTAAAAACAAGCAAGCCCTGTCCAGATTTAAAAAGTAACGCAAAAGTAACGTAATGTATTACTTTCCATAAAAAGTAACTAAGTAACGTAATTAGTTACTTTTTATGGAGTAACACAATATTCTAATGCATTACTTTTAAAAGTAACTTTCTCCAACACTGTAAAATAAGTCACGCTGGCTTTTTTTAATGCGGTAGTTTATATTAATGCTTTAAACCACTATCTGTGCTGCAACACAAGCTTCATATGGGTGTGTGTTGTGTTTTGTGTTTGAATGCTGACATTAGAATGTGTGTAAAGCTCTGCCTTATTTAATATTAAACACTTTCACACATGCACACATCATCCAAAGCAGAATGCTGAGGCCATCAGTCTGTTTTTCCACCACAGCTCTCGGAGTCTCCCGTGTGATCTGCGTACCCAGTTGTGTCCCCCAGGTCCCCGCCCCACCCCTCCATTACCCCCAGGGGAGCACGGCCACGCCACCAAATCCTCCGGCGGTGTGCCCAATGACACCAGGTAGTCAGGACCGCCCGTTTTCAACCCCAGACGGAGCATTGCAACATTTTCAACATCCTAAGCATTGCATCCTTGTTAGAACGGCATCTCTCGTGGATTTTGGGGTTTATGAGTGAATTGGCAAAAATCTGAAAAAATCATGAATGTTTTATGCCAACAACAGGATTATGGGTACCAGAAAAAGTGGAACAGGCTGCACTTTCTGTAAAATGTTCTGTTTTCTCACCCAAGTCCACGAGAAAAACATGCATTTTCTGAGTAATGCTGTTTTTACACAGGATGTTGTGAAATTAAAGGGGTCATATCATCAGGAATCAAATTTCCTTGAACTACTGAGAGGCACTGTGAAAACATGCTGTCACAACCTTTATAACAACAGCTCAGTACAAAAATATTTACTTTTGAAACCAAACTGCAAAAATAAGTTTTTGGATTTCTTACATCAGAAAGCCAAGATATTCAAATGATTACTTTTATGTGTCAACAATATCTATTGGGTAATCAGAACAATTACAGTGTTACATATCATACTCAAAATTAGAGGAACTGACAATAAGAGTAACGTTTGTTTGCGAATTGGGAATGTAGTCACTGAACCTTGTGCATATGTAGCAGTTATTAGAGTTACTACAACCATAAAAAAATGCTGTAGTTGAAAAACAAGCATTGACTGAGTAAAAAGAAAACATTTCTCATTTTTATTTAGTTTAAATTGAAGTACTAAAATAACTAAAACTAAAAATTAATAAAAACTATATAGACATAAAAAAAAACTACTAAAAATGACAAAAACACAATAAAATTACTAAAACTTTCAAATTAAAATTAAACAGAAAATATAAAAATAAAAACTCAAATATTCCAAATATTAATAAAAACTATAAAAGTACCTCAGTGATATTAAAATAACACTGGTGATCACCAAAGTCCCTTAAGTCCAATGTCATGTCACTCGGCGGCCATCTTTGAAACGCTTCTCGGGCATGCAAGTGCAGCTCCTATCTTTTGAATGGGAAACATCAAATTCTCCAAAAATGTTCGTCAAGCTTACGATTAAATTTCAGATTTGAAATCACCAATGAAATATGACAACAACTGTCTCATAAATGTTGTTTCTTATGCGCCAATAGTAAAAACAAAAAAGAAGTGTATTTTGCAGGCTAGACCAACCCATGCGCAGTCCTAAGCGCACGTCTCCAGAATGCTACGTATTACTATAGCAACCGGGACTTCTAACAGCAGTTGCAGTGACGCACTGACTTTACCGATTTGCGATTGGCTCTTTTGCTCAGAAGGCAGGGCATCCTTCAATAGAGCGGCCTTATTAAAGGTGAGGTAAGGGATTTCTGGTAGCCAATGTTGATATTTGAAATCACCAAAACAAACACGCCCCTACCCAAAAGGGGCTTGCCCTATTTTTGATAGCTCCGCCCCACACATACGTATGCAACCCAGGCAACGATTAGTTCTGTGAAACAAAGCAAAACCAATGCTACACCGTGTCTCCACTGGACGCGAGTGGCGCGTCACGACAAAATACTATAGAACTCATTATAATCATGATGCTGTCTAAATTGATGCCACGACACGACAAATCCCCGACAGAAAACTGCTGCTGTGTTCTATTCATGACGTATTGACACAAATTTATAATAATAATAATTAATAATAATTTATGCATTTAGCAGACGCTTTTATCCAAAGCGACTTACAGTGCATTCAGGCTATACATTTTTTTTACCAGTATGTGTGTTCCCTGGGAATCGACCCCCCCCGACCTTTTGCGCTGCTAACAATGCGCTACCACTGAGCCACAGGAACACAAAATGTCATAACTGCTTTGTCGCGTCCAATGTACTAGACAGACTTTAACTGTTGCGGCGCAGACACGGTGTTACTCACCTTTCGAGAAGAAACAAAGCAACCTCGGTTTCCGATCGCAGGCCTTCCGCTCCTTGATTTCTCTCCAGTGCTGGAAAGCTGATCTGAAATTTACACGGGCCCTACTTCTTGCCTTAAGCCTTCTTTTGTTCCGCAGACGTTTTCCTCTTTTGTTTTTTATCCGCCATCTCTATCTTTCTGTTGCTCGGCTCGGCTAATGTCCGTCCTGTGCACTGAACTCTCTCTCCTCCACATCATGAGCAGACACGCCCCTTACTGCTGATTGGCTCAAGTTTGTTTTCCTAGTCGCCCGAATCCGTTTTCTAAAGCGTTTTTGAAAAATCGTTTACCCCACCTTTAAGCGTTGCACAAAATTATCTGTTTAATTCAATTGAGTGTCAGAGAGAGAGTAAAAATAGTTATTAATGACTAAATTATTGCATAAAAACAGAGTGGACTTTAAAAATAAATAATAAAAAAATGTAAAATAATAATGAAAAAAGTATGATATGACCTCTTTAAGTGTAACACATTTAAGTCCTATACATGAAAGTGATGTAGTGCTCCTTCTCTAAGTCCCTGCCAGCTAAGATATATAATCAGCCCACAATAATTGTTCCACATTGCTGTGCACTTCAATACTGTATGAGCCCTTAGCAGATGATTTGCCTGAATGATAAATGTGTTTGGGAAACTGTGATCTTTGCTACTTTCTTCTACAGTGTCCAGTGCTTCCGTATTATTAGTCTCTGTTGAGGCATGCATTAGCACGCATCATTGGCTTAAACACCCTGTCCTGCTGCCACCTGGGAAATCACTGAAACAAATATACACATTGATCCAAGTACATAAAGATCACAAAGTGCTGTTTAAGGATCAGCTCACCTCTGCGAGTGGTTGTTCATTAGTATATGAAAGGTGAAAATGTATGATCCTAATTAGTACTCTGATATATTTGTGCCATTGTGTGTAATAATAATCAGAATAAACAATTCATATATAGGCTGTCAAGCAACATTAATAGCTTGATGAGTAGTTGACATAACTTTTTCATGAACTTATGTTTAAATCAGAATTAGAGGTTGTATATGGTTTGAAAGAGCTTAATGCTGCTTATTGTGACTCTTAGCACTGCTGCGCTTGAACTGGCTTTCCCATCTGCGTTATGTGTTGCTATAAGACTTAAGC
>JADLZN010003539.1:0-37826 GCA_018155175.1 Sinocyclocheilus anophthalmus
TTTCTATTTATTTATTCATTCCCTTTCTAGCTTGTACTTATGTGAACAATGCCTAAAAAGTCCGGTAGTTATGAACCGCGTCCCTGAAGGAGGGAACGGCGACCGTCACGTAGGTGACCGACGAATTGGGATCTCGCTTAGATAGACCAATCTACTTTGAGTGTAATCTAAACGAGCCAATGCATATTGGCATGTGATAATTGCATCCAGCTGCCACTGATCACAGCGGG
Organism: Sinocyclocheilus anophthalmus; assembly: GCA_018155175.1. Lineage (NCBI taxonomy): Eukaryota > Metazoa > Chordata > Actinopteri > Cypriniformes > Cyprinidae > Sinocyclocheilus > Sinocyclocheilus anophthalmus. Next base: position 231 of record JADLZN010003539.1, read on the forward strand.
AGTATAAATAGGCAGCAGGTGCAGCGCATATTCAGGGTTTCACTGAGGAGCCGAGCCGGTGACCTGGCCACTCAGCGGTGGAACAGTAGCCGTGGTGACGGGACGTGATGTCTCTGTTCCCTCCTTCAGGGAACGAGGGTTACATACGTAACTGAGACGTTCCCTTTAAGTCGGTCACTCTCGACATCACGTCGGATGAACGACGAAATTGGGATCCCTCGGAATAGTGCCCTTTCAGTGTTGTGTAAGCCTCATGCAACCTTCTTTATTGGGTAGGCGGGGGCTTACACAAAGACCAGTTCTGCGCTATGCACAAACACTCAGTAAGACTGGATAACACAGGAAAAGTGCCATCCATGGACAGGAATGTTGCGGCGCCCATTCTCCCGAAGGAGGTTATCGGAAGCACTCTTACACATCTGAACAACAGCTAGGAGCATATGGAAGATTAAGGTGTTGATGGGGCGCCAAGGCCGCCCAATTCTACAAATTAGCGGCCAGCAAGGAGCCACGAGACAACACTCCAGGAGGATTTTAACACTTTAGAGAGGGAGTGTGCTCCCTGAATGTGGCCTGAGATCCAGGAACTTTCGTCCTGTAATGTAAGTATCCAAGCTCGGTAGGACAAAGCAAAAGATTTTTAAGGGGGGGGGGCTGGGTCTGCCTCCTCCAGGTGGCAGCGCTTGCAGGCTCACCACTTGGTCTTTGAAGGGTTTAGTGGGAACCTTGGGCACATAGCCGGGCCGGGGCCTCAGGATTACCTGGGAGTCAGCTGGCCCAAACTCTAGGCACGAATCGTCGACTGAAAATGCATGCAGGTCCCCTACCCTCTTGATAGAGTTCAATACAAGCAGGAGCAGATTTTCATTGATAGAAACTTCAGCTTGACTGTCTGCAAAGGCTCAAATGGGCCCTGCTGTAGTGCTCTGAGCACTAGAGACAAGTCCTAAGAGGGTATAGAGGGGGTCGTGGTTGGCAGCAATCGTAGCCACATATACACTTTAAGGGTGGAGAGAGACAGCCTTTGTTCCAACCCCTGCTGCAAAAATGACAGCATGACTTTGATCGGGCATCTGCGGGGCTCTTCTCATTGAGAAGAACACTACTCGACGAACAGGTTCCACTTCAAGGCGTAAGCGTGTCTCGTAGACGGTGCTCTTGCCGAAGTGATGGTGTCAACTACCTCTTGGGGTAAGTCACCTAGAACCTCTGCGTCCCGTCCAGGGACCAGACATGAAGTTTCCAGAGGTCTGGAAGCGGGTGCCACAGGATGCCCTGTCTCAGTAGATCAGTAGTCAGTCGATCCTTCCTCAGAGGAATCTGCCGAGGGGCTGTCACAAGGAGCATCAGTTCCGGGAACAAAGTCCGAGTGGGCCAGTAAGGCGACACGAGCGGGACCTGCTCCTCGTTCTCCCTGATCTTGCAGTGTCTGTGCAAGAAAGCTCACTGGGGGAAACATACTTGCGAAGGCCCCGCGGCCAGCTGTGTGCAAGGGTCCGTGTCCGTGCTGAGTGTAACTCGTGACAGCTCGTCGGCTACCCGGTTGTGCAGACCAGGAATGTGAATTACCATAGATGCTTCTGACTCCAAAGGAGGAGGTGGCGGGCGAGTTGCGACATGCGACGGGAGCATAGACCACCTTGTCGGTTGATGTACGCAATGGTCGCATTGTTGTCCGTGCGGACAGCACGCGCTTGCCTTGTAATAGCCTCTTGAGATGGCTCAAGGCCAGGCATACTGCCAGCAGCTCTAGGCAATTGGTGTGCCAGTGCAGTTGGGGGCCTGTCCAAACCCCCGACACTGCAAGCCCGTCGAACGTTGCCCCCCTCGACCGAATCCAACTCCATACCGAGAAGAGATCCTCTGCAACAAGGAGAGTTCGCTCTTTTCCCAGTTGACCCAAAGGCCCAACCGTCTGAGGTGCGAAAGCACCAAGTCCCTGTGTGCACACAACTGATCCTGAGACTGAGCTAGTATGAGCCAACTTACAGCGTAACTTACATGAAAAAACAGGAGCGACAGCCCAGGGGGTAGGACCTCGTACTGATATAGTCGTCCTTCGAACGCGAACCGCAGCAATAGTATGTGGTGCGGAAGGATCGACACATTAAAGTACACGTCCTTCAGGTCGATCACTGCAAACCAATCTCGGGGACTCATTGAACGGTAACCGGTGAAGGGCCCAGTTCAAGACACGCAGGTCCAAGATTGGTCGTAACCCACCGCCTTTCTTGAGTATAGCTGTAAAACCCCATCTCCATATCAGCCGGAGGGACCGGCTCCATCACATCCTTCGCCAATAGGACTGCGATCTCCGCACGCAAGACAGGAGCATCAGCCGCCTTCACTGATGTGAAGCGGATGCCGCTGAACTTGAAGCAATGCCGGGCTAACTGAATCGCATAGTCGAGTCTGATGGTCCGCAGGAACCAGCGAAACGGTTTGGGTAGCCGCCATGCACCCAGACACCACACAAGCTGGACCAGCGGGATCACCGACGTACCCGCAGTGGGGCAGCGAGGTGGAACGCAGGAACCCAGCTCGGGAGTATCCGTGCCGGCGGAGTGTGAGATGCAACACTTACCTGGTTCCACGGTTTGGCAGAGGATGCTCTCGAACCACTCTCTGCTGCCTTCTGGCCAGAGAGGAGGATGAGTGTGGTCCGCTGTTGGTCCGTCCGCGGACATCCCTGCCCTCCATGACCCAGGCCATCGTGGGACCCAGAGACAGAGAAAACCGCTCTCCTGTCGAGATTTTTGGAAACCAGATTCTCCACCCGGCTCTCCTCCAGGGGAGGGAGAGGTGCATTCACCATCCCCCAAAGAGCAGTTCCCTCCATCTCTGGGTCTCGCCAGTCCCGAGGCCTATTGCTCTTCCGTTCACTGCCAGGTTGACGGGGGCCTGGACGGGCGGGGTGGCCTGCCTATGCCCAGCTCCACGGCGCCGCTTGCTTGAGGCCGCTGCGGGTGCGGCACGGGAGTGGGGGTGGACGCACAGGGCGATGAGCAGGTTGGAATCGCCTCAGTCTGCTCCTGTGCAGCCGAGAACTGCTGGGCCACGTTCTCGATTGTGTTGCCGAAAAGGCCGGCCTGGGACACAGGGACCTTGAGGAACCGAACTTTGTCGGTGTCCCTCATGTCGACCAGACACAACCAGAGGTGAAGCTCCTGGACTACAAGTGTGGACATCGCACAAACCAGAGAACTCGCAGTGACCTTCATCACTCGGAACGCGAGATCAGTTGCGATTCGGAGCTCTTTTAGAACTTCCGGATCATGACCACCCTCGTGCAGGTCCCTCAGTGCTTTAGTCTGTAGAACCTGCAGTAACGCCGTAGCATGTAAGGTGGAGACAGCTTCTCCACAGGCCATATATGCATCGCCGGACAGACCAGACGAGTACCTACAGACCGGGGACACAAAACTGCAACACAAACAGGGGGTAGTGCAGCCTGATGTGTGCAACCCACTCAACACGGGAAACCACCACTGCTGAAGCGCCGTACCGCCAGTGGTGGAAAGAGTACTGAAAAAATATACAAGTAAAAGTACCATTACCTTCCAAAAAATTTAGTGCAAGTAGAGTAAAAGTACTTGTCCAAAAAAACTACTTGAGTAAGAGTGAAGCCTATTTAAAAGTACTCATGAGTATTGAGGAGTGAGTACTCAGCTGTGGATTCTACCCCCTCATAATAAACACCGTACACCGCAATTTACACATTTTAAAAAAACGTTGTACATTCTGTAATTCAAATTCTCTTGTTTGTCATAAAGAATGAAGAATATCCATCATCCAGCAGTTTTAATTTTGACTGCCAACTCTTTAAAATACATTAAAACAGCACGGAAACAGTATTCAGTTGAAGAAAAGATGAAAGTTATTCTCAGTACAATCATCCCCATTTAATAGTCATAAAGTTTGAAAAAATAGATTTAACATATTATGTGTAAGGCCACTGAGACAGCATGATGTTGCACATAAAATATTAATGTTTAAAACAATGCAAATTATACAAAACCATTAGAAACTCATACGAGAGTTCATCACACACCATGAGATGGGTTAAAAAGAGCCAATTTCTCTCCAAAACGGTGCCAGTTTTAGCGTTTTGCAATAAAGAAATAAGAATAACTAAACTTGATAATTTATGTTACAATTTTAACATAAATGCACATTGTTCTAGAAGGATGGCATCATGCCATACCTTTTACACATTTACTCAAATTGTTATGCTGATAATACAATTTATAAAGAAAAATGCATTAATTAGCGAAGTATTTTTGGGGAAACTTTTTCAAAAGAAAACACACACACACACACACACACACAACTCACACACACAGCTGGATGCAATAATCGCATGCCAATGTGCATTGGCTCATTTAGTTTACACTCGAAGTGGATTGGTCTCTCTAAGCGAGATCCTAATTCATCAGTCATCCGACGTGACCAACCGACTAAAATGGAACTTGGTATTACAAGCACTTCCTGTGTCTGTTTGCCTCTTTAAGAAGAATCGTTTTATGTATTCCCCAATTGTAAGTCGCTTTGGATAAAAGCTTCTGTAAAATGACTAAATGTAAAGTCTAAATTTAGATCGTAAATCGTGCAGCGCACACACAGAAACATTGTGGCGCACAAACTTTTATTAATAAAATAGCTTCTACACTACGCAGACACATGTAATTCTCTCGCATGCACTAATTATTTCAAATAAATGATATAATTCATTCATTCAAATAAATGTGATCTTACATTTACAGTAATTAATTTTTCTGTGTAAAACTCTTTCTGCACTACTTCCCCTGTGTCTGATTTAAAGCAGGCAGAATGCTAACGAGCCATACCTGATGAAAATTACAGTATTTTTTACTGTTTGCCTCCAAGTCCTATATTAAAATATTTTAAGGCATATGCTAGCTGTGGATTAACCCTTACATTTAATGTGTGCATGCCGTTTCTTGTTATATATTACAAGCTCTATTTAAAATTAAACTTGTTTTGCTCTTGTAACTGATCTAGCGATCTGTCACAACATGGCAGATAGCATGCACACATAAACTGGTAGTGAGCAATTACTGAGATAAAGCAATTAGGAAAACTACTTACAGTTTACTAGCGAAACTGCACGGTGGAAGAATTGTCAAATTTTCATTACAACCATTAAAAAACTTGGCGGAATTTATGTGACCGTTGCACCTGTTGTTCATAAACTTTCATAACTGGTGTTTTTTACTTTTGTCTTGTGTGCTGAACTGGCCGTGAGCCTTCATGAATCTGTTTCTTTGCATGTATTTCTTTACTTACTGTTGAATGTTGAATGAACAGTGTGAATTCTCATGTGGTAATTAAGGTTTCCTTTTCTTTTGAAACTTCTTCCACACTGTTTGCATGTATATGGCTTCTCTCCAGTGTGAACTCTCATGTGGACTTTAAGGTTTTGTTTTGCAGGGAAACTCTTTCCACACTGTTTGCATGTATAAGGCTTCTCTCCAGTGTGAATGTGCATGTGAGATTGAAGGCTGCTTTTCTGTGTGGCACTCTTTCCACACTGACAGCAAGTGTAAGGTTTCTCTCCCGAGTGAGTTAGCATGTGTCTTTGAAGGGTTGCTTTTAGAGTGAAACTCTTTCCACACTGTTGGCAGGTGAATGGCTTCTCTCCCGAGTGAGTTCTCATGTGCCTTTTAAAGGTTACTTGATGAGCAAAGCTCTTTCCACACTGTTGGCAGGTGTAAGGCTTCTCTCCCGAGTGAGTTCTCATGTGATTTTGAAGGGCTGCTTTTAAAGCGAAACTCTTTCCACACTGATGGCAGGTGAATGGCTTCTCTCCCGAGTGAGTTCTCATGTGATTTTGAAGGTGTGCTTTTAGAGTGAAACTCTTTCCACACTGTTGGCAGGTGTAAGGCTTCTCTCCAGTGTGAATTCTCATGTGCCTTTTGAAGTTTTGTTGAGCAAAGCTCTTTCCACACTGATGGCAGGTGAAAGAGCTGTTAGATTTGGTTTTCTGAGCTCTTTTTCGTATAGAAGCCGTTTTAGACTGTGTGGCTTTTTCACCAGTTATGAAATCAGGGTGTTTCTCACACTGATCTGTCTGTTCCATTTCATTCGGATCTTGATTCTCCTCTTTCAGCACCAGCTGGTCTAAAGGAAAAAAAGATAAATACAAGTTAACCACAGTTTAAAGCCACAAAGCAAAAGATATGAAAAGCAACATGAAAGCATTTAAGGCCGGGACACTTCAAACAACTAGCGGCCACACGCCGACGGTGTTGTCTCCTTGCGTCGGCAGCATCTGGACCAAAAAGCTGCGATTGAACAAACTATACAGACCACAGCCAACTGCAAACTAGCACATGCATTCTGTGTGTGAACAATTAGCTGTCTATATCAGCAGCTATCAATAGAATGTATTCGTCATTCAAAAGGAGAAAATGAAACAAGGATATACAAGATATATGAAACGTAAACAAAGCAGCGCTTGCTTACAATTTTGAATATCAGCTATGTTGATAACTTTATTCATTTTTAGCTGCTCATTCTTGGGTTTGGGTCTGGCTTGTAGCTAAACTAAAACTGTATGCAGTAGGCTAGAATGCTTTCATAGATGCACGCATACACACATAACTGAACACAGATATCAGAAATCGCGCAACGCACAGAAACATTGTGGCGCACAAACTTTTATTAATAAAATAGCTTCTACACTGACTCGCTACATTATATTTCTCAGCAACAAGGGGATATAATCGCTGTTTTTGATGCAACTAAACTTTATTGCTGGTAGAGAGAGATGCGCAGATGCAGGTAATTCACACACGCAACTTTCATCCCTCTTTCTCGCATGCACTAATTATTTCAAATAAATGATATAATTAATTCAAATAAATGTGATCTTACCGCACTACTTCCCCTCTATGTCTGATTTAAAGCAGGCAGAATGCTAACGAGCCATAACTGATGAAAATTACAGTATTTTTTACTGTTTGCCTCCAAGTCTTATATGAACCCTTTAGGCGCCAGGTTTTTTGTGGAAAAATGCTGGATTTTGACATCAAGATTTCAAAAGCTTGTGGCTTGAAAGGGCTTAAAGATAGAGATCTATTGTAAATTAGAAAAATGTTGGGCATGACCGAAAGCTTATGTGGGGTGTAAATATACTCATCTAATTTGCATATTATGACGTCATCAGGGGGCGGCCCTCTTGAATGTCACAATATTCATGTCATTTCCATGTTTTTTTTTTTTTGTCTTTTTATCCTCATTCCAAATGATCAGAAAAGAGGAAACCAACAATAAAACAGGAGAAAGTACTAAATTATTACTATATTACTATACTATATAGTAGTAAAACACATGTGAACAGTAGCCTACTTTTTGATCAGTTCATCAGTAATATTCAGGAGATAATAGATATTGCCCTGCCACCACATCCCCGCTGGGCAAAGGGTTGAAATGATCACTTGTTTGTGCTTCGTGAACACTCGCGCCTTGCACGGCATCACCATTGCACTGCAAAGATGTACCGGGAGAAGCGCGATTATTAGACGACCGATCGTCATTTCCAAAAGGCAAATATTCCCCTTCAGAGTCAGAATCGGCGAATAACATTTGCAACACATCCTCACGGTACAACTTTTTATTAGCCATTTGGTGATTTTCTCTCTCAAATCTCACGGCTTACCCGCACACTCTGAACTGAACTGCTTCCGCATCAATGACACGAAAGCTCACTTGCTCTGCGATTTCCTCAAACACTTTGAATAGGAATGTGATGTAATTTTGGTCTAGAATCGAAGAACTACATGTCTGCCATCTAGTGGAAGGGAATACAAATGAGATATTACACCACATTAGGAACTACAGTCTATTTGATTAAGTATGACGTCTTGTGGCAATTTTGCGACTTTGTCGCTAAGAGGGTTAATATCTTTTAAGGCACATGCTAGCTGTAACCCTAACCCTAACCCTAACCTAACCCTGGATTATCACTTATATTTAGTGTGTGCATGTCGTTTCTTGTTATATATTACAGACTAAATTTAAAATGAAACTTGTTTTGCCCTTGTACCTGATATAGCGATCTGTCACAACATGGCAAATAGCATGCACACATAAGCTGGTTGTGAGCAATAGGGCCTTTCGCACCGCGGGAACCTTTTCATGGTACCAGAACTAATTGTGGAACTACCCACTTTTTGGCGTTTTCGCTCCGCCGGAACTGGGTGCAATTTTAGTACCGGACTGCCTTTTTCGAGAACCAAATTAGCTCCTACTCCGGAGCAGGGTCTAACCAGCACAACTGGTACTAATCATGACGTAAGTAGACATTGATTGGCCAAACGTGTACGAAAACGAAAACTTATTTCGCAAGTATGGAGAACAGCGATAGATGGACGGACGCTGAAGTGCAGGCACTTGTAGCAAATGAGGCACAGCCAGTTGTCGTTGGAGATTCTTTAGTCCTCCTTTCCGTTCTTTCAATCGCTTTACGTATACGTCGACTTAGCATGTCCATTATTGTGAAACCCGCGAGACACAACAAAAACACAGCTCCGATCACAGCGTCCTCCATCCTCCTGTTGTTAATGTTGTTCTTCTTTGTTTCTGTTGTTGAACGCCGTGCACAAATGACGTTGCTGTCGACCGGCTTACGTCACTTTTTAGTACACACTGTCAGTGCGAATGCAACCCTTTAAATGGTACTGGGAAATAGTTTGCGCAAAATCGTCCAAGTACTTTAGTACTGTACATTTAGTTCTGGAACTAAGGCCCTAATGACTGAGATACAGCAATTAGGATACTTATTACGGTTTACTAGGGAAACTGCACGGTGGAAGAAATGTCATCTTTTCATTACAACCATTAAAAAACTTGGCGGAATTTATGTGACCGTTGCACCTGTTGTTCATAAATTTTCATAACTTGTGGTTTTTACTTTTGTCTTGTGTGCTGAACTGGCCGTGAGCCTTCATGAATCTGTTTCTTTGCATGTGTTTGTTTACTGACCTTTGAATACAATCATGAAATACAGCATATTTTTAAAAAAGCTTGGCTATTCGTTGTAAAAAATAACAAAAAACAAGGTTCGGGCTTCAATTTAAAGCCCTACAGACTTCTACGCTGACAGAAACTGCTGAGGCAGCGAAGCGTGAATTCCAGTGCGACGCTTCAGTTAATGGTTATAAAGTGCAAGATAAGCTGTTAAGTAGCTAAACTAAGCATTTAATATTTAACAGCTGAAATAAACCGAAATAATCAGGGATGCAAACTAATAAACTTTTGTCTAATTTAGCCATATAAAATACCCTATATAATTTACAATGTGGTTCATGTCATTTAGATTATAACTGTCAATGTGACAAGATAAACATTAACGAACATTTTAGCCATAAAATTAATAATGAATGAGAGTATATTCTAAATGAATTAATTTGCCTAGCTTTCCTGGTACCCTTCAATAAATTCACTTGTCTAAGTAAAGGATTGATCAGTGTTTCCCATAGGATTTTGTAGGACTGTGGTGGGTGGACCTTGATGCCTCTGGGGGGTCCGGGGGCACAGCTTGTAAACAATTTCATGTAACATTACCTCAGGAAAGTCACTGAATGTCCATAAACGCGATAATTTGCTTGAAAAATAACTACAGAGAGGAGCATTGTGTCACTGTACTCTATGTTGATCTTAAAATGAAAATCAGAAAGATGTGATTGTTTTTGTAAATATGACTAATTTTATACATTCCGCATGCTTCTACTTTTTCTCATGGTTTAGTGTTAAAAGCAAACAAAAATAGCAATACATTGTAATATCAAATCACAATTGTCACGGTTCATGGGTCCGTGCGGTCCTTTTGCGTGTCTTGTCATGTGTGTGAGTGTGCGTTGCTCATTAGCAGTGGCAGCTGGCGCTCTCCCTGAGCGCGCCAGCTGCAACTCATCAGCACTGCCTTTATAAGGACGCTATGTTCAGTGTGTGTTTGTCGGTTCGTTATTCATGTCCTGTTCTCTTGTCAGTCTTCATGTTTTCTAGTCACGCCTAGACTGGTCTGGAGTTTCGTCAGCTCTCACCTTTGGTGTGTTCGCGGGGAACGGAGATAGCAGCCCGTAGGTGCCCTGATCTCATCCAAGATTCCGGGGAATCCTTTCCGTCTCTGTCTTTTGTGGGCTCTAATAAACCTTATTACACTCGCACTTGGATCCTGAGTTTCATTCCCCGTGATAGAACGAACCGACCACGGAATGGATCCAGCGAGTGCGGGAGGACTCAGAGACTTTTTATCTAATAGTAACATCCGCATGGAACGTCAAGAAAACCAGCTGGTGGCTACAGGACGGGCCGTTCAGACCCTAATTACGCAAGTTTCAGAACTTACCACCCAGTTCCAGCATCTGAGGGCAGAGACTGGTGCGGACCAACAACCCACCGTTTCCGATCCACCTGTTCCACCATTTCCGGTCACGCACACCCACGAGCCTCGTCTACCCTCTCCAGCCTGTTATTCTGGGGAACCCCAGTTATGTCGTTCATTTCTGGCTAAATGTTCACTATACATTTCCCTTCAACCATCATCATTTCCTAATGAGGAGGCGAAGGTGGCGTTTGTCATCACGTTGTTTTCGGGACGGGCCACCAGCTGGGGAACCACTGTATGGGAGAAAAAACTTCCTTGTTGTGATTCTTTTCAGGCATTTTCCGAGGAACTACAGAAAGTGTTTGACCACACCGCTTCTGGCAGAGAGGCAGCACGGTTTCGGTAACAGACTATTCTATTGAATTTCGTACTTTGGCTGCAGAATGTGGGTGGAATTCCGAGGCACAGTGGGACATGTTTTTGTATGGGCTTTCGGACCCTGTCAAGGATGAATTATATTCATCGGAATTACCTGCCGGCTTGGATGAACTTATAGCTCTGGCCATTCGTGTGGACACCAGACAACGGAGGCGGGGCCAACAGGGTCTTCGAGAACGGCTGCTCCACTCTCAGAGCCCCTTGCCATTTTTCACTGATCAGACTGTGTTTTCCCTTCCAGAGCCTGAGCCCATGCAGATGGGAAGGTCTCGTCTGTCCTTGCAGGAGAAGCAGAGACGTAGAACAAATGGGCTATGCTTGTACTGTGGTACTGCCGGCCACATCGCAATGCGGTGTCCAGTAAAAGCCAGCATCCGTCAGTAGGTAAGAGGTTACTGACGTGTAGGATTACTACAAATAAACCCTCTTTTTCGGTCACTCATCTTCCGGCCAAACTTGTAGTACAGTCACGACATCATGATTGTGAGGCTTTAGTGGATTTGGGAGCGGAGGGGAATTTTTTAGACATTGGTCTCACGCGGACTCTACAGATACCCATGGTGGAGCTTTCACAGCCCATCTCTGTGGTTGCGCTCACACCACTACCCCGTTAAGACTCATCGTCTCTGGTCAACATTCTGAGGACATCACTTTTCTACTCACCAACACTCCTTCGGGTCCTCTGGTTTTGGGGCATCCTTGGTTGGTGCTCCATAAGCCCCATATTAATTGGGGAGGCAATGCTGTCCTGGGTTGGAGCGAATCTTGTCATGTTTCCTGTTTGTTGTCTGCATGATCTCCTGTCTCTTATTCTGTGTTTCAGGAGGATCACTCGGACCTGTCTAACGTGCCCCATGAGTACCTTGACCTGAGTACCTTGACCTGAAGGGAGTGTTCAGTAAGTCTCGGGCTGCTTCTCTACCTCCACATCGTCCCTATGACTGTGCAATAGACTTATTACCTGGTACGTCTCCACCTAAGGGCAAATTATATTCACTTTCCACTCCGGAGAGGGAGGCCATGGAGAAATCTATTTCTGATTATCTAGCAGCCAAGATCATCCGCCCCTCTTCCTCTCCGGCCGGGGCGGGGTTATTTTTTGTGAAAAAGAAGGACAGCTCTCTTCGTCCCTGTATTGACTATCGGGGCTTGAACGACATCACGGTGAAGAATACTTATCCTTTGCTGTTGATGTCGTCAGCTTTCGAGCGTCTGCAGGGGGCGTCATTTTTCACAAAATTAGATCTCCGCAACGCTTATCATTTGGTTCGCATAAGAGAGGGGGATGAATGGAAGCCCGCCTTTAATACCCCCAGGGGGCACTTTGAATATCTTGTTCCCTTTGGCCTTTCCAACGCTCCCACGGTTTTCCAAGCACTCGTTAATGATGTGCTGAGAGATATGGTAGATCAGTTCATTTATGTTTAACTGGATGACATACTGATATTTTCTCGTTCTCTCCAGGAACATGTTCAGCACGTCAGACGAGTGCTTCAGAGGCTGTTAGAGAATGGGCTTTTTGTTAAGGCAGAGAAATGCGTTTTTCATGCACAGTCCGTTCCTTTTTTGGGATACATCATCTCGGCCGAGGGGGTGCTCATGGATTCCGAGAAAGTTCAGGCTGTGGTGAATTGGCCAACCCCAGATTCCCAGCCAGCTAGCTGCCCCTTTGACGGCCTTAACCTCCACCAGGACTGTCTTTCAGGTGGTCTAGTGCGAAGACGACGCGCTGAGAGGAATAAGCCAGAATTTACCTCAGAAGAAGACGCACTGAGAGGAATAAGCCAAAATTTACCTCAGAAGAAGACGCGCTGAGAGGAATAAGCCAGAATTTACCTCAGAAGAAGAAGAATGCGGTGGCTTGATCCAGCAGAGGATATTGTTTACACAAGTCTTTTTAATATTAGCTTACTTACATTAGTTGTTATTGTGTTACTGTGACATAACTTGTACACATTTTACTAGTTAGACTTTTTATAAACTGTAATTCCTGACTAAATGTATAATTAAGTGTGTGTACACACACACACACACACACACACACATATACATGTAGATAAATAGATATATAGATCAGTGTTTTTTATAATCTGAATTGTGCTGCTACTTATATTCCAAAGCAACTGATATAATGTAAATAACGTCAACAACCAAAACATGCACGCTCGTACACTTCTGTATTAGTGCAGAATGAGAGACGCGTATAGCCTAGCGCATTTCACACAGGCTGCTAGTTTCACTTTAAATAAGTTGTGTATGCTTGACGTTTAAAATAAACGTTTGCGGCCAATGCTCCTATAATTTTTATTTGTTTTACATTTACGACTTAGTTTCAATCCACATGATGCGTGTGCTGAGTGCGCGATCATGCAGCAGAAGGCCGCGCGCGTCAACTAGCCTATCTTTAGTAACTCGTGCATTGTTTTACTTGTTTTTGACATATCCGAGCGATACAGGATTACGAGTAGAGCAAGAGCGCAGTATCACCAAGCTTACTATTACATTTCATATTTGAAACCATCAATGAATTCTGACAACAAACATCTAATAAACATTATTTTTTTGCTCATTAGCGTTAAAAAGCGTATTTTTCAGGCTAGAGTGCATGCGCGGTCCTAAGCGCACATCTCAAGAGCGCTGACTGTTTCTATAGCAACCGGGGTTCTAGCGGCAGCTGCAGTGATGCGCTGACTTTACTGAATAGCGATTGGCTCTTTTCTTCCGGAGGCGTGGCTTCCTTCGATAGAATGCTGTTTAGAGCGCTGTATTTGTCCCCATTCAAAACTATACAAGTGACACGTACAGTCTCTGGTATCAGTGCCTCCCGAATAGAAATGAATGGTTTTTGTTCTTCAGTTAAGCAGATATATGGTTTAACGATACTCAAACTACTGGTTTTGTTTAGGCTCCTTCTGTTAGTTCTCTGAGTTCTTCTATTTCTCCTGATTTACTGGGTGACGTCACAATAACAGACGTCCAGCACTGAAGTGGGCTCTTCCTCAGGTGCACTCAGTATTAGTCTGGTCACGTGATCTCAACGTCTGTCCAGCTGAGGCTCCGTGTCAAATAAAACCACTTCACAAACACCATTCATTTCTGCAGAGCTGGACATTTCCAAACGAGCGAGCTGAGCTTTGAGAACGAAACCAACCTGTTTGTTCCTCGGTGTCTTCTTGTTTCAGACTGAACACTTCTTCAATCCTGAAGTCTTCAGTCTCCTCTTTAATAAACGCCATCTTTATAAGTGTGTGCCGAGGCTCTCAGTCGCTTCAGCGGGAGTTTCTCTGTTTAAGATGAAGAGAACACAATAAACACTCAGAACTACATCTCTCCATCAGCTCCCTAGTTCAGCAGTCAGCACACTAGTGAGGGAGCGAGAGTTAATCACCTGATGAGACAAAAACACTCAGAACTACATCTCTCCATCAGCTCCCTAGTTCAGCAGTCAGCACACTAGTGAGGGAGCGAGAGTTAATCACCTGATGAGACAAAAACACTCTAAACTACATCTCTCCATCAGCTCCCTAGTTCAGCAGTCAGCACACTAGTGAGGGAGCGAGAGTTAATCACCTGATGAGACAAAAACCCTCTAAACTACATCTCTCCATCAGCTCCCTAGTTCAGCAGTCAGCACACTAGTGAGGGAGCGAGAGTTAATCACCTGATGAGACAAAAACACTAAACTACATCTCTCCATCAGCTCCCTAAGTTCAGCAGTCAGCACACTAGTGAGGGAGCAAGAGTTAATCACCCGATGAGACAAAAACACTCTAAACTACATCTCTCCATCAGCTCCCTAGTTCAGCAGTCAGCACACTAGTGAGGGAGCGAGAGTTAATCACCTGATGATAGACAAACCTACTAAAGATACATCTATCATCAGCTCCCTTGTTCAGTAGTCAGCACACTAGTGAGGGAGCGAGGGTTAATCACCTGATGAGACAAAAACACTCAGAATTACATCTCTCCATCAGCTCCCTAGTTCAGCAGTCAGCACACTATTGAGGGAGCGAGAGTTAATCACCCGATGAAACAAAAACACTCTAAACTACATCTCTCCATCAGCTCCCTAGTTATGCAGTCAGCACACTAGTGAGGGAGCGAGGGTTAATCACCTGATGAGACAAAAACACTCTAAACTACATCTCTCCATCAGCTCCCTAGATCAGCAGTCAGCACACTAAGGAGGAGGAGAGAATACCTGATAAACCCCCCCCCCCCCCCCCCCCAAAAACCCTCTAAAAATACAATCTTCTCCATTCAGATCATAGTTCAGGCAGTGCCCACTAGTGAGGCGCGAGAGTTATTCACCTGATGAGCAAAAACACGCAGAACTACATCTCGCATCAGCTCCCTATTTCAGCAGTCAGCACACTAGTAAGGGAGAGTCAGAGTTAATACAACTGATGAGACAAAAACCCTCAAACTACACTCTCCATCGCTCCCTAGTTCAGCAGTCAGCACATAGTGGGGAGCGAGAGTTACTCACCTGATGAGACAAAAGCCACTCTAAACTACATCTCTCCCTCAGCTCCCTAGTTCAGCAGTCAGCACACTATTGAGGGAGCGAGAGTTAATCACCCGATGAGACAAAAACACTCAGAACTACATCTCTCCATCAGCTCCCTAGTTCAGCAGTCAGCACACTAGTGAGGGAGCGAGAGTTAATCACCTGATGAGACAAAAACACTAAACTACATCTCTCCATCAGCTCCCTAAGTTCAGCAGTCAGCACACTAGTGAGGGAGCAAGAGTTAATCACCCGATGAGACAAAAACACTCAGAACTACATCTCTCCATCAGCTCCCTAGTTCAGCAGTCAGCACACTAGTGAGGGAGCGAGAGTTAATCACCTGATGAGACAAAAACACTCAGAACTACATCTCTCCATCAGCTCCCTAGTTCAGCAGTCAGCACACTATTGAGGGAGCGAGAGTTAATCACCCGATGAAACAAAAACACTCTAAACTACATCTCTCCATCAGCTCAGCAGTCAGCACACTAGTGAGGGAGCGAGAGTTAATCACCTGATGAGACAAAAACCCTCTAAACTACATCTCTCCACCAGCTCCCTAGTTCAGCAGTCAGCACACTAGTGAGGGAGCGAGAGTTAATCACCTGATGAGACAAAAACACATCTCTCCATCAGCTCCCTAGTTCAGCAGTCAGCACACTAGTGAGGGAGCGAGAGTTAATCACCTGATGAAACAAAAACCCTCTAAACTACATCTCTCCATCAGCTCCCTAGTTCAGCAGTCAGCACACTAGTGAGGGAGCGAGAGTTATTCACCTGATGAGGCAAAAACACTCAGAACTACATCTCTCCATCAGCTCCCTAGCTCAGCAGTCAGCACACTAGTGAGGGAGCGAGAGTTAATCACCCGATGAGACAAAAACACTCAGAACTACATCTCTCCATCAGCTCCCTAGTTCAGCAGTCAGCACACTAGTGAGGGAGCGAGAGTTATTCACCTGATGAGGCAAAAACACTCAGAACTACATCTCTCCATCAGCTCCCTAGCTCAGCAGTCAGCACACTAGTGAGGGAGCGAGAGTAAATCACCTGATGAGACAAAAACACTCAGAACTAGTGCAAAGAGCACAAGTTATACAGACAGCTCATATTTAGTTGTGATGTATAAACAGCAGTTTGTAAGAGTTGTGTTTGTTGTTCTCAGCAGCTGACGTCAGCGAGCGGAGATTCGAATCACTGAATCATTAGAGAAGGAACCGATTCAATCGAGTCACTGAATCGTTAGAGAAGCAACCGATTCGATCGAGTCACTACTGAATCATTAGAGAAGCAACCGATTCGATCGAGTCACTGAATCATTAGAGAAGCAACCGATTCGATCGAGTCACTGAATCATTAGAGAAGCAACCGATTCGATCGAGTCACTGAATCATTAGAGAAGCAACCGATTCGATCGAGTCACTGAATCATTAGAGAAGCAACCGATTCGATCGAGTCACTGAATCAATTAGACGAAGCAACCGATCCATCGAGTCACTTAATCATTAGAATAAGCAACCAGATTCGATGGAGTCACTGAATCATTAGAGAAGCAAACCGATTCGATCGAGTCACTACTGAATCATTAGAGAAGCAACCGATTCGATCGAGTCACTACTGAATCATTAGAGAAGCAACCGATTCGATCGAGTCACTACTGAATCATTAGAGAAGCAACCGATTCGATCGAGTCACTACTGAATCATTAGAGAAGCAACCGATTCGATCGAGTCACTGAATCATTAGAGAAGCAAACCGATTCGATCGAGTCACTACTGAATCATAAGAGAAGCAACCGATTCGATCGAGTCACTGAATCATTAGAGAAGCAACCGATTCGATCGAGTCACTACTGAATCATTAGAGAAGCAACCGATTCGATCGAGTCACTACTGAATCATTAGAGAAGCAACCGATTCGATCGAGTCACTACTGAATCATTAGAGAAGCAACCGATTCGATCGAGTCACTGAATCATTAGAGAAGCAACCGATTCGATCGAGTCACTGAATCATTTGAGACGCAACCGATTCGATCGAGTCACTGAATCACTAGAGAAGCAACCGATCCGATCGAGTCACTAAATCATAAGAGAAGCTACTGATTCGATCGAGTCACTACTGAATCATAAGAGAAGCAACCGATTCGATCGAGTCACCGAATCATTAAAGCGACCGATTCGATCGAGTCACCGAATCATTAGAGAAGCAACCGATTCATCCAGTCACTGAATCATTAGAGAAGCAACCGATTCGATCGAGTCACTGAATCATTAGAGAAGCAACCGATTCCATCGAGTCACTGAATCATTAGAGAAGCAACCGATTCGATCGAGTCACTGAATCATTAGAGAAGCAACCGATTCGATCGAGTCACTGAATCATTAGAGAAGCAACCGATTCGATCGAGTCACTGAATCATTAGAGAAGCAACCGATTCGATCGAGTCACTACTGAATCATTAGAGAAGCAACCGATTCGATCGAGTCACTGAATCATTAGAGAAGCAACCGATTCGATCGAGTCACTGAATCATTAGAGAAGCAAACCGATTCGATCGAGTCACTACTGAATCATAAGAGAAGCAACCGATTCGATCGAGTCACCGAATCATTAAAGCGACCGATTCGATCGAGTCACCGAATCATTAGAGAAGCAACCGATTCATCCAGTCACTGAATCATTAGAGAAGCAACCGATTCGATCGAGTCACTACTGAATCATTAGAGAAGCAACCGATTCGATCGAGTCACTGAATCATTAGAGAAGCAACCGATTCGATCGAGTCACTGAATCATTAGAGAAGCAACCGATTCGATCGAGTCACTGAATCATTAGAGAAGCAACCGATTCGATCGAGTCACTGAATCATTAGAGAAGCAACCGATTCGATCGAGTCACTACTGAATCATTAGAGAAGCAACCGATTCGATCGAGTCACTACTGAATCATTAGAGAAGCAACCGATTCGATCGAGTCACTACTGAATCATTAGAGAAGCAACCGATTCGATCGAGTCACTGAATCATTAGAGAAGCAACCGATTCGATCGAGTCACTGAATCACTAGAGAAGCAACCGATTCGATCGAGTCACTGAATCATTAGAGAAGCACCGCTTCTGTTACTCGTGTGTTACTCTGTTACTCACTAAATAACGCTGATTAATGTTAGATAAAGCACTACAATGTCACATTCAACAGCAGATCATTAATCGTCCGTCGCTTAAACACTATATATTTGACTGAACGGGTTCTAACAGTTAAAACAGTTTAAATGCTTAAACACACAGACCTCTCTCGAGCCGAAGCACATCAGACGCGGGGGCGCGCGCGCAGGCTTGTGACGTCACGCCGCAGAGCAGAATTAAAGTCCTCTGAAAAACCTCAAATTAAAGGACAAATGATTTTCTGCACACATTTTTATTTAAATAGTCATAGTTCTTTTTACCCTTGTTCAGTAAAAGCGTTCTATCTCCATCACACGAAGCAGTCCCAAGTCACTATATTTCAAGTTTATTGGAACGCGAAAGCCATTAGAAAGAACATTTTTATTTTCATTAAACAACACACAATATAATACAGTATTCATGCTATTCATTCAAATGCATTATATAAGCATAAGACCCATGGCAGTCATAATTGTAATTATAATGATTAAAACACAGCTTCATGAAACCTTTGCGAATCCTTTGTTTAAAAAGAGTGGTTCGGAGCGCGTATCAAACTGCTAAAGTTAAAATAGTTAATAATAATTATAATATTAATAATGAATGAATCAATAATAATAGGCTAATTAAAAAACACATTACACAGGCACTTCTTTTTTAATTGCATTTAATGTATTAAACTTTTCATTAAACATTTGCAATGGGTTTGTAAACTGTTTTTACGCATGTTTTGGCCGAGACGCTTGCTGTTGGTAGACATACTTTAAATAAACAAATAGTTTTCTGCCAATTCTTCTCCAAGTGCCAGTGTGGTGAGTGTCATGCTGTTTCATTCTCTAATAATTGCATGCCAAAGTCAGGACCAATACTATCCTCCTCCGTTTCAATATTCGATGTCTCTGTAACAAGTTGAAGCCTTCGAGTCTGTAAATAATCAGAAAAGGTATTAACGACAGCTTCACGGGTCAGACAGCACACTTAAACCTATTGTTATGACATGGCTTGAAATCACTTAACACTGATTTCAGTGAAGATAATCCATTTATTTAAAGTCAAACTAAACAAGTCTGGGGAAAACAATGCAAGAACAAATCCTTAAATGGTTGTAAATGAGATTTTAAAAAAGCAAGGTGGGAACAAAACAAAAAAACCCAGAGAAACAAACCCCAAAGAAACAAAAATGAAATCCAGGAGCTTCTCAGAATACATGGCGCCACCAGAAAGACAAAACAATTTTGGTTGGATATTACTGAGACCTCTTGTTTTTGTCATCCCACTACTACTGTTTTGATCATAGTTTGACTTTTCTGCCATATAACCTTTATTGTTTTTAAGTCCGGCAGATCTTGGGCTCTGCTGTAAATAGTCATGAACTCTTCGATGGCCATGCAACACTTCCCCTGGTTTTGTGGTTTTGATCTTCGTTGTCACCACAGATTGAGTCTGTGGAGCATCTGACATCTCCATCAGACGTTTGGCCACCTGGGCTTCTTTCCTGACCGTACCAGTCGCTTAAGCTTTCCCATAAAGATCGCAAAAAGGCAAACGCTGCAAGCATCGAGTCGGCCAAAATTCATCGCCTCTGTTGGTAGATTATCATGGAATGCATGTTGTAAACCATGAAGTGGTAGCCATACAGTTCTCTTGTTTTCATCTTCAAGAATCGGCTAAAAACACATCTCTTCCATCTTTATTTGACCCTCTAACTCTAGCAATCTCTATTCTATTTCTATTCTTTAAAAAAACTTACCCCTTTTAGACTTGCACTCTATTCATTTGCTAACTTTCTTGTTTTCTTTAAAAAAAACGAACACTAGCTTTTCTAATCTTTTTGTATTCTATTTGTTTTTATTTATTATACAATTAACAAGAGCAAAAAAGGCCTCTCTCGTTCTATTCTATCTGTTATTTTATTTATTATATAATTTAAAAACCCTTGCTACATGTACTGCGAGTCCACAATCAGAGAATCACACGTTATTTCGACAACACTACTACACTGAGGCAAAGGGATAATAACACTTCTCTCACACGGTTCACTTTTCTTCTAGAAACAGCTAGAATTTGCTTGCCCTCCCGCAGCTTTATTTCTTTATTTCTCTCTCTCGCTCTGCTACGAGACCAACCCACTTCTCCTGTTGATACGGGGATCGCTAACACACACACCCTGCCAGGCTAATAAAGAACGCTTCTCCTTTCAAAGCGTGGAAAGCTGAGTCTTGCAAACTGTTATTCCTACTGATAACATGTTATTATAACTATGTAATTGTGTCATGATAATATTATGGATTATCGATACATCTGAGTTTATTATCAAACGGTTGACAGCTTTTTACGGCAGTCGCTAGTTTAGCCGATGTGGACGTTAAGTGTGGAACTAAAGCACTATGACGCAAAAGAAGGATCGCAAAACGAAATGCAGCACAATAATTGCAAATAAAATTAGATCAATCTCGTAGACTTAAAGTGCTCACTTCAAATAACAATATAGATATGGTTGGCAAGATACATCTACATGAGTAAAGTTTGTAGACAATCTTCAAGATGGCTTGAAAACACCTAGCCAGAAAGTTTGAAGTAGTTTTTAAAAGTAGTTTTAAAAGCTTGAAGTTTGAAGGTTTTCAATCGTTTAAGTTTTAGTTTAGTAGTTTTAAAAGCTAGCGATGTGGTTGCTAAGGTGCTCAGGGTAGTTATATATATAATATAGTTGTTATTTTATAGTTATAGATAGAAATGGTCAGATTAGATATAGTTAGATAGAAATGGTCAGATTAGATATAGATAGATAGATAGATAGATAGATAGTTAGATAGATAGAAATGGCCAGATTAGAAAGACAGACATTCAGTGTTTAATTTGTTGTACTGTTCTGTTCAATTTTGGTGTCTTTTATGTGCCAGATTCACTTTTGTTGGTTCATCAGCATCTTAACACTTTGTTTTTGTTTTTTGTATGCAAGGTATTGTCAAGCTAGTAAAGTGCGGAAGTATCCCGGCTAGGCTAGCGGCTAACCCACACAAGCCAGCTATCCCCACCATCATACTGGCTAACGTACCCTCTTTGGATAATAAACTGGACTTTATCCGACTACAATGCTCAACTCAGAGGACTGTAAGAGACTGTTGTGTTTTTGTGTTCACCGAAACATGGCTCAACAACAGCGTTCCGGACTGCGCTATTCATCTCGATCAGCTGACATGCTATCGAGCAGACAGAGCTCGCGTCGAGGGAGGTAAGACCCGCGGCAGAGGGCTTTGTGTTTACATCAATGATGCGTGGTGCCGCGATGCTGTTGTAGTCTGCAAACACTGCTCACCCCTGGTGGAGTTTATGATTATTAAGTGCTGGCCACTCTATCTACCGAGGGAATATACAGCCATACTGCTCGTTGCTGTATACATCCCTCCCAGCTCCAACAACAGCAACAGGAGTGAGGCACTGAATGAACTGTACCAGCACATCAGTGAGCAGCAGACAGCCAACCCTGATGCTTTTCTCATCTTGGCTGGGGATTTCAATCATGCAGACCTAAAGAGTGTGTTCCCAAAAGATACACCAACACATAGACTTTCCAACACGGGGAAACAACACTCTAGACTTTATTTACACCACACAGAGAGGAGCTTACAAGGCCCTCCCCCACCTCGGTGCCTCAGACCACATCACTGTCATGCTAATGCCTGCATACAGACCGCTCGTTAAAGTCACCAAACCTGTTCACAAACGGATACAAGTGTGGCCGGAAGGGTCGTCAGAGGCTCTTCAAGACTGTTTTAACACCACTGACTGGAATATGTTTAAGCAGACTGCCACTTTTTGGAGGTGGTTGGGGAGGTTTTTGTTGGGGGGGTTTTGTTTTTTTTTTTTCTTACAATAACACCACAGACATCCAGGAGTACTCAGAGACTGTCACTGGCTACATCACCAAGTGCATTGATGATGTAACGGACACAAAGAACATCACTGTCCAGGCCAACCAGAAGCCGTGGCTAACAGGGGAGGTCTACAGACTCCTGAAGACGAGGAACGCTGCCTTCAGAGCTGGAGATGAGGTGGGCCTGAAGACAGCTAGGGCCAACCTTTCCCGCGGCATCAGAAAGGCTAAGAGACAGTACTCCAGGAGGATAGCCCATCGTTTCAGCGACAGCAGAGACAGTCGGAGCCTGTGGCAGGGGATACAAATCATTATGGACTACAAGCCCCCACCACGCTCCTGTGACAGCACCATCTCCCTGCTGCACGAGCTGAACGCCTTCCGCTCACCGCTTTGAGGCCTAACCACCACTGCACAGAAGACTTCACCTCCTCCCGGCGACCAGGTGATGACGCTGTCCCCGTACAGCGTGAGGAGATCCCTCAGCAGGATCAACGCATCCTGGCGCAAAGCTCCGGGTCCTGACAACATTCCTGGGCGTGTACTGAGAGACTGTGCAGTGGAACTCACTGATGTCTTCACAGACATTTTCAACATCTCGGTAAGTCAGGCTGTTGTCCCCACATGCTTCAATGCTACCACCATCATTCCAGTCCCGAATAAGTCGTCTCCATCCTGCTTCAATGACCTACCGTCCAATTGCACTTACCCCATCCTCATGAAGTGCTTTGAACGGCTCGTCATGCACCACATCAAGTCTGCCCTCCCACCGCTCCTTGGACCCCTTCCAGTTTGCATTTCGGTCCAAACGCTCGACCGATGACGCCATCGCCACTACCCTCCACTCAGCACTCACACATCTGGACAAAAAAAGACTCACATGTCAGAATGCTGTTCATAGACTTCAGTTCAGCATTCAACACAATCATCCCTCAACAGCTCATTCACAAACTGGTCCAGCTGTGGCTCAACACTTCGCTGTGCAACTGGCTGTGGGACTTCCTGACTGGAAGACCTCAGGCAGTACGGGTCGGCAGTAACACATCCAGCAACATCATACTGAACACTGGGGCCCCCCAAGGATTTGTGCTGAGCCCCCTCCTCTTCACTCTTCTGACCCACGACTGCACACCGTCAGACAACTCCAACCTCCTTATTAAGTTTGCGGATGACACGACTGTAGTGGGTCTCATTAGCAACAGAGATGAGACAAACTACAGGAGCGAGGTGAGCCGCCTGGCCGGGTGGTGCAGTGACAACAATCTCTCTCTGAATGTGGAGAAGACGAAGGAGATTGTTGTTGACTTCAGGAGAGTGCGCACTCAACATGATCCTCTGACCGTCAATGGTGCAACTGTGGAGAGGTGAGCAGCACCAAGTTCTTGGGTGTGCACATCACAGAGGATCTCTCCTAGACTGACAACACCGCAGCACTGGCCAGGAAAGCACAGCAGCGTCTCTACTTCCTCCGCAAACTGAGAAGAGCCAGAGCTACGGCCTCCATCATGCGCACCTTCTACAGAGGCACCATCGAGAGCATTCTGACTAGCTGCATCACTGTGTGGTATGGCACCTGCAACGCGTCCTGCCACAAGACACTTCAACGCATAGTGAGAGCAACTGAGAAGATCGTTGGTGCCTCTCTCCCCTCCCTCCAAGACATTTACAACACCCGTCTCATCCGCAAAGCCCTCTGCATTGCAGGTGATCCCACCCACCCGACACACATCTTCTTCAGTCTGCTGCCATCAGGGAGGAGACTGCGGGGTGTCTCCAGGCCAGGACCAGCAGACTGGAGGACAGCTTCATCCATCAGGCTGTCAGAAAGCTGAACTCCCTCCGGACCTTGCCCCGCCCCCCTCTTTTGCCCCATGCACCTCTGAGCACCCCCCCCAGGACCCTTCCACTCCCCCCTTCCAAATACACACACACACACTGACCTGCACCAGTCACTTTGTGCAGCATTGGACTGCTCACTACCTCATCCAGCATTGCACTGCAAACTACCTCTGACAGTTTAATTAAAGACTATTCTCTGAGCTTTTTATCACTTTAACAGACTGATAAGCTCTTTTGCACTACACTTGTTATATCTTCACAGTTCTTTATATCACTGGTTTGCACTATAACTGCCATGTGCCTTATGCCACTTTTTCTGAGAGTAACGCAATTTCAATTCTCTGTATGTATGTACTGTACATGTGGCAGAATTGACAATAAAGCAGACTTTGATTATTTTTTCGCACCATCTGATTGTATTTACAAAGTGAAATCTTGCCGTATTGGCCCTATTGTTTTATCTGCCCATAGTCCTGTTTACTTAAACTTTGATGTTAATGTGTCTATTCCTAAATCCAATTATTGGAAGTTTAATGTTTCACATTTGAATAATGATGATTTTCATATCTTCCTTAAGAAGAAAATAGCTCATTATTGGCAGGATAACCAGAACTCCCGTTTCTTAAGCGACAAAATGGGATGCTGCTAAAGCGGTGTTACGGGGCCACATTATCTCCTATGCTTCTTTAGTGAGTAAAGCTAAGACCCAAAAGAGGAGAGAATTAGAGGCTAAAGTAACTTATCTAGATAATCAACACAAACAAATGCCAAACCAGACCAATTGGATTCAGCTAAACAAGAGCTAGGAGCTAAATTAAACTTAGACCATACTGAGCATATTAAGAAATTACAGTTTTTTTAGTAAGCTAAAATATTACAAATTCGGAAACAAACCTAGCCATTTGCTTGCATATCAATTAAAAAATGCCCAACAAGATAGAATTACAAAAGCAATTAGGACCCCAGAAGGCAGCGTATGCTTTGATTCCCAGATAATTAATGATACTTTTCCAACTTTTATAGGACTTTATATAAAGCTGAGGGTTGTGGTTTGCAAGAGGACTTATCAAACTATATAAGTAAGAGTTTCCGTCCTACTGTCTCTGAGACAGATGGAACTTTTTTAAATGCTCCCTTCACCAAGGAGGAAATTTGGCTAGCTATCCAATCCATGCCCTCAAACAAAGCTCCAGGCCCGGATTGGGTTCCCACTTGAATTTTACAAGCAATTTTGGCAGGATATCAGCCCAATCTTAATGCCTGCAATTAATAATCTTTTAGATTTAAATTTAATGCCTGATTCTTGGTCCTCTGCCATTATCAGCTTTATTTAGAAAAAAAGACAGATCCTTTGGACGGCTCCTCTTATCGCCCGATTCGTTTATTGAATGTAGACTGCAAAATTGTGGCTAAAGGAATGGCTCGACGCCTTGAATCTGTCCTTTCTTCTGTTGTTCCTCCGGACCAGACCAGATTTGTAAAGTTTAGATATGGCTCTTATAATATCTGTAGATTGTAGATCTGTAGTTATTATATTTCAAATACCCCGAGACCTCTGTTGATGTAATTCTTTCTATTATTGGAGAATATAGTACTTTTTCAGGGTATAAGATTAATTTAAATAAATCTCAGGCCTTGTACTTGTATGCTCCCCCGAAGCCACTTCTGACCCTCCGTTTCGTTTAGCTCCCTTTGGTTTACAATATTTGGGAATAAATATTACACCTAACTTGTGTGATTTATTTATTTATACTAGCAGCAGCTAGTAAAGCTGGGAAAATTCTCATCCAGCACCCGTACGATCAGCACTGGAGCTCCTCAGGGATGTGTTCTCTCCCCACTGCTCTTCTCCCTGTACACCAATGACTGCACATCTAAAGACCCCTCTGTTAAGTTCCTAAAGAGCCGGCTGTCTGGTGCAGTCTAAACAACCTGGAGCTGAACACGCTCAAAACTGTGGAGATGATCGTGGACTTCAGGAAGAACCCCCCTGCACTCCCTCCCACTCACCATCATGAACAGCACTGTGAGTGTTTTTTTTTTGTGCAGTGGCTCATTCAGGTTCCTGGCACCACTATCTCTCAGGACCTGAAGTGGGACACTCACATTGACTCCATTGTTAAAAAGGCCCAGCAGAGGTTGTACTTCCTTCACCAGCTGAGGAAGTTCAACCTGCCACAGGAGCTGCTGAAACATTTCTACTCTGCTATCACTGAATCCACCCTCTGCACTTCTATAACTGTCTGGTTCAGCTCAGGTACCAAATCTGACCTCAGAAGACTACAGAGGGTAGTCCGGACTGCTGAGCGAATCATTGGTACAAGCCTCCCTTCTCTCCAAGAACTGTACTCATCCAGAGTGAGCAAAAGGGCTGGAAGAATCACTCTGGACCCCTCACATCCAGCACACTCCCTCTTTGAACTGTTGCCATCTGGTCGACGCTACAGAGCACTGAGCACCAAAACAGCCAGACATAGGAAAAGTTTCTTCCCTCAAGCAATCTATCTTATGAACACTTGACAATAAAATGTGGAGAACACAACACTATCATGCATTTATTTAACACAAATACTTATTTTCATTTCAAATTTGCACATAACATACCTGTACGTCCAAAATGGTCTATTTTGTATATTGTGTTTTTGCTATTTTGTACATTGTCTATTTTGTATATTTGTACATTATTATTTTTATTATCTGTGTCCTGTCTTGTCACTGTCATTCTGTTGCACTGTGGAGCTTCTGTCACTAAAACAAATTCCTCGTAAGTGTAAACATACCTGGCAATAAAGCTAATTCTGATTCTATGAACACATATCGACGATGCCATACGATGGTGCCACAGACGGCAGCCGCAGTGTTTGGCTCTCCAGTGTTTGTACTGTTTTTGTTAGTTTTTCCTGTTTTTTGTTTCTCAAACACGATCAGTTTTACCAGGGATGAGCTGCTGAACATTCGACAGAACACACCTCACAATCTTCTACCGGATTTCGTTTATTCGGACGTTTTGCTGAACGTTGTACTTGGCGGAGCAGTTGCGCTGATCAAGCGCTTCAGGACGCACAGACGAGGGAAGAGAGCCGGCGCGCTCGTGAAGCTCAGGCAGCGCGGATTCAGAACGCCGTTGCCGAGCATCCATCTGGCGAACCTCCGCTCTCTACCCAACAAAACGGACAAACTTCTTCTGCTCTCCCGGACAAATAAGGATTTTTCACACTCTGCTGCTCTGTGTTTCACGGAAACCTGGCTGAATGACGCCATTCCGGACAGCGCGCTACAACTGCCGGGCATTCAGCTGTTCAGAGCGGACCGCGACGCAGAATCAACGGGGAAATCACGCGGCGGCAGGACATGTTTTTACATCAACGAAAGGTGGTGTACAGATGTTACAGCGTTAAAGAAGATGTGCTATTCCGATCTAAAAGTGCTTTTCATTAACTGTAAGCCTTTCTATTCGCCACGGGAGTTTCACTCGTTCATTCTCGTGAGTATTTACATTCCTCCGCAAGCACATGTGAGCTCAGCTTTACAGAAACTCGCTGATCTGATCACAGAGACAGAACAACAACACCCGGACTCTGTTTTAATCATTCTCGGGGACTTTAATAAAGCAAATCTTTCCCGTGAACTGCCAAAATACAGACAGCATGTTACATGTCCCACCAGAGACAGTAATATACTGGACCATTGTTACTCCACAATAAAGGATGCATATCGCTCGGTCCCCAGAGCAGCTGTAGGACTCTCTGACCACTGCCTGGTTCATCTTATATCGACTTACAGGCATAAACTTAAATCTGCTAAACCTGTAGTAAAGTCTGTAAAGAGATGGACCAACGAAACAGAGCAGGCATTGCAAGCCTGTTTCGACTGCACTGATTGGAGTGTTTTTGAAGCAGCCACCAACGATCTGGACGAGCTCACGGAATCTGTAACATCATATATCAGTTTCTGTGAAGACATGTGCATCCCTACCAGGACTCATTTAACATTCAGCAATGATAAACCATGGTTTACAGCAAAACTTCATCATCTTCGTCAAGCCAAAGAGGACGCCTACAAAAGGGGGACAGAGTCTTGCGTACATCAGGCCAGAAAACACTGGGGGGGGGGGGGGGGGGGTAGGGATTAGAGTGGCCAGAGGAACTACGCTAAAAAACTAGAACACCAGTTTTCTGCGAATGAGCCTGCATCAGTGTGGAAAGGCCTGAAGGACATCACCAACTACAAGACACCATCCCCCAGCACTGAGGCCAATCAACAACTTGCTGAAGACCTGAATGAGTTTTACTGTAGATTTGAAACTCCCAGTCTAACACCCCACACCTGCTTTGAACATCTCTCCACACAACCATCAACCCCTCCTGCAACCCCCCTCTCCCCCACTCCTACGTTTCAGATCAGTGAGGATGATGTGCGCCAGGTCTTCAGAAAGAACAAGAGAAGAAAAGCACCAGGCCCAGACGGTGTGACACCAGCCTGTCTGAAAACCTGCGCTGACCAACTGGCCCCCATCTTCTCACAGATCCTTCAACAGATCACTGGAGCTGTGCAAAGTCCCTGCCTGCTTCAAACGCTCCACCATCATCCCTGTCCCAAAGAAACCCAAGATAACAGGACTTAATGACTACAGACCTGTTGCTTTAACGTCTGTGGTCATGAAGGCATTTGAGAGAATGGTGTTGGCCTACTTGAAGGACATTATTGGACCCTTTCTGGACCCCCTGCAGTTTGCTTACCTAGCAAACAGGTCCGTGGATGATGCAGTCAATATGGGACTGCACTACATCCTGCAACATCTGGACAGACCAGGGATTTATGTGAGGATCTT
The DNA here is from genome assembly GCA_018155175.1 of Sinocyclocheilus anophthalmus. NCBI lineage: Eukaryota > Metazoa > Chordata > Actinopteri > Cypriniformes > Cyprinidae > Sinocyclocheilus > Sinocyclocheilus anophthalmus. Next base: position 29,243 of record JADLZN010003539.1, read on the forward strand.
GTTTGTGGACTTCAGTTCGGCTTTCAATCAAATCATCCCAGCATTCCTCCAGACCAAACTAACCCAGCTCTCTGTCCCTAGCTCTATCTGTCAATGGATCACCAGCATTCTGACAGATAGGCAACAGCTAGTGAGAATTGGTAAATTCACATCCAACAACCGCACCACCAGCACTGGCACCCCTCAGGGTTGTGTCCTCTCCCCACTGCTCTTCTTCCTCTACACAAATTACTGCACTTCTAAAGACCCCTCTGTCATGCTCCTGAAGTATGCAGATGACACTACAGTCATCGGTCTCATCAAGGATGGAGACGAGTCTGCTTACAGACAGGAGTTTAAAGAGCTGGCTGTCTGGTGCAGTCTTAACTTGGAGCTGAACACCCTCAAAACTGTGGAGATGATCGTGGACTTCAGAAGGAACCCCCCCTGCACTCCCCCCACTCACCATCATGGATAGCACTGTAACGACAGTGGAGTCATTCAGGTTCCTGGGCACCACCATCTCTCAGGACCTGAAGTGGGACACTCACATTGACTCCACTGTTAAAAAGGCCCAGCAGAGGTTGTACTTCCTTCGCCAGCTGAGGAAATTCAACCTGCCACAGGAGCTGCTGAAACAGTTCTACTCAGCCATCATCGAGTCTGTTCTGTGCACATCAATAACTGTCTGGTTTGGCTCAGCTACAAAATCAGACATCAGAAAGCTACAGAGAATGGTTTGGACTGCTGAAAGGATTATTGGTGCTCCCCTGCCCACCCTTCAAAAACTGTATATATCTAGAGTGAGGAAAAGGGCTCAGAAAATCACTCTGGATCCATCACATCCAAGCCATCTTCTTTTTGAACTTTTGCCATCTGGTCGGCGTTACGGAGCACCGAATACCAGGACAGCCAGCCACAAGAACAGTTTCTTTCCCCAGGCAATCTACCTCATGAACAGTTAATGTTCTCCCATTGTGCAATTAAAGTACAGTATGTGCAATAACCTTATACTTATTTATCACCCTAAACCCTAGAACATCCCTACAACTTATTTTATTTTATTCTATTCCTATTCCATATATAGCACACCTGTACATACAATTTATTCTTTTTTTGTGGTTTATATTTATGCATGTGTTACGTTCCACGTGTGTTTTGTGTATATTATGTTTCTTTTTGCTCTCCTGTCCTTTTGTTATTGTTGCTCCGCTTCTAGGTCGGTGTTTACTGGCTCACGTGACTGACAATCATCATTATGACGTCATGATGTTTTGCCAATCGGGTGACGTGCCAGCTGTATTTGAGGACTCGAGTCGATTGTGTGTGGGTGCGCCATGCCAGCGTACCTCGTGCTCTAACGCGGTCTCCTGATGTTACATGTATCTTGCTGTGTGTTTTAATCTATTTAGAGATTTGATTCTTAGCTATTGACTTGTATTGAACTCTTTGTGAAAGATATCGCGGACGTCCTTTCTAGAGTTCCAGCCTGATTACGTTTCTAGTTAACGTTAAGAATGCATGTTGGTGTGTCCAGCTACTCCATCACATTTTCCCTTCTGTGATGATCAGAATATTTAGTCGGTCGTTGTTATATGGCTTGTTTTGTTTTTTCAGTAGGTTAGTTTATATTCTGTTAGTTCAGGCTTGTGAGTGTTATGCCACTCTTGTATTTTTGTTTTTAGTTTATGAGAGTTTAGTTTGGCCGTCGCATACGCTGAAGATTCCGGTTTTATTTTCATACTTTATATTGGTAGTTAGTTTAGAGGTTACTTATAAGGAGTGTTGTGTTTTTTGTTTATTTCTTTAATTTGGGTGACACTCATGTTTTTGTTCCTTTTTCTTTCCTATGGTTAGACTTTGTTAGACCAAACTACTTGTATCTTCTCTCAAAACGCTCAGTATTGTCTTCGATCCGCACCACACCCAGTAACAGCTGTCCCACCTAAATGTTACGGTATCATCCCTTCTTAACATCAAGCACGTGACACATGTGTATTTTATTCACATCTCACTTTTAATATCTGTGTGTTGTTGTTGTCTCCGTGTACTGGAAGCTTGTGACACTATAACAAATTCCTTGTATGTGCAAACATACTTGGCAATAAAGCTCTTTCTGATTCTGATTAACCATATACCATTTTAAAAGTATCGATTTGGCATCGGTGTCGTAAAAAAACAAACGATACCCAACCCTATCCAAGAGTATCCATAATTAAGTCTAGACTGAAAACATGTTTACCTGTGCATTCTCTCACTAAAGATCAGTGATGGGTATAACGGCACTACTAACGGTGTTACTTTTGCTAGTAACGAGTAATCAAACGAATTACTGTTTCCCCCATTATGACGCCATTACCGTTACTGGGGGGGGGAGTGCTTACGCAGAGCAAATTTCCATTGTTTGCCAACCAGAGGCAGAGTAGTGCAGGTGTTCACACACAAGCACATGCACAGACGCACACACCAACGACCAGGAGTCAGAGCGATGGGAAGTCCAACGAGTTCAAAGGTAGCGTTCACAAACTAGAAATATAAGCACTACGTCTCCCTTGTTGAAATGAAAGGCAACAATGTTTATGTAACGTGCAACTCATGCCCAGGAAGAAAGAGTCTCTCCATGTGGTGGCAAGTAATTCTAATCTAATGAAGCACCACACATCATCACATGCCGCCACAAAATTTGTGGCTAAGAACGCAGGTGATAACGTGAGCTCAGCTACCAAAGGTGAAGTATAATTTATTTTTAGACTTGTTTGTTGGCCAGTTGTGGCCTGTGCAATAAATGTTAAAAGTTCTAAACCATCTATTGTGTTATTGAGCAACTATATTAAAGATAATATATTTATTGACCGGTGTCTCTCACATTGTCCCACACAGCAACATTAAAATAGTGTAGATTAGTGTACAATGTTTAATAATGATAATTTATTCTATTTAGAGTCCATTTCATTCAACATATTTAACATTGGGGGCAACCAAGTTATTTAACACATTTGAACATTTAAAAAAAAAAAGTAACAATAGTTACTGTCCCTGGTAAATTAGTTACTTTTATAATGATGTAACTCAGTTACTAACAGTTACTATTTGTGAGAAGAAACTAGTAACTATTATCAACTACTTCTTTAAAGTAGCATGGCCAACACTGCTAAAGATGCATCAAATAATTCAATGCAATGCTCACTATGCAGTTCGCAATTTTATTTATAATCAGTAACATTTTGCAGTAAGACAGAAATGTAATATTTTGATTTAAAGTTACCAGTAAACGGCGCGGCGCAATGTCTCCATGCAATAGAAATTAGAGCGTGTCTACTGTAATGTTTGAAACTATAGCAAAGGAGCCAGGTGTGGATACAGGAAATCATTTATTAAAAAAAACAAAAAGCCTCAAGACAAGTATAAAAAAAGTTAACAAAAACAACAAAATTTCAAACAGATGCCTATTTTCTTGTGCTATTTTAAATTGTAGGGCCGTTTTAAGCTTTCTCCCGAAAGCACAAAAATACCGTCTCATTTTCATGACTTCTTAGGTGCATCTATCGGGTGTAATGTCAAAAGAAATGTATTACATTGATCACAGTTAATGGGCTTTTCTCCAGAAGGAATATGCTGGGGATTTTTAAAGTTTCTTCTTTTGGTAAACCTCGTCACGGTCACACTTTATTTCCAGAATGATCTTGAAAGGCCTCTCTCCAGTGTTAACTCCTATGTGTCTTCAGGTTTCCTTTGACTGTGAAACTCTTTGCACAATGATGGCAGGCATATGAAATAGTTCTCCCCTGAGTGAAATCTCATGTGGCTTTCTTTACATGATACCACACATATTTCATGTGAATCTTAAGATTTTCTATTTATGAGAAGCTCTTCCCACAGGCTTCTCTCGAGTGTGTTGTTTTTTAATGTGAGCATTGAGGCTACATTTATTCCTGAAACTCTTTCCACACGGAGCACATTTACAGCATTTCTCTGCTGAATGAGTCTTCATGTGGTAATCAAGTCTTACCATACATATGAAATGCCTTCCACACTGATCACATTTGAAGGGTTTCTTTCCAGTGTGAATCATCTTGTGACACTTGAGGCTAAATTCTGTTGCGAGGCTCTTTCTGCAAAGATCACGTGAACACATTCTGTCTAGTGTGAATTTTCATGTGGTAATTACGGGAGTATGCATTTGAGAAACTCTTTAGAAGTAAGGCTTCTCTCCAGTGTGAACTCATGTGAACTTTAAGGTTTTGTTTTGCAGGGAAACTCTTTCCACACTGTTCGCATGTATAAGGCTTCACTCCAGTGTGAATGTTCATGTGAGCTTGAAGGCTTGCTTTTCTGAGTGAAACTCTTTCCACACTGTTGGCATGTGTAAGGCTTCTCTCCCGTGTGAACTCTCATGTGGTCTTTAAGGTTTGCTTTTTGAGTGAAACTCTTTCCACACTGTTCGCATGTATAAGGCTTCACTTCTGTGTGAATGTTCATGTGAGATCGAAGGCTGCTTTTCCGTGTAAAACTCTTTCCACACTGTTGGCAGGTGTAAGGCTTCTCTCCCGAGTGAGTTCTCATGTGACCTTGAAGGCTTGCTTTTTGAGTGAAACTCTTTCCACACTGTTGGCAGGTGAATGGCTTCTCTCCCGAGTGAGTTCTCGTGTGCCTTTTGAGGGCTCCTTCTTGAGCAAAGCTCTTTCCACACTGTTGGCAGGTGAATGGCTTCTCTCCGAGGGGGGGGGGGGGGGGGGGTGGGGGGGGGGGGGGGGGGGGGGGGGGGGGGGGGGGGGGGGGGGTGGGGGGGGGGGGGGGGGGGGGGGGGGGAGGAGGTGAGTTCTCATGTGCCTTTTGATGGTTCCTTGTTGAGCAAAGCTCTTTCCACACTGTTGGCAGGTGTAAGGCTTCTCTCCAGTGTGAATTCTCATGTGCCTTTTGAAGTTTTGTTGAGCAAAGCTCTTTCCACACTGATGGCAGGTGAAAGAGCTGTTAGATTTGGTTTTCTGAGCTCTTTTTCATATAGAAGCCGTTTTAGTCTGTGTGGATTTTTCACCAATTATTAAATCATGGTGTTTCTCATATTGATCTGTCTGTTCCATTTCATTTGGATCTTGATTCTCCTCTTTCAGCACCAGCTGGTCTAAAGCAAAAAAAGATTAATACAAGTTAACCACAGTTTAAAGCCACAAAGCAAAAGATATGAAAAGCAACATGAAAGCATTTAAGGCCGGGACACTTCAAACAACTAGCGGCCACACGCCGACGGTGTTGTCTCCTTGCGTCGGCAGCATCTGGACCAAAAAGCTGCGATTGAGCACACCATACAGACTACAGCCAACTGCAAACTAGCACATGCATTCTGTGTGAGAACAATTAGCTGTCTATATCAGCAGCTATCAATAGAATGTATTCGTCATTCAAAAGGAGAAAACGAAACAAGGATATACAAGATATACGAAACATAAACAAAGCAGCGCTTGCTTACCATTTTGAATATCAGCTATGTTGATAACTTTATTCATTTTTAGCTGCTCATGTTGTTATGAAAATATTTGCATACTTGGGTAAGATCACGTAACATTAGAACAGCCCTCAGTCTGTGCCGCCTTCATTTACTGGTTTTCATCACTTTCACTTGAATTCTCGTGCACGGACTCAGTCGCTAAACTGAACTTCCAATAGGAGTTCTCACTCTCGCCGACGGCCCTGACGCCGATTCAATATGTTAAATTGGGCAAACTGCCGCCGACCTGGAGGTCTGCTACCCGATCTGAGTCCAACAGGTCTCGAAATACTCTTGGGTTTGGGTCTGGCTTGTAGCTAAACTAAACTGTATGCAGTAGGTTACGATGCTTTCATAGATGCATGCATACACACATAACTGAACACAGATATCTTTATCTCTTTTATCTCCTTGCACTGGCTACCGGCTGCAGCTCGCATCAAGTTCAAGACATTGATGCTTGCATATAGAACAGCCACAGGCTCAGCACCTGCCTATTTCCACTCACTATTACGAATCTCCTCCAGAAGTTCCCTCCAGAGATCCACTAGTGAGCAACGCCATCACAGAGAGGTTCAAAATCACTTTCCAGAATATTCTCATATACCATTCCTGGCTGATGGAAAAAAAGTTTATTTCTCTTTATTTATTCCTTCCCTTTCTAGCTTGTACTTATGTGTACAATGACTAAAACGTCTCGGTTACGTATGTAACCCTCGTTCCCTGAAGGAGGGAACGGCGACGTCATGTCGGATGACCGACGAATTGGGATCTCGTTTAGAGAGACCAATCCACTTCGAGTGTAAACTATACGAGCCAATGCACATTGGCATGTGATTATTGCATCCAGCTGCCACTGATCACAGCGGGAGTATAAATAGGCAGCAGGTGCAGCGCATATTCAGGTTTTCACTGAGGAGCCGAGCCGGTGACCTGGCCGCTCAGCGGTGGAACAGTAGCCGTGGCGACGGGACGTGATGTCTCCGTTCCCTCCTTCAGGGAATGAGGGTTACATACGTAACTGAGACGTTCCCTTTCATTCGGTCACTCTCTACATCACGTCGGATGAATGACAAATTGGGATCCCTACGAAAGTGCCCTTCCAGTGTCCTGTGTAAGCCTCCTGCACCCCTTCTTTATTGGCGTAGGCTGGGGCTTACCACAAGAAGACCAGTTACTGCTGCTATGGCACAACCCACTCAGTAAGACTGGATAACACTAGGAAAAGTGCCCATTCCACTTGGAACAGGAATGTTGCGGCAGCCCATTCTTCCCGAAGGAGGTATCGGAAGCACTTACACATATGAACAACCAGCTAGGAGCATATGGAAGATTACAGGTGTTGATGGGGTCGCCCAGCCTGCAATTCTACAAATATCTGCCAGCAAGGCGCCACGAGCCAACATCCAGGAGGATTTAACACTTCTAGTAGAGTGAGTTTGCTACCTGAATGCTGGCCTGAGATCCAGAAGCTTTACGTCCTGTCTATGTAAGTATCTCAATGCTCGGATAGGACAAAGCAAAGCTAGGGCTGGGTCTACCTCCTCCGGGGAAGCGCTTGCAGGCTCACCACCTGATCCTTGAAGGGAGTAGTGGGAACCTTGGGCACATAGCCGGGCTGGGGCCTCAGGATTACCTGGGAGTCAGCTGGCCCAAACTCTAGGCACGAATCGTCGACTGAAAATGCATGCAGGTCCCCTACCCTCTTGATAGAGTTCAATACAAGCAGGAGCAGATTTTCATTGATAGAAACTTCAGCTTGACTGTCTGCAAAGGCTCAAATGGGCCCTGCTGTAGTGCTCTGAGCACTAGAGACAAGTCCTAAGAGGGTATAGAGGGGGTCGTGGTTGGCAGCAATCGTAGCCACATACACTTCAAAGGTGGAGGCAGACAGCCTTCGCTCCAACCCCTGCTGCAGAAAGGACAGCACGACTCTGATCGGACATTTCCGGGGGTCTTCTCGGTAAGAAGAGCACCATTCGACGAACAGGTTCCACTTCAAGGCGTAAGCGTGTCTCGTAGACGGTGCTCTTGCCGAAGTGATGGTGTCAACTACCTCTTGGGGTAAGTCACCTAGAACCTCTGCGTCCCGTCCAGGGACCAGACATGAAGTTTCCAGAGGTCTGGAAGCGGGTGCCACAGGATGCCCTGTCTCAGTAGATCAGTAGTCAGTCGATCCTTCCTCAGAGGAATCTGCCGAGGGGCTGTCACAAGGAGCATCAGTTCCGGGAACAAAGTCCGAGTGGGCCAGTAAGGCGACACGAGCGGGACCTGCTCCTCGTTCTCCCTGATCTTGCAGTGTCTGTGCAAGAAAGCTCACTGGGGGAAACATACTTGCGAAGGCCCCGCGGCCAACTGTGTGCCAGTGCGTCCGTGCCGAGTGCCCTGAGTGTACTCATTACAGCTCGTCGGCTGCCCGGTTGTGCAGACCAGGAATGTGAATTACCATAGATGCTTCTGACTCCAAAGGAGGAGGTGGCGGGCGAGTTGTGACATGTGACGGGAGCGTAGACTGCCTTGGTGGTTGATGTACGCAATGGTTGCAGTGTTGTCCGTGCGGACCAGCACGCGTTTGCCTCATAAGTGCCTCTTGAGATGGCTCAAGGCCAGGCATACTGCCAGCAGCTCTAGGCAATTGGTGTGCCAGTGCAGTTGGGGGCCTGTCCAAACCCCCGACACTGCAAGCCCGTCGAACGTTGCCCCCCTCGACCGAATCCAACTCCATACCGAGAAAAAAGATCCTCTGCGTCGGGGAGAGTTTGCTCTTTCCCAGTTGACCCGAAGGCCCAACCGGCTGAGGTGTGAGAGCACCAAGTCCCTGTGTTCGCACAATTGATCCTGAGACTGAGCTAGTATGAGCCAACTTACAGCGTAACTTACATGAAAAAACAGGAGCGACAGCCCAGGGGGTAGGACCTCGTACTGATATAGTCGTCCTTCGAACGCGAACCGCAGCAATAGTATGTGGTGCGGAAGGATCGACACATTAAAGTACACGTCCTTCAGGTCGATCACTGCAAACCAATCTCGGGGACTCATTGAACGGTAACCGGTGAAGGGCCCAGTTCAAGACACGCATAGTCCAAGATTGTCCGTAACCCACCGCCTTTCTTGGGTATA